>JAGFNQ010008504.1:0-83102 GCA_024364735.1 Boesenbergia rotunda | reverse complement strand
CTTGGCTCCATGTGAATCAAATAGGTCAAGGTGCAGGAGCTCAAGTGTGGTTTGAGTTAGATCAGATTGAATTAGTTTGTGATTAGATCTGGTTTGTTTACCTTGATTGCATGATTCACATATCAAGTTTTCATGATTTTTAATTTTGGGAATACCTTTAATTAGGCCAAATTGGGTGATTTTTGAAATAATTCTTAGGTTAGTGTGACCTAGTCTCCTATGCCAGAGGTTTGATTGTTCTAACTGAGTTAGCATGCATTTAGGTACTAGGGAAAGGTTTATAGTGTGAACATTATTTTTCCTAGTGCCCTTAAGCATGATTTCTGAGTCTTGCAAGTTTCTAATCAGGAAATTAGAATTTTAAAGGTAACTATATAACCAGAATCACATAACTGACTTATGCTAAGTAGGTTAAATTTGAAAATTTCAACCAAAAGGCCATAACAATGTCAGATTTAAGTTCAATATTACCTGACCCAATTACCTTGAGTGTAGCATTGTTGTCAAATGTCACTGAGCCTAGGTTCTTGAACTTGAGTTTGGTGAATTTCAATTTGTCTCCGGTCATGTGTCTGGAGCAACCGCTATCCAACATCTATTGGTCCAAATCTTTATGTTCCTACACATAAAGAGTTTTGTTGATTTGGATCCAATTAGAGTCAGGAATAGCCTAAATTGATTTTCACAACCTAGTCTGTCTCACCCAAGTCTAGGGTTATCAATCACGTTAGCCTTACAGGTTTTGTGAGACTGGTTTTGGTGGGTAAAGTTATTTTGAAAATTTATTTTGAAAAACTTGAATTAAATTTGAAAACAATTAAATTTATTTTGAAAAGAATGTTTGAATCTATAACTAACTGAAAATTTGTGTTAGATTCGAATTTGACAAAGATTAATTTGAATTTGAATTTCAATAATTGGCTTCCAGGTCTTGGCGAGGCACTAGGCCTTCTTTGGCCTTAGCCTTATTGGATCATCAACCCTTTCCTTGACAAAGCTTTTTAATGAATATCATTTTCAGAATTATTTTTTGAAAAATTCTGGTCTAACTAGTTTGGGTCTTGGATCGGTAGCTTCGGCTAGTTTCACCAGTCTAAAGAGACCAAGTAGAGCATACTTGACCTTATTAGAGTTGGCTTCCCTAACGTACTATTATCTCACCTTCACCCAATACTATGTTGTCAAATTTCAGTTAAGTTAGTTCAGTCCTTAAACTAACCATTCCTAAATCTAAACATGGTAAATTGCGAGAATTAAGTAAACAATCAACCAAGCAAATTGAAAGCAACAATTTTATCTACCAATAAATATTGTTTTCAATTTGGTTCCCCCTGGACTAAAGCCACGATAATGGTTTGGCAAGATGTGAATCTTGTCCTTGGGGATCCAATATTGATTTGATCCAGTTTGTTTGTTCAGGCATAGTTTGGGTACCCATGCCTGAACTTTAGGTCTGGACTGGTTTAGTACAGCAAAGTAGGATCTTTGTCTAGATTTGGTTCTATAGCCTAGTCCGGATCGATTTAGAACTGATTTCTGCTTTCCAAGAATCATGTCAAGACCCTTGGAACCAGAAGTGAATCGTTCTAAAGCTGATCTAAGATCCTTGACTTGAGTTTTCAGGGAGGAGTTCTCTTTCTCAAGTTTTTCAACTTGAGTAGAGGTTCCTTCTTGAACCTTCTCAGTTAAGGGTCTAGAGTCAGCTCCCTCTTTCAGGAGTTTTACTTCATGTCGGAGGGATTCGACTCGGAGTTTAGCTTTCGCCAAATCTCGAGAAAGATAAGAGATTAACTCATTTAACTGACTTCTAGTAAAACCACTTACCTTGATTTCGCCGTCTTCTGAAAATGTCAGTCTGCCGTCGTCCTGTTCCGATTCTGACTCGGTCTCGATTTCTTCTGAGGCGGTTAGTGCAAGCAGGTTCGACTGTGGGACCTCTTCTTCTTCTTCGGAGGAGGACTCATCCCACGTTGCCTGAAGTGCCTTTTTCCTTCTATTTTTCTTGGTCTCCTTTAGGTTCGGACACTCCGTCTTGTAGTGACCCTTTTTCTTGCATTCGTAGCACGTCACGTTTGGTTTGTTTTTGTCGTTTGCGGGTTCAGCTGGTTCATCCTTTCTTCGGATGGCTTTCCGTCTGTTGGTTTGGTTCTTCAATTCCTTGTAGTAGTTCCGGGCCAGTCGGACCAGCTTAGGTCGATCTCCTTCTTCGTCTTCTGAGTCTGAGTCTGAGTTAGACTCGGTTGCAGATTGAGGCTTCTTCTTGGTTGTCCATCCAGTTTTACCTGCAACAAAGGCAATACCTTTCTCGGCCAAATTGCAGTTAGTCTGTTCATGTAATTCTAATTCAGAGAACAATTTATCTAATTTAATTTTTGAAAGGTCCGTTGAAACCTTGTATGCATCTACCATAGATGCCCACAAGGTGTTTCTCGGGAAAGCATTTAAAGCGTACCTTATCAAGTCGCGATTTTCTACCTTGTGACCGATGGTGTGTAGTCTGTTCATTAATTCCTGAATTCCGGCGTGAAGCTGAGCTGCTGTTTCGTTGTCGTTCATTTTGATCGTGTACAGCTTGTTCAGGAGGAGATCTCTCTTGCTGATTCGAGTGTCTGAAGTTCCTTCATGCAGCTCAATCAGTTTCCCCCACAGCTCCTTGGCACTGTTGAATGGACCCACTCGGTTTAGCTCCTCTTTTGTTAAGCCGCATTGGAGGGTCTGGGTCGCCTTTGCATCAGCTTCAATCTTCCGTTTCAGAGCGGTGTCCCACTCTGTCTAGGTCTGAGGTACTCCTTCAGCATTTTTTGGAATTTCCAGTCCGGACTGGATGATTATCCACATGTCCACCTGAGTTTTCTGGTGGACCTCCATTCTGCTCTTCCAGTTCCCCACTGAAGAGAGGTGGTCTTGCGGTGTTGAAGCCTTCTTGCATGGCCATTTTATCTGAAAAGTAAACTAAAAGGAAAAAGAATATCCGAAGACTTGGTCTTGGATTAGTAGTGCGGGATAAAGAGAAATGATTATCGAGGGGTGTTGCACCAACCTCGATTAGCGAGAAAATTTTCGAATAAAATAAAAAAAATAAAAAATGGAGGAAAGAGGGAAAGATAGTCTAAATCGAAAAGATGGAGAATGGAAGAAAGAAACCTCAACCCAATGCTTAGGAAGCATGAACCTTGGTATAGAGGAAGAAGAAGATAGACGCCACAACCTTGGGATGGAGGTTGATAAGTCTTGAACGCCACAAGGGGATGCCTTGATAAGTTCTAGTTCAATGAAGAACCAACAAGTGAGAGCCTCACCATGTAGTAGATTGAATAAGCCAAAAGTTACATGTTGTGGCCGCCACCCCATATATTTATAGCTATAGGGTGACCTAAAAACCCTAAAAGGCCAAAAGGAAGCCCATTTAGTAGAGGCCTATATAGACTACATAGGCCTATTGAGCTCTTGGCACCATTACAACCCAAATAAAGCTAGAAATTGGGTCTAAATTGATCCCACAAAATTAACATATCCTTCTTACATAGACAAGAGACTAAGGATACTAGTTAAGCTCATCTAAGGCTTGAATTAGGTTGACTAAGCCGTAAGACTTGCTCTTAGTCAAACCTTCTTCAATGGTCGCTTTGGCTTTCACATCTTCAATTAGCACATAAAGTGCTTCTTTCATCTTTTTAGCCTTAGCCCTTGTAATTGGGCCCCCTTTGATGCATAATGGATCATCAACATCTTCTAAAGTGGGTTGAGCATGATCCATATCGTTAGCTTGTTGGGCAACTTGTTCACGTCCTTTGTCTCCATCATTCCCCCTCTCCTCAAAAGGATTCGTCCTCGAATCTTGATTACCTACATCAAAGGGAGAGAGATCAGAAACATTAAATGTGGAACTCACATTATACTCACCCGGCAAGTCAAGCTTGTAGGCATTATCATTGATTCGCGCCACCACTTGAAATGGTCCATCTCCTCTTGGATGCAACTTAGTACGACGTTTAGCAGGAAATCTCTCCTTCCTCATATGAACCCAAACCCAATCACCGGGTTCAAAGATTATTTTCTTTCGTCCCTTGTTGGCTTGCGTAGCATATTGTTCAGTCTTCTTTTCAATTTGCCTCCTTACCTTCTCGTGCATTTGTCTCACAAATTCAGCTTTCTTAGTACCATCCAAACTAGCATGCTCAGAGATAGGCAAAGGTGATAAATCCAAAGGAGTTAGCGGATTGAAACCATATACTACTTCAAAAGGTGAACACTTAGTAGCAGAATGTATAGATCTATTATATGCAAATTCAACATGTGGTAAGCAATCTTCCCAGCCCTTTAAATTCTTTTGAATGATAGCTCTTAATAAAGTAGCTAAGGTACGATTTACTACCTCAGTTTGTCCATCTGTCTGTGGATGACACGTTGTAGAAAACAACAACTTTGTTCCCAACTTGCCCCATAGTGTCTTCCAAAAGTAGCTTAGAAACTTTGCATCACGATCTGAAACTATGCTTTTTGGCACTCCATGAAGTCGCACAATGTCCCTAAAAAAGAGATCAGCAATATGGTTAGCATCATCTGTTTTCCTACAAGGAATAAAATGAGCCATTTTGGAAAATCTGTCTACGACCACGAAAATAGAATCCATACCACGTTTTGACCTTGGTAATCCTACAATAAAGTCCATAGAAATATCAACCCAAGGTTCACTAGGAATTGGTAGAGGTGTATACAACCCATGAGGTAAAGATTTAGATTTTGCTTGCCTACATGTGATACACTTCTCACAAAATTTTACAACATCTCCTTTCATATGTGGCCAAAAGAAATGCTCCAACAAAACATCAAGTGTTTTCCTCACTCCAAAATGCCCCATTAGTCCCCCACCATGGGCTTCTTGGACTAATAATTCCCGCAATGAACAGTTAGGCACACATAACCGATTAACTCTAAATAAAAATCCCTCATGCCTATAAAACTTCCCAAATGCAGCATGCTCACAAACTTCAAATACATTTCCAAAGTCAGGATCTTTAGAATATAAATCTTTAATGTATTCAAATCCTAACAATTTAGTATTCAAAGTAGAGAGCAAGGTATACCTTCGAGATAAAGCATCTGCAACAGTATTTTCCATACCTCGTTTGTACTTGATCACATAAGGAAATGATTCAATGAACTCCACCCATTTCGCATGACGTCGATTCAACTTACTTTGACTCTTCAAGTGCTTCAATGATTCATGATCAGTGTGAATGACAAACTCTTTGGGCCACAAGTAATGCTGCCAAGTCTCTAAGGCCCTCACCAAAGCATACATCTCTTTGTCATAAGTGGGATAGTTCAAAGCTGCTCCACTCAATTTTTCACTAAAATAAGCAAGGGGTCGACCTTCTTGTATTAGCACAGCTCCAATACCTATTCCTGATGCATCACACTCAATTTCAAAAGTTTTAGCAAAGTTAGGTAATGCAAGTAATGGTGCAGAACTTAATTTTTCCTTAAGTGAGTTGAATGCTGAATCCTGTTCACTATCCCAATGAAATCCAACATTCTTTTTAACAATTTCAGTCAAGGGTGCAGCTAAAGTGCTAAAATTCTTTACAAACCTTCTGTAGAAACTTGCCAAACCATGGAAGCTTCGTACCTCAGTTATTGTTTTTGGTGTTGGCCATTCACGAATAGCCTTAACCTTCTTCTCATCAACTGCTATTCCTTTAGCACTAACAATATAACCAAGAAACTCAACTTGATTAGTGCAAAAAGAACATTTTTGAAGGTTAGCATACAACTTTTCATTTCGCAAAACAATTAGAACATTTTGTAAATGTTGTAGGTGTTCCTCTAAATTTTTGCTATAAACCAAGATGTCATCAAAATATACTACAACAAAAATTCCAATAAAAGCACGCAAAATATGGTTCATTAACCTCATGAAGGTACTAGGTGCATTAGTAAGCCCAAATGGCATTACTAGCCATTCGTACAAACCATACCTAGTCTTAAATGCAGTTTTCCATTCGTCTCCCTCACGCATACGAATTTGATGATAGCCCGACTTCAAATCAATTTTAGAGAAAATGCAAGAGCCATGTAATTCATCTAGCATATCATCTAATCTAGGAATAGGATGACGATACTTTACCGTAATCTTGTTGATGGCTCTACAATCAACGCACATTCTCCAAGTTCCATCCTTCTTAGGTACTAGCAAAACGGGGACGGCACATGGACTCAAACTTTCTCGGACATACCCTTTTCTCATCAGCTCTTCAACTTGCCTTTGAAGTTCTTTTATCTCAGCAGGGTTACACCTATAGGCTGGCCGGTTAGGAATTGTGGCTCCGGGGATGAAATCAATTTGGTGCTCTATTCCTCTAAGTGGTGGCAATCCATCAGGAACCTCATTAGGAAATACATCATCAAATTCCTGCAAAAGAGATTTAACAACACTAGGCAAAGTAGGGTTAAGATCGTTAGTGTTAAAATCGGCCTCCTTGTACAAAAGTACAATCATCGGCTGTGAAGCATAAAACGCTCTCTTAACCTCTCTTTCTTTTGCATAAAAGCTCCCTTTTTTACTCTCTTGCTCTTGAATTTCTTTTCCCCTTTCATTCTTTTTTCCACTCATCTCATCCTCGCCTTTTCTTTTCTCACACTCTTTTTCTTTTCCATTCTTTTTCTTTTTCTCATTTTCTTTTTTCTCACACTCTTTTCTTTTTTCACTCTCATTTTTGATCCTCAATTGATCTTCATATACTTGCTTAGGAGTCAATGGTACAAGAGTTACATGTTTACCATGCATCATAAAAGAATACTTATTTTTAAACCCATCATGCATGACCTTCCTATCAAATTGCCATGGTCTTCCTAAAAGTAGATGACTTGCATGCATTGGTACTACGTCACAAAGTATCTCATCATGATATCTACCAATGGAAAATGAAACCAACACTTGCTTGTTGACCTTGACTTCCCCGCAATCATTTAACCATTGTAGTTTGTAAGGTCTAGGATGCTTAGTGGTAGGTAAGCATAATTTCTCAACCAAAATAGTACTAGCTACATTAGTGCAACTTCCCCCATCTATAATCATACTACATACCTTGTCTTTGATGTGACAACGGGTATGAAATATGTTGTCTCGTTGTTCTTCATTATCTTCTTTCACTTGCACATTTAGAGCACGCCTAGTCACAAGGGCTTCACCTTCAACGGGATACTCTTCATCACTTTCCAACAATGCGGGCAAGACACTATCATCTTCGGACTCACTTTCAGTCTCGATGTCACCATTTTCTTTCAAAATCATGATTCTTTTGTTTGGGCATTGTGATGCGATATGTCCCCTTCCCAAGCACTTAAAGCATTTAATATCTCTATTTCTTGATGGTTGGAGGGGTTCCTTTCCCTTGACCAATGGAGAGCTTGCATCTTTATTCTTTGGAAAATCGGGCTTTTTCTTTGATTCAACTTTATCATCTCTTTTGTTCCAACTAGATTTCCAATTTGACGAATGCGAACTTTGCCCCCCATGCTTGTTTGATCCCTTCTTTTTGAGTTGTCTTTCAACTTTCATGGACATATGCACCATGTCTTCAAGCTCCACATAATGTTGTAACTCCACTACATTTGCAATTTCTTGATTTAAACCTTGTAAAAATCGTGCCATGGTTGCTTCTCGGTCCTCCTCCACATTGGCTCGAATCATGGCAATTTCCATCTCTTTGTGGTATTCCTCCACAGTCTTGGATCCTTGTGTGAGACTTTGTAACCGTTGATACAAATCCCGATAGTAATGTGTTGGGATGAATCTCTTTCTCATAATAGTCTTCATCTCCTCCCAACTACCAACGGGTCTCTCTTTGTTTCTTCTCCTGCTTAGAATAATTTGATCCCACCAAATAATTGCATAATCAACAAATTCAACGGCAGCGAGTTTTACCTTCTTTTCTTCAGAATAGTTGTGACAATCAAATACTAATTCCACTTTCTTTTCCCACTCCAAATAGGCTTCAGGATCACTTTTGCCTTGAAATGAAGGAATCCTCATCTTGATATTTCCCAAGTTTCTATCCACATGATCATTCATCCTTCCTCTTCTACCACTGACTCGAGCATGATCCGATCTGCCACTTGAAGCTCTATCATCAATGTCCTCAGATACGCCATCATCATCATCATCATGGTCAACACGGTTATATTGTCTATCACTTCGTGAAGGAACTCTACCAACTTGTCTATGTCGCAATCCTGCAATTACAGCATCTTGTTTCTCTAATCTGTCCATAATCTGACTAAAACGGATTTCCATGCGTTCCAAGTGTTGCCTCAAAGCACGTTGATCAAGGGATTCTCTAGGTCTTCCTTCTTCTCCACTTGTCGCCATTGAACAACCTGTTTCACTCAAACACTCGAACTCACGAATGTTAGCTCTTTAAAGAACTTGAACTTAGAATTTGAGGCAAATACCTTGTAAGCGTTCGTGGACTATCAAAATTCCCAAGGGTGTTAGGACAAAAGGTAGGAATTCAAGACAAAAAGTGAAAATTGCAGAATTGAAAACTTGAAATAAGTGCTGAAAGGAAATTTGCCAGAATTGAATCTAGGCAAAATTGAGGATAATGCGGAAATGAAAGATAGCAAAACGTGAATTAAAGAGCTGAAAGGAAAGTTGCCAGAACTTAATCTAGGCTGCCAGAATTGAATCTAGGCAACTTAAAGGAAAATGAAAGTACTTGAAATAAGAGCTGAAATGAAAGTCGCCAGAACTTAATCTAGGCTAACTTGAAATGAAATGAGAATACTTGAAATAAGAGCTGAAATAAAAGTCGCCAGAACTTAATCTAGGCTAACTTGAAATGAAATGAGAATACTAGAAATAAGAGCTGAAATAAAAGTCGCCAGAACTTAATCTAGGCTAACTTGAAAGGAAATGACAAAAATAAATTTGCAAATAAAGTCTCAACTTCCTTTTTTTTTCAGCCTCTTTTGCTTTTTTTTTTTTGGCTTTTCTCCTTTTTTTTTCTTTCTACCTTCCTTTGCTTCTTTTTTTTTTTTGCAGAATTTTTTTTCCCTCTTTTTTTTTTTGCCGAATTTTTTTTTCCTTTCTCTTTTTTTTTTTTGAGCAACAAAGCAAGTAAGGCTTGCTAAGCAAAAGAAAGAAGCAAAAATAAAATAGAGACTCAAGAACACAAAGAAAAGGATAACCAAATCGATTTAGAGCAACTATGGCTCTGATACCAAATGATGCGAACCCAAAGAGAATAAGTCTCAAGAACACACAACAAATGGAGGAAAGAGGGAAAGATAGTCTAAATCGAAAAGATGTAGAATGGAAGAAAGAAACCTCAACCCAATGCTTAGGAAGCACGAACCTTGGTATAGAGGAAGAAGAAGATAGACGCCACAACCTTGGGATGGAGGTTGATAAGTCTTGAACGCCACAAGGGGATGCCTTGATAAGTTCTAGTTCAATGAAGAACCAACAGGTGAGAGCCTCACCATGTAGTAGATTGAATAAGCCAAAAGTTACATGTTGTGGCCGCCACCCCATATATTTATAGCTATAGGGTGACCTAAAAACCCTAAAAGGCCAAAAGGAAGCCCATTTAGTAGAGGCCTATATAGACTACATAGGCCTATTGAGCTCTTGGCACCATTACAACCCAAATAAAGCTAGAAATTGGGTCTAAATTGATCCCACAAAATTAACATATCCTTCTTACATAGACAAGAGACTAAGGATACTAGTTAAGCTCATCTAAGGCTTGAATTAGGTTGACTAAGCCGTAAGACTTGCTCTTAGTCAAACCTTCTTCAATGGTCGCTTTGGCTTTCACATCTTCAATTAGCACATAAAGTGCTTCTTTCATCATTTTAGCCTTAGCCCTTGTAATTGGGCCCCCTTTGATGCATAATGGATCATCAACATCTTCTAAAGTGGGTTGAGCATGATCCATATCGTTAGCTTGTTGGGCAACTTGTTCACGTCCTTTGTCTCCATCACTAAATTTGATTAGTGCAAAAAGAACATTTTTCAAGGTTAGCATACAACATTTCATTTCGCAAAACAATTAGAACATGTTGTAAACGTTGTAGATACTCTAAATTTTTGCTATAAATCAAGATGTCATCAAAATATACTATGACAAAATTTCCAATAAAAGCACGAAGAATATGGTTCATTAACCTCATGAAAGTACTAGGTGCATTAGTAAGCCCAAATGACAACACTAACCATCGTTAGACCACACTTCACACTTAATACTTAACTTTGAATCTTTTGCCAATATCAAAATAAGATTCGATCGATGCTTCCGGCACCAATAGTATTTTTTTAAAAAAAAATTATTTTTCGTAATAGTATATGACATAAGTAATGTCTACATGAAATTTCATAATTTTTTGGATATCATAGAATTATTTATGAGTTTTTGAATTTTGTTCTTAAATTGAATCAAAGAAATTAAATACCCTAATTGATTGGCTACTATTACAAATCGATTAACATGTGCAAGAATCGATTATTATGAGGTTGAAATCGATTAACTCTAGCTAGCATTTATTGGTAACTGAAACTAATCAATTGGAAGTACTAGGTTTAGCTGAAATGATCTGATTTAAGATCATTAAGCCATGTTTAGTTGTTTAACTATTCCTAACCATATAGAATGCGTAGGTAAGAATTTAAGGATAATTTCTTGATGAAAATGAGAAAGGAATGGTTAAAGGTGACTATTTTGGAGATATTGAAGAGGTTTTAATTTAAGTTTGAATTTTTAACCTCATGACTTCAATTTTTGGATTTTCTAAGTATTTAGGAATACCAAATCATTATTGGTACAATAATACAAGTTGGAGCATGCCTTGAGGGGGAGTTACACCTTAAAGGTATAATTTGGCTACGAAAAGAGATTTATAGAAGAATGATGAGTGCATACTCAAAGTTGAGCATTGAAGACAATGGAAGTGTATGCGACCTTCATTATGAATGATAAAAGGATGAATCTTTAGGAGAAGATTTTTAATGTATGTCAAAGAAGAAGAATGTAAGGTTAAGTAAACCCTCATTCATGCTTTGGCATGGGATGTAAAAGAAGAAAGTTGGCTAATATGAGTTAACCTAACTTAACATATTATCAAATATCAAAAAGAGAGCCTTGAGAAGAAATCTCAAGAACACACAACAAATGGAAGAAAGGGTGAAAGATAGCCTAAATCGAAAAGATGGAGAATGGAAGAAAGAAACCTTGACCCAATGCTTAAGGAAGCACGAACCTTGGTATAGAAGAAGAAGAAGATAGACGCCACAAACTTGGGATGGAGGTTGATAAGTCTTGAACGCCACAAGGAGATGCCATGATAAGTTCTAGTTCAATGAAGAACCAACAAGTGAGAGTCTCACCATGTAGTAGATTGAATAAGCCAAAATTACATGTTGTGGCCGCCACCCCCTATATTTATAGCTATAGGGTGACCTAAAAACCCTAAAAGGCCAAAAGGAAGCCCATTTAGTGGAGGCCTATGTAGACTACATAGGCCTATTGAGCTCTTGGCACCATTACAACTCAAATAAAGCTAGAAATTGGGTCTAAATTGAACCCACAAAATTAACATATCCTTCTTACATGGACAAGAGACTAAGGAGTCTAGTTAAGCTCATCAAAGACTTGAATTAGGTTGACTAAGCCGTATGACTTGCTCTTGGTCAAACCTTCTTCAATGGTAGCTTTGGCTTTCACATCTTTAATTAGCACATTAAGTGCTTCTTTCATCTTTTTAGCCTTAGCCCTTGTAATTGGGCCTCCTTTGATACATAATGGATCATCAACATCTTCTAGAGTGGGTTGAGCATGATCCGTATCGTTAGCTTGTTGGGCAACTTGTTCACTTCCTTTGTCTCCATCAGCTGCCCCACTCAACTTCTCACTGAAGTAAGCAATGGGTCTCCTTTCTTGCATAAGCACAGCACCTATACCAATACCAGAAGCATCACATTTGATTTCAAATGTTTTAGAAAAGTCAGGTAGAATCAATAAATGAGCCGAACTTAGCTTTTCTTTCAAGGTGTTGAATGCTTTCTCTTGCTCCTCTCCCCACTTGAATGACTCATTTTTCTTGATGACGTTAGTAAGAGGGGAGCTGCAATGTTACTAAAATCTGGCACAAATTGTCGATAGAAGCTGGCCAATTCATGTAAACTCCTTACTTGGCTGATTGTTATAGGTGTTGGCCATACTTTTCTTCATCCATCTCAACCCCTTTAGCACTAACAACAAACCCAAGAAACACAACCCTCTCCGTACAAAAGGTGCACTTCTTGAGGTTGGCAAAGAGCTTCTCTTCCTTGAGCACACTTAATATAGATGTTAAATGTATAACATGGTCTTCCAGATTTTTGTTATAAATCAAAATATCATCATAATACACAACTACAAATCTTCCTAAGAAAGCACGTAAAACATGGTTCATTAAACGCATAAAAGTGCTAGGAGCATTAGTTAATCCAAAAGGCATTACTAACCATTCATATAGGCCATGCTTGGTCTTAAAAGTAGTCTTCCATTCATCACCTTCCTTCATCCTAATCTGATGATATCCACTGCTAAGATCTATCTTTGTGAACACACAAGAGCCATGCAATTCGTCAAGCATATCATCAAGTCTAGGGTTTGGGTGACAATGTTTTACCGTTAAGTTGTTGACGGCTCGGCAATCCACACACATCCTCCATGTGCCGTGCTTCTTAGGAACTAGTAACACTGGAACAGCACAAGGACTTAGGCTCTCTCGAACATGCCCCTTCTCTAATAGTTCGCCAATTTGCCTTTGGAGTTCCTTTGTTTCCTCCGGGTTGCTTCTATATGCAGGCCGATTTGGGATTGATGCACCAGGAATAAAGTCGATTTGATGTTCAATGCCTCGAATCGGAGGCAAGCCAGGTGGAACTCTTTGGGAAAAACATCCACGAAATCCTGTAAAAGAGAAACAACAACACTTGACAAAGAATTGTTAAGATCGTTAGTGCTCAAAAGTGCCTCCTTATACAAAAGTATAAGAGGTGGCTGATTTGAGAACAAAGCTCTTTTGATCTCACATTTTTTTGCAAAAAAGTTTTTCTCTTTCTTTTTTTTTTTTGCAGTTTCTCAACTCCCTTTGATTCTTTCCTCTCAATTTCTTTTCCCTCATCTTCCTTTCCTCTCCTTTTCCCACTTTCTTTTTCTCTCTTTTTCCATTTTCTATTTCTTTCTTCTTTTCATTGGCTCTTTGTAATTTTAGTTGATCCTCCATAACTTGTCGTGGAGTCAAGGGGTTCAAGCGAAATAGGTTGTCCTTTCCGAGTAAAAGAATACCTATTTGTGAACCCGTCGTGAGTTACCTTCCGATCAAATTGTCAAGGTCGTCTCAACAAAAGATGACATGCATGCATGGGAACCACATCACATAACAACTCATCTTCATATTTGCCAATAGCAATTGATACCAAGACTTGGTTTGTCACTTTGATTTCCCCGCAATCGTTCAACCACTGTAGTTGATAAGGACATGGATGTTTCAGGGTCGGTAGCGACAATTTCTCCACTAAATCAGTGCTTGCCACATTGGTGCAACTTCCTCTATCAATAATAACACTGCAAACCTTATCATTCACAAAGCAACGAGTATGAAATAAGTTTTCCTGTTGATTACCATCTTCCTCCTTAGCTTGTAAACTTAGAACTCGTCTAGCCACCAATAAGTCTCCAACAACAGCATGTTGCTCATCATCTCTGTCCTCCGTTTGTGGTACTTCTTTGGCAACTTCATCCTCATCTTCTGATTCAAGCTCCTCTTGGGCATTGATAACCATCACCCTTTTGTTCACACATTGACTAGCAATGTGACCACGCCCCTGACATTTGAAACACTTGATGATGTGGACCAAGGAGGGGATACAAGCTTACAAGACAAAGCCATAGAGGAAGAGGCATTGAAAGGAATTGGAGGACCCATGACAAGATCCAAGACTAAGAGAATGAAGCAAGCTTTGGAAGGCTTAATAATGGAGCTCAAGGAGAAGAAGGATCAATGCACAATGGAGGCAACAACTAAATGGATCACATTCCTTCAAATTGAAAGTGAAATTGAGCCCACATGAAGACAAAACTTGAAGGCCCAAAACCACATGATCCAAGATGCATTCAAGGGCTACAAGTGTCCAATTTTCGTGGGTATTTTTGGGGGAATTTTCTGAAGTTATTTTTGATGTCTTTTGGTGGGTTTTTAATGCTTTTGGGAGTTCCTAAGCTAGTATTAGGGAATTGTGGGAAATAAACATCATGCATGCATGCATGCATGATAATGGTGCATAATTAGTGCTTAGTGGGAAGTGTGGTAGAGGTTAATGTTTCAACCTCCACTAAGTCTATATATAGGAGAACTCTTGTATGACCAAGGCATGTTAAGTTTGAATGAAATCAGAGTTTTCTCTATTGTGAGAGCTTCCTTTGGTTCTTAGGCAAAGAACTAATCGTGATCTTATCAAGGCAACTTGTGGCGATCGAAACCCCCATGACTTATCACTCACCCTCTCATCTTTCTTGAGTGTGGCGTCAATATCCTTCCCTACATCTGAATTTCAAGGCGATCCCTTCCAAGGTGCTTATCATTCTCTTAGTCTTGGATCTTGTCATGGGTCCTCCAATTCCTTTCAATGCCTCTTCCTCTATGGCTTTGTCTTGTAAGCTTGTATCCCCTCCTTGGTCCACATCACTTGATATCATGAGTTTTGTAAGTAGTGGACTTGCTAATACCTGGGGTTGTGGATGTTGTTGGTTTAGGCTCCTTGAAGAGTTCAAATTTTGGCTTGCTTTGTAATTATTCCTCATGTTTTTAGGGCTGCCCTCCATGTATTGTTGCTAGTCACTGGTGTCCCCTTCTAGTAAGCCTCTTCCTCTTTAGTTGTTCCTCTACTTTTACTACTTGGTGTATCATGTTAGACAACTCAACATAATGTTGCAAATCAACAATATCAGCAATTTCTGAATTTAAACCATGCAAGAACCTAGTCATTGTGGCTTCTCGATCATCATCCACATTAGCTCGTATCATGGAAACCTCCTTCTCCTTAAAATACTCATCCACACTTTTGGTGCCATGGGATAACCTTTGCATCTTCTGATATAAACTCCTATAGTAATGACTGGGTACAAATCGTTTTCTCATGAGCATCTTCATTTCCTCCCAAATGGACACAGGCCGCTCTCCATTTCGCCGTCGGTTCATAACTACTTGATCCCACCACACAATAGCATAATCAGTGAATTCAATAGCAGCTAACTTAACCTTCTTATGTTCTGAAAATTCATGACAATCAAACACCATCTCTACCCTGGATTCCCACTCCAAATAAATTTCTGGATCATTTTTTCCTAGGAAGGATGGAATCTTTACGCTTCCTAAGTCATTAACTCTTCTATTTCCACCAATCCGATGTTCCCTATGCTCAGTCCGATCTCTATAGCCCCTCCTTTCTTCTCTATTACCATTCCAACCCCGATTGTAGTTTTGTTCACCAAATCCTTCCAACTCCTCTTCTTCTATTTCAGCCCTCGAAGCACGTCTTTGCTGTTGCACATTAGGATACCCTTGCTGATGTCTCCTAGGTGTTTTCGCTTCAACTCGATCCAGCCTCACATGTATTGACTCCAATTCCGCCCTCATCATACGCTGCATTCTCCCATTAATGCTTGCAATTGAAGATTTGGAAGTTGTCTAGCGTTCTCAGTTATATCATCCTCTGGAATGTTGGACATTTTTCCAAAAAAATAGAAGAAACCTCACAAGCACTCCCTCTAGCGTTCTCAAGATTTGGGGACTCTCACTAGTAGTGGTCTCACACACTCTCTTCTCTCTTTTTTTTTCACTCAATTGTGTCTCTTTAGTTCTTAATCAAACTTCGAGAGCAAATCAGAATATCATGTGACAATTCAGAGTAATCCAACCGAAACTTTAAGAAATGGCAAAAAACTTAAAGAGAAAAGAAAGAGCAAAAGATGACGAATACAAAGAAATGGAAGGTGAAACTACTTCAAGGGTTCAAAGAAACTTGACATGCACCATCAACTTCTTCTTCTTCTTTTGAATATTTTTTTCCCACGAATTTTTTTTTCTGTTTTGTTTTTTTTTCAATATATCAAACAGCAAGAAAAGATAAATTGAACACTTGCCTTTTGAAACTTGCTCTGATGATACCAGATGATACAAACTCCACCAACAGACGTGATGGAACCTGAGACAAAGATGGATAGAACCCCAAGAACAAGATGACAATAGTTTGAGCCTTTACCCGCAACCAAGACTGGCACGAACAAAGACTACGAAAGAAGGAAACGCCACACCAGGATGGTGATAAGTTTTGGTTGTTGAACGCCACGAGATAGACTCGATAAGTTCAGAAGTTCCCTCAAGAACCAAGAGATCACAAAATCCTCACTAGGATGTTTTACCAAAACCAAAGTGCTTAGAAATTCGAAATTCTCTTCCTTATATAATTGGGAGCAAGCAACTAAAGTACCTACATGTGTGAATGCAAACAAATACAAGTACCCATGGTGCATGCAAGCATTTAAACACTTAGAAACCCAAAAAAAAACTACAAGTCTCCATACATTGGCATGCATGAAATTAATTAACTTAGAAACCCAAAATCCCAAGTTAGGGATAAGTCATGGCTGAATAAGACCGATCACATGGGTTAAGCCTTGATTTGTACTTGGGCTTAACTTGGTTTCTGGTTTCTTATACCCAAGCCATTGTTCTGGGATTAGCCCGTTTAGTGCTTTCTTAAAACGCTTTGCTTGAAGTCTTGTAATTGGCCCTTCAGGAAGTGACAAATGATCTCTTGCGATTTTAACCCGGTCTTGATGAACAGCTCCTTGGTCTACATCAGAATGCTTGCCTCCTCCCCCACACTTAGCTCTTTGACCGTCTCTGGCAAAGTAACATCAAGAAACAATCAAAGCATCCAAGTCCATGGAAAATATGGTCATGAACAGAAAAATAGGGAAAGGAAAAATAGAATAAAGAGTGTATCAAAAAGGAATGTTGCAAAAATTGATATGAAAAAGGAGACAAAGTGATTCACCTCCATAAATGTGGTGCAATCATAGAAATATAGTTTTGGAGGAACCTAAGAAAGTTCTAGAGTACAATCACATGTGTGTATCTCAAAATAAGGTCAATCCTCACTAGGTAAAAAGAATTCATCTCAAATCATAAATCTAGAGTCCATAGCTAAGTAGTACGCAAGTATTCATGAATTTTCATTCATTGGCTCAAATCCTAAGTTTTAACAACTAAATTTAATTCACTTTCAAAGGATTCTAAAATGATATAAAGAAAATCTAGAGGGATACATTTATTCCAACTCATGCATGAAATAAAATGCTAAAAGGGATAAAATGGTATCTACATTGACTCTTTATTCATTCTACACTACCTAAGCGATTATTAGCAAGAACTCATTGTAAGAAAAATTTAGGACTAGAAAACATAAAAATGATATATACATTGAAATAAAAGTCAACAAAAAATCAAACTACCCTTTAAGTTGGGTAGATAGCATCATTGATATCCAATCCATCCACATCTAGCTCTTTCACTTCTTCAAAGTATTTCTTGAGCCGGTGGCCATTAACTCTCCAAATAAAATCATTAGCTTCGTCCTTAATCTTAATGACACCATAAGGAAAAACATTAGTAATAAGAAATGGACCTTCCCATCTAAACGTCAACTTACCTTTAATCAATTTGAGCCTTGATTTGTACAAAAGAACTTTGTCGCCAATTCGAAACTCCTTCTTCACTATATGTTTATCATGAAAGTTCTTAGTCTTCTCTTTGTAAATCCTTGAGTTTTCATATGCTTCTAGTCTTATCTCCTCATGTTCATGAAGTTGAAGCTTCCTTTCTTCTCCCGCTTTATTGGCATCAAAATTGCAAGCTTTCACCGCCCAATAAGCTCTATGCTCTATCTCCACGGGATAGTGACAAGCTTTCCCATAAACAAGCCGGTTGGGTGACATTCCAATAGGTGTCTTATATTTCGTCTGATAGGCCCACAATGCATCATCAAGTCTTTTGCTCCAATCTTTTCTAATAGGCCCCACGGTCATTTCCAAAATTGCCTTAATTTCACTATTTGATATCTCGGCTTGTCCATTAGTTTGGGGGTGGTATGAAGGTGACAAATTATGCACAACCCCATATTTGTTGAGTAAAGCCTTCATGTGCTTGCTGCAAAAATGTGAACCTTGATCACTTATGATAGCTCTTGGAATTCCAAACCTACAAAAAATGTGTGACCTAACAAAGCTCACAACAACACAAGAATCGTCAGTCCTAGAGGGAATGGCCTCCACCAATTTAGATACATAATTAACAGCAAGTAAAATATACAAAATCCACAATATGCAAGAAAAGGTCCCATAAAGTCTATCCCCCATACATCAAATATTTCACAAAAAAGCATAGTTTGTTGGGGAATTTCATTCCTAGCTCCTATGTTCCATCTAATCAATCTGGGCTTTGCATTTGGCTTCTTCAAAAGATACTTCAAGGCTGCATGATCAGAAAATACAATAACATGAGAACATTGTAAATATGATCTAAATCTATCCAAAGCAAAAACAATAGAAAGGAGCTCTTTTTCTGTGGTGGTGTAGTTGGCCTGAGCAGCATCTAAAGTCTTGGAAGCATAGCAAATGACATGTGGTGCTCCATCTACCCTCTGTGCCAGTACAGCTCCTACAGCAAAATTAGAAACGTCACTAGTAGTGGTCTCACACACTGACTTCTCTCTTTTTTTTCACTCAATTGTGTCCCTTTAGTTCTTAATCAAACTTCGTGAACAAATCAGAATATCATGTGACAATTCAGAGTAATCCAACCGAATCATTAAGAAATGGAAGAAACTTTAAGAGAAAAAGAGCAAAAGATGACGAATACAAAGAAATGGAAGGTGAAACTACTTCAAGGGTTCAAAGAAACATGACTTGCACCATCAACTTCTTCTTCTTCTTTTGAATATTTTTTTTCCCACGATTTTTTTTTGTTTTGTTTTTTTTTCAATATATCAAATAGCAAGAAATGATAAATTGAACACATGCCTTTTGAAATGAGGCTCTGATACCAGATGATACGAACCCCACCAACAGACGTGATGGAACCCGAGACAAAGATGGATAGAACCCCAAGAATAAGATGACAAGAGTTTGAGACTTTACCCACAACCAAGACTGGGACGAACAAAGACTACGAAAGAAGGAAACACCACAACAAGATGGTGATAAGTTTCGGTTGTTGAACGCCACGAGACAGACTCGATAAGTTCAGAAGTCCCTTAAGAACCAAGAGATCACAAAATCCTCAGTAGGATGTTTACCAAAACCAAAGTGCTTACAAATTCGGAAATCTCTCCCTTATATAATGGGAGCAAGCAACTAAAGTACCTACATCCATGCATGCAAACAAATACAAGTACCAATGTTGCAAGCAAGCATTTAAACACTTAGAAACCCAAAAAAAAACTCCAAGTGTCCATACTTTTGAATGCATGAAATTAAATAACTTAGAAATCCCAAATCCCAAGTTTCCATACTTCTTTTCTCCTTTCCTTTTTCCAACCATCATGCTAGGGATGAGTCATGGCTGAATAAGACCGATCACATGGCTTAAGCTTTGATTTGTACTTGGGCTTAACTTGGTTTCTCGTTTCTCATAGCCAGGCCATTGTTCTTGGATTTGCTTCCTTGAACGCTTTGCTTGAAGTCTTGTAATTGGCCCTTCAAGAAGTGACAAGTGATCTCTTGCAGTTTTAACCCGGTCTTGATGAATAGCTCCTTGGTCTACATCAGCCACCCCCTTAATTTATAGCTATAGGGTTACCTAAAAACCCTAAAAGGCCAAAAGGAAGCCCATTTAACAAAGGCCTATGTAGACTACATAGGCATATTGAGCTCTTGGCACCATTACAACCGAAATAAAGCTAGAAATTGGGTCTAAATTGAACCCACAAAATTAATATATCCTTCATACATAGACAAGAGACTTAATTGACTAGTTAAGTTCATCTAAGGCATGAATTAGGTTGACTAAGCCATATGACTTGCTCTTGGTCAAACCTTCTTCAATGGTAGCTTTGGCTTTCACATCTTCCATTAGCACATTAAGTGCTTCTTTCATCTTTTTAGCCTTAGCTCTTGTAATTGTGCCTCCTTTGATGCATAAAGGATCATCAACATCTTCTAGAGTGGGTTGAGCATGATACATATCGTTAGCTTGTTGGGCAACGTGTTCACTTCCTTTGACTCCATCATTCCCCCTCTCCTCAAATGGATTCGTCCTCGAATCATGATTACCTACATCCAAGGGAGAGCGATCAGAAACATTAAATGTGGAACTCACTTTATACTCACCCGGCAAGTCAAGCTTGTAGGCATTATCATTGATTCACGCCACGACTTGAAATGGTCCATCGCCTCTTGGATGTAACTTAGTACGACGTTTAGAAGGAAATCTCTCCTTTCTCATATGAACCCAAACCCAATCACCGGGTTCAAAGATTATTTTCTTTCGTCCCTTGTTGGCTTGCGTAGCATATTGTTCAGTCTTCACTTCAATTTTCATCCTTACTTTCTCGTGCATTTGCCTCACAAATTCAGCTTTTCTTGTACCATCCAAACTAGCATGCTCAGAGATAGGCAAAGGTGATAAATCCAAAGGAGTTAGCGGATTGAAACCATATATTACTTCAAAAGGTGAACACTTAGTAGCAGAATGTATAGATCTATTATATGCAAATTCAACATGTGGTAAACAATCTTCCCAACCTTTTAAATTCTGTTGAATGATATCTCTTAATAAAGTAACTAAGGTTTGATTTACTACATCAGTTTGTCCATCTGTTTGTGGATGACATGTTGTAGAAAACAACAACTTCGTTCCCAACTTGCCCCATAGTGTCTTCCAAAGGTAGCTTAGAAACTTTGCACCACGATATGAAATTATACTTTTTAGCACTCCATGAAAAAAAAAATCAGCAATATGCTTAGCATCATCAGTTTTCCTACAAGGAATAAAATGAGCCATTTTGAAAATCTGCCTACGACCACAAAAATAGAATCCATACCTCGTTTTGACCTTGGTAAACCTAGAATAAAGTCCATAGAAATATCAACCCAAGGTTCACTAGGAATTGGTAGAGGTGTATACAACCGATGAGGTAAAGATTTAGATTTTGCTTGCCTACATGTGATACACTTCTCACAAAATTTTACAACATCTCCTTCATATGTAGCTAAAAGAAATGCTCCAACTAAACATCTAGTATTTTTCTCACTCCAAAATGTTCCATTAGTCCCCCACCATGGGCTTCTTGGACTAATAATTCCCTCAATGAATAGTTAGGCACACTTAATCTATTAACTCTAAATAGAAATCCCTCATGCCTATAAAACTTCCCAAATTCAACATGCTCACAAACTTAAAATACATTTCCAAAGACAGGATCTTTAGAATATAGATCTTTAATGTGTTCAAATCCTAACAATTTAGTGTTCAAAGTAGAAAGCAAGGTATACCTTCGTGATAAAGCATCTGCAAAAGTATTTTCCATTCCTTGTTTATACTTGATCACATAAGGAAATGATTCATTGAACTCCACCCATCTCGCATGAGATCTATTCAACTTACTTTGGCTCTTCAAGTCCTTCAATGATTCATGATCAGTGTGAATGACAAACTCTTTGGGCCACAAGTAATGCTGCTAAGTCTCTAAAGCCCTCACCAATGCATACATCTCTTTGTCATAAGTGGGATAGTTCAAAGCTGCTCCACTCAATTTCTCACTAAAATAAGCAAGGGGTCGACCTTCATGTATTAACACAGCACCAATACCTATTCCTGATTCATCACACTCAATTTTAAAAGTTTTAGCAATATTGAAACTTGGGATTTTGGGATTCTATGTTATTTAATTTCATGCATGCAAAATTATGGAGACTTGGAGTTTTTTTTTTGGGTTTCTGCAACATGTGTACTTGTATTTGTTTGCATGCATGCATGTAGGTACTTTATATAAGGGAGAGAATTCCGAATTTGTAAGAACTTTTGGTTTTGGTAAACATCCTAGTGAGGATTTTGTGATCTCTTGGTTCCTAAGGGAACATCAGAACTTATCGAGTCTATCTCGTGGCGTTCAACAACCGAAACTTATCACCATCCTGGTGTGGCGTTTCCATCTTTCGTAGTTTTTGTTCGTGCTAGTCTTGGTTGCGGTTAAAAGGTCAAACTCTTCTCATCTTGTTCCTGGGGTTCTATCCATCTTTGTCTCGGGTTCCATCACGTCTGTTGGTGGGATTCGTATCATCTGGTATCAGAGCTTTGTTTCAAAATGCAAGTGTTCAATTTATCTATTCTTTCTGTTTGATATATTGAAAAAAAACAAAACTGAAAAAAAAAATCGTGGGAAAAAAATTCAAAAGAAGAAGAAGAAGTTGATGGTGCAAGTCAAGTTACTTTGAACCCTTGAAGTAGTTTCACCTTATATTTCTTTGTATTCGTCATCTTTTGCTCTTTTTCTCTTAAAGTTTCTTCCATTTCTTAATGATTCGGTTGGATTACTCTGAATTGTCACAAGATATTTTGATTTGTTCTCGAAGTGTGATTAAGAACTAAAGAGACACAATTGAGTGAAAAAAAAGAGAGATGAGTGTGTGAGACCACTACTAGTGTGAGTTCCCAAATCTTGAGAACGCTAGAGGGAGTGCTTGTGAGGTTTCTTCTATTTTTTGCAAAAATGTCCAGCATTCCAGAGGATGATATAACTAAGAACGCTAGACAACTTCCAAATCTTCAATTGCAAGCAGTAATGGGAGAAATGCGGCATATGATGAGGGCAGAAATGGAGTCTATACATGAGAGGCTGGATTGAGTTGAAGCGGAAACACCCAGGAGACATCAGCAAGGGTATCCTGATGTGCAACAACAAAGACGTGTTCCGAGGGCTGAAATAGAAGAAGACGAGGAGGAGTTGGAAGGATTTAGTGAACAAAACTACAATCGGTGTTGGAATGGTAACAGGGAAGAAAGGAGTGGCTATAGAGATCAGACTGAGCATAGGGAGGATTGGATTGGTAGAAATCGAAGAGTTAATGCCTTAGGAAGCGTAAAGCTGAAGATTCCATCCCTCCAAGGTAAAAATGATCCAAAAGTTTGTTTGGAGTGAGAAACCAGGATAGAGATGGTGTTTGATTGTCATGAATTTTTAGAACATAAGAAGGTTAAGTTAGCTGCCATTGAATTCTCTGATTATGCTATTGTGTGGTGGGATCAAGTAGTTATGAACCGACGACGAAATGGAGAGCGGCCTGTGTCCACTTGGGAGGAAATGAAGATGCTCATGAGAAAAAGATTTGTACCCAGTCATTACTATAGAAGTTTATATCAGAAGCTGCAAAGGTTATCCCAAGCCACCAAAAGTGTGGATGAGTATTTTAAGGAGATGGAGGTTTCCATGATGCGAGCTAATGTGATGAAGATCGAGTAGCTACAATGGCTAGGTTCTTGCATGGTTTAAATCCGGAAATTGCTGATATTGTTGAATTGCTAAGTCTAGGGCAACAATCCTACGCATCTCAACCCAGTTTAAGTTGTCAATCAAGTTAACTCTAATGTGCTTGTGAGATGCTGGCTTCTAAATCTATGGGAGCATACATACTAGGGTTAAGCCTAAGCTATGTCCATGTCGAAGAAAGACCCTAGTTTTGAAAGGATAGTTTTAAAGTCAAAGTAAAACTAAGTATCGAAAAAATATAATAAATTTTGAAAATAAAGTTTTAAAATCAGAATCAGACTTTGAATCTTAAAGAATTTTGACGTTCAAAATCAAATCAAGATCAAATTTGAAGTCCTACTCTACTAAGCACATTCCAAGCTACCTTCTTAATGAACTGAACTCAAACTCAGGTAGGGGTTTAGTAAAAATGTCTAGATTTGGACTCGATATGCTGAAAGACAATTTCACCCCTAGCTTCGTTGTTCCTAACAAAGTGATGTTTCACTTCTATATGTTTAGTCCTAGATTGGTGGATTGGATTTTTGATAAGTTTTAAAGAACTGATATTATCAATAAAGACCTTAGTTTGGGTATAGTCTATGATAAAATCCTTAATGGTATGGATCATCCATAAGAGTTGAGCTACACATTCCCCTAAGGTAACATACTCTGCTTCAGTTGTAGATAAGGCAAGACAATGTTGTTTTCTACTACACCAACTAACTAGACTCTGACCCAGCAACTGACAGCTCTCACTTGTACTTTTTCTATCTAGTTTATAACTTGCATAGTCTGAGTCAGAAAATCCTAATAATTCAAAACTGAAAGTCCTAGGGTACTAAATACTTACATTTAGGGTGCCCTTAATATATGTAAGGATTCTTTTAATGGCAATTAAATTGACTCCTTAGCACAGGTTTGGTACCTGACACAAATACCTACTCCCTATAGAACTTCTATAATACTTTAATTCAACTGGCTTACCTTCAAGATCATTATCTATTTTAGCATTTGTGCCATAGGGGTACTTAAGTCTTTTGAATTTTCCATTTTGAATTTCTTAATCAATTCTTTTGCATATTTTGATTGGTGAACTTAATTTCAATCCTTGATTTGTTTAATTAGGAGTCCTAAAAAGAAGGTCAGTTCACCTACTAAACTCCTTTTAAATTTACTTTCCATAATTTTACTTGATTTTTTTAAGAAATTAGTATTAGTTATTCCAAAGATTATATTATTTACATAAACTTGGACTATAAAGATGACTTTTTCTAAGGTCTTAACAAATATGGGTGAGTCAATTTGGCCTTGGTTAAAACCCTTAGAAATTAGGTAAGCGGATAGTGTTTCATACCAAGCCCTAGGTGCTTGTTTTAAACTATAAAGAACTTTTCTATGTTTGAATACATGGTTAGGGTAGTCTAAGTCTTCAAAACCTGGATAAACTTCCTTTTTTATAAATCCATTTAAGAAAACAGACTTAACATCCCATTTGGTATAATTTGAATCCTCTATGGGCTGCAAAGACTAGCATCATTCTAATTGACTCAAGTCTAGCTACAGGAGCATAAGTTTCATCGTAGTCCAACCCCTCAACTTGACTAAACCTTTAGCCACTAAGCGAACTTTGTTTCTCACATTGTTCCTAAACACCCACTTAGTGTCTATAAGGGACTTACCTTCAAGTTTAGGTACTAAGTCCCAGACTTGGTTTCTATCAAATTGGGCTTGTTCTTCCTATATAGCAATGATCCAGTCTGGGTTAGTTAAGACCTCTTCTATGTGTTAGGATATATACTAAAAGCCTAGCCTTTGTATGAACATCTATATTTTGGAATAAGAATCACATAGTCATTGTTTGCATTTTACATCTGATATATGTGTGCATATTGTCCTTTACATTTTTAAGAAAAAATGATGAACCAGACAGCAGACAAATTGATAAGCACCTTGGAATGGATCGCCTTGAAATTCAGATGTAGGGAAGGATATTGACGCCACACTCAAGAAAGATGAGAGGGTGAGTGGGGGTTTCGATCGCCACAAGTTGCCTTGATAAGATCACGATTAGTTCTTTGCCTAAGAACCAAAGGAAGCTCTCACAATAGAGAAAACTATGATTTCATTCAAACTTAACATGCCTTGGTCATACAAGAGTTCTCCTATATATAGACTTAGTGGAGGTTGAAACATTAACCTCTACCACATTTCCCACTAAGCACTAATTATGCACCATTATCATGCATGCATGCATCCATGATGTTTATTTCCCACAATTCCCTAATACTAGCTTAGGAACTCCCAAAAGCATTAAAAACCCACCAAAAGACATCAAAAATAACTTCAGAAAATTCCCCCAAAAATACCCACGAAAATTGGACACTTGTAGCCCTTGAATGCATCTTGGATCATGTGGTTTTGGGCCTTCAAGTTTTGTCTTCATGTGGGCTCAATTTCACTTTCAATTTGAAGGAATGTGATCCATTTAGTTGTTGCCTCCATTGTGCATTGATCCTTCTTCTCCTTGAGCTCCATTATTAAGCCTTCCAAAGCTTGCTTCATTCTCTTAGTCTTGGATCTTGTCATGGGTCCTCCAATTCCTTTCAATGCCTCTTCCTCTATGGCTTTGTCTTGTAAGCTTGTATCCCCTCCTTGGTCCACATCACAAATTGAACCTGGGGTGACCGGCCCGGCCCCACGGAAGTTTCCCACCGGTCACCAGGGTAAATCGGAAAGCGCTCGCGGTGGCCAGTCTAGAAGCCCAGCGTCCCAGGGTTCGCGCCCCATTTGGAGGAAAAATTCCTGCAAAATACGCCGTAGCTGGGGATCGAACCGCGGATGCCTGGGTTAACGACTAGTGACCTTACCGCTGCACCATAGCCCCAGGGGCCCTTTACTTTACATTTTAGATAACATGGTGGGTGGTGCCACACAGAAGATCATGTTATCAGTCCCTTGTGAAGTATAAGTAGTGGCTCACAACCGAGATAGATTTGGACAAACCATCGGAATGGTTGTAATGTAATTTGGTATTAGTCTATCTTGACTACAGAATTATACTAGTACACTTTGTGTATTGAGCAGAAACGACTTACAGGTGATTCGATTTATACTGACTATATAATCGAATCAGACCTCAGATATTATGGAGTACATGCTCTTAATCCTGATATAATAACGAACACATATACTTAATATCTATTTCTTTGATTTACCAATGGGTGAGATTTATTTGTTAAATCAATAGGCTCAGTGAATTGGAAAATAATATTATTTACTTGGTGTGTCGTTGATTATAGGTGGAAGCCGTGTCCTAATGCCTTAGGATGATGATGTCCCCTTGAGGAGCTCATAAAGTTCATTATGGCTGGTAGACTTGATCCGACGTGATGATAAGGTTGAGTGGAACTACTCATGGAGTTATTAATTAATAAAATTGTCAGTAATTTAATTAATTAATGGACATGCGAGATCTTAAACATGGGGAGATTATATACACATAATATGGTGGAGCCCATATTTATTTATGGGGGTTAGTGCGGTAGTTCAATGATAATCCATTAGTGGACCAGCTTATCATTAATGGATCGAGCTTTGGATCCATTAGGAGACCAAAACCAACTCCTCCTCATGGTCCTTATTGTAGCCTATATATACCTCATGAGTCATGAGACCAAGGCCATAACAATATAACCCTAAGCCTCTCTTTTCTCTCCCTCTCATCTTCTCTCTCCTAGGGTTGGGGCGGCGCAGGGTTGAAAGGAAGAGGAAGAGAAGTTCTTCTCATCACCTTCTCCTCTATTCCTTTGGACGTGGGGCTTCAACAAGTGGTGCACCACTTGGTGGTGTTCGGCGCAAGTGAGAGAGGGAGGAGAGGAGCCGGCAGTAACCACAAGGTGGTGGTTTGTGGCGCCGGCGACAAGAGAGGAAGGTGCAAAGAAGAAGAAGCTTCATCTTCTTCTTTTCCTCTCCATCTTCTTTCTTCTCTTCTTCCTCCTTGGCGTGCGCAAGCTTGGATCAAGGAGGAGAGGCGGCGGTGCAATCAAAACCAAGGGTTTTGGCCGGCGTCAATGAAGAAGAGGAGGAGCACTAGAAGACCGGCGGCAAGGGTTTAAGTGAAGGAGAAGACCTCTTTCTCTTCTTCTTCATCTTCTTCTTCCCCTTCCTCTTCATCTCTGGGAGCCAGCGCAAGCAATCAAAGGAAGATCTTCTTCCTTTTGGCCGACGGCAACCAAAGCGAACCCTAGGGTTTCAGCGCAAGGAGAAGAAGAGGCCTTGGTGACTTCGTTTCTTGTAAGATCATCGCCCACACAACGTCCAAGAAGAGGATAGGATATACGATAGAAGATCAAGAGGTAAACAAGAGCTATAATTCTTGTTTTGTTCTTGTATTTAATTCTTATCATGTTTATGTCAAGGACCCCGAAGATAAACACAAAAACCGACTATCAAATCAACGTCTATTCCATGGCTAATCGATTAGAAGTGTTTGATTGCTTGAACAACAAGTTTATTCAAGCAATCACTCAAATCGATTAGTACGATGATGAAAACGATCGTTCGGAAAGGTTCTCTCCATCCGGGTTGTTATAATTAATAGAAAATTTTAATCCTGGGACATGGAGAGCAATCTTACCGAACGGGAAACCGAAACCCAACACTATGGTCTTAGGTTCAATCTTTTAAATCAGTGCAACCTGACTTAAGTTTCTATAGGAGGACCTTATTTTGACCCCTAAGGTTGGATCACCCATAATTTGGTCAGTTGAGTGATTTAGTCTGGGTTTCTTAGTTCTCTTAGAACATGGTTCATCTTCAGGTATGGTTGGTAGGTTTTAGGTTGGCTCAGGGACCGATTCAGTAGGTAACATTAAATTTGGTTCAGGGACCGGTTCAGTAGTTAATTCTAAGACTAGTTCAAAAATTGATTCAATTGGTGAATTAGTAATTTGGTCTAGTCTAGACTCATCATCTTTTGGATTAGTTAAGTTGGGTTGATTTGAGTAAGATTGATTAGTTAGTTGGGTTAGATTGGTTTTCTTCATTAAATATTATATTATTAGTTTCTCCAATCTTAAGGGTTTATTTGTTATAAATCTGTAGGCCCTACATGAGGTTGATTACCCTAAAAATATACCAAGGGTAGACTTGGATTGAAATTTACCTAAGTAGTCTTTTGTGTTTAAGATGTGGACTTTACAACCAAAGACTCTTAGTATATTTCATAGGGGGTCTTATTATGTCTTTTATTGATTAGGACCCTATTTTGAATATAGCAGGCAGTGCTAACTGCTTCTGCCCAAAAATGGTTAGCCAAGTTATATTCATTAAGCGGTCCTAGCTGCTTCTTGGAGGGTTCTGTTCCGTCTTTCAACCAAGTAATTTTGTTTGCAGGTCCTAGGGTAGGAAAATTCATAAAAATATCCATTTGTGTTGCAGAATTCAGTAAATTTTATGTTTTCGAATTCGCCCCTATGATCACTTCGAATTCTTTTAATTTTGGTATCTTTTTTATTTTCAAGGATTTTAGTTAAAGTTCTAAAGGATTCAAGACATTGATCTTTGGTTTCCGCTTATTGACTTGATTCCATAAGAATCAAATAGGTTCAGGTGTAGGAGCTCAAGTACAGATTGGTTCAGGTCAGGCTGGGTAAGTTTGTGGGTAGACTTGGTCTGTTTACCTTGTTGACATGGACCACAAACTGAATTTTCAAGATTCCTAAGTTTGGGTATACCCCCTTAACTAGTCCTTTTTGGTTGAGTCTGGAGATTAGCTTTAGGTTCACATGTCCTAATCTCCTATGCAGAGTTTAGTTTCTTCTATTTGAGTTAGATAACACTTAAGTGAGGTAAGTAGGTTTATGCATAGATGTTATGTTTCCTAAGTCCTTTTATGGTAACCTATGGGTTTTGTAAGTTCCTAATAATGCAGTTTTGGTTGTTAAAAGTGACTAAGTATCTAGTATCACAAAGATGACTAATATTGAGTAAATTAAATTCAAAACTGTCAACCAAAAGGACCTTTTTGATAATAAAGTCGGAGATCAGTTCAATGTTACCTGAACCGATTACCTTAAGAATAGTGTTGTTGCTAAATGTCACTGTTCCTAGGTCCTTATATTTTAGTTTGGTGAACTTTGACTCATCTCCAGTCATTTGTCTGGAGCACCCACTATCCAACATCCACTGGTCCAAATCATTATGTTCCTACATATAAAGTGGCTTAGTTTGGATCCAGTTTAGTAGAAATATAGGATAGGTTGTTCAAGTTCACTTGTCTAATCTGTCTCACCCAATTTAAGTAATCAAGTATGTTAGCCTATATTAATTTTGTTAGACAGAGTTTAATCACCAGTTTGATCTGATTAGCAGGATTGAACGAAAGAACAAAAAAGTTTTGAATAAGGGTTTTTAATACCAACTTTTGATAAAGATTGAGAAATGTTTGAAAACGAATTTTTGAAAATGATGAAGAAAAATTTGAAAATGAATTTGTAAAAGAGATAAAGATAAATTTTAAAAAGAATTTTTGTTAGAAGGAAAAATTAACAAGATTTGGGTTGATCTAACTTTATTCATCCTAACTATCTCACTCTTTTCTAAGTGACAAAACTGATGGAGACAAAGGACGTGAACAAGTTGCCCAACAAGCTAACGATATGGATCATGCTCAACCCACTTTAGAAGATGTTGATGATCCATTATGCATCAAAGGGGGCCCAATTACAAGGGCTAAGGCTAAAAAGATGAAAGAAGCACTTTATGTGCTAATTGAAGATGTGAAAGCCAAAGCGACCATTGAAGAAGGTTTGACTAAGAGCAAGCCTTACGGCTTAGTCAACCTAATTCAAGCCTTAGATGAGCTTAACTAGTATCCTTAGTCTCTTGTCTATGTAAGAAGGATATGTTAATTTTGTGGGATCAATTTAGACCCAATTTCTAGCTTTATTTGGGTTGTAATGGTGCCAAGAGCTCAATAGGCCTATGTAGTCTATATAGGCCTCTACTAAATGGGCTTCCTTTTGGCCTTTTAGGGTTTTTAGGTCACCCTATAGCTATAAATATATGGGGTGGCGGCCACAACATGTAACTTTTGGCTTATTCAATGTACTACATGGTGAGGCTCTCACTTGTTGGTTCTTCATTGAACTAGAACTTATCAAGGCATCCCCTTGTGGCGTTCAAGACTTATCAACCTCCATCCCAAGGTTGTAGCGTCTATCTTCTTCTTCCTCTATACCAAGGTTCGTGCTTCCTAAGCATTGGGTTGAGGTTTCTTTCTTCCATTCTCCATCTTTTCGATTTAGACTATCTTTTCCTCTTTCCTCCATTTGTTGTGTGTTCTTGAGACTTATTCTCTTTAATCTCCTATGCAGAGTTTAGTTTCTTCTATTTGAGTTAGATAACACTTAAGTGAGGTAAGTAGGTTTATGCATAGATGTTATGTTTCCTAAGTCCTTTTATGGTAACCTATGGGTTTTGTAAGTTCCTAATAATGCAGTTTTGGTTGTTAAAAGTGACTAAGTATCTAGTATCACAAAGATGACTAATATTGAGTAAATTAAATTCAAAACTGTCAACCAAAAGGACCTTTTTGATAATAAAGTCGGAGATCAGTTCAATGTTACCTGAACCGATTACCTTAAGAATAGTGTTGTTGCTAAATGTCACTGTTCCTAGGTCCTTATATTTTAGTTTGGTGAACTTTGACTCATCTCCAGTCATTTGTCTGGAGCACCCACTATCCAACATCCACTGGTCCAAATCATTATGTTCCTACATATAAAGTGGCTTAGTTTGGATCCAGTTTAGTAGAAATATAGGATAGGTTGTTCAAGTTCACTTGTCTAATCTGTCTCACCCAATTTAAGTAATCAAGTATGTTAGCCTATATTAATTTTGTTAGACAGAGTTTAATCACCAGTTTGATCTGATTAGCTGGATTGAACGAAAGAACAAAAAAGTTTTGAATAAGGGTTTTTAATACCAACTTTTGATAAAGATTGAGAAATGTTTGAAAACGAATTTTTGAAAATGATGAAGAAAAATTTGAAAATGAATTTGTAAAAGAGATAAAGATAAATTTTAAAAAGAATTTTTGTTAGAAGGAAAAATTAACAAGATTTGGGTTGATCTAACTTTATTCATCCTAACTATCTCACTCTTTTCTAAGTGACAAAATAGGGATCCTTATTTGTTTTGTGAGATGTTTTTAATTTTATCTTGAAATTAGGTTAAGCCTAAGATATGATTGAGCCTTGAGTTAAATTCAGATTTAAGAATTAATAATTTAAAAATAAATTTCAACCATTTACTTTGGACAATTCACTATCAATTCGCAAATAAGTACAAGGATTTATAAGTGAAGTACAAAAAGCAATAAATATACCAATGACTTAAATGAAGGAAGAATGAGTATGTTGTCGTCGTAGCAGCGTTCTAGTGTCGTCGAGCAACTTCTGGTGCAGCACACAAGAGAGAAGATTATAGAAAACTTTATTCCCAATGCACCAGTCGAAGGCCCTTTATAAAAGTACCCCGAGAGCTTGTATGGCCATACAAGCGCCCCCATTGATGAAGTGGTGGCTGCTCGTTGAAAATTGATCCTCAAACTCTATCCCTTCCCAAGGGCCTGTATCAACTCGGGAGCCTGTGTTGTGACGTGAATCGTCCATTGTATGTGTGTTAGATCAGCTAAGCCCTAGTTGAGTTTGGGTGTAGATAACGTAGATGTGCGGATATTCTGATTGCGCTGAGATTGGCTGTTCACGCATCAAAGGTAATAAATCTATTTGCTAGAATAGTGGAAAGAGAAATTTTGAATTTGCATGGATCTTTAGAGGGATCGATTTCTGCTGCATTTTAATTTGTTTTTCGCTATAGATCCCTACAAGGCCTAGTTGAGAACTAGATAATAGAAGTTCTACTTCTACAAGGTAGTGGAAGACCTAGTTGGAAACTAGGAAAACCTAGTTGGGAATCAGATTAAGTCCAAGGTGGGACAATTGGGAGCTGAACACTTGACAACGAGTGAAGCCTTGGAGGATTAAATTCCAAACAAGTGAATCTAGTAGGTTATGATAAACCATGTACTTGGTTTTGAATGTTTTGCTTGTTCTATACTTGTTTGTTTAATAGGAAACAATAGCTGGACGAAAGCTTGGGATAGACCAGTTGGGATCTAGTCCAAGTCACCGCCCTCACGGTCCTGTTGACTAAAAGGTAGTCCGGTAGGTCGAAATCTTCAATGATCAATCGGAAGGGTTCGTTCGACCGAAAGTCGATGTGATCGAGTTCACATGAGTCGGTCCTCAGATAAGCTCTGATTGAGTTTCATGTGACCAAAGGATGTTCTAGTCAATCGAAGAGTCAAAACATAGTTTGAAGAAGATCAATGAAATGTCGATCAAGCTGTATAAAAGGGGAGTTGAGAAAACATCTCCAAACACCATCTGCAATCAAAATTCCTTCTTCTACTTCTTTGGCCTTAGCCTTATTGGATCAACAACCCGTTACTAGACAATGCCGCATAATGAAATAGTATTTTTAAATTCCACGTTCAGAAACCTTGGTCTAACTAGTCGAGGATGTGGCGAGGTAGCTTCGGCTAGTTCCACTGGACTAAGAAGACCAAATAGGAGTCGCCTTCCCTTGACTCCCTAGACAATTTTCCTAATGTACAATCAGCTCGCCCCACCATAATACTAGATTGTGCATGTTTTAATTAGATCTAGTCCTTACCTAACCATTTCTAATCCTAAGCATGATAATTTGCAAAAAAAAAAAAAAAACAAGCATCAAGTCAGGTATTCAATCAAAAAAACTATATAACAACATAAATATTCTTTTTATTGGCTCTCCCTGGATCATATCCTCGATATGGTCTATCTAAGTAATGAATATGATCCTTGGGAATCCAATATTGATTTGGTCCGGCTTGATTAGTCAAAGTTCACCAAACTAAAATATAAGGACCTAGGAACAGTGACATTTGGCAACAACACTATTCTTAAGGTAATCGGTTCAGGTAACATTGAACTGAGCTCCGACTTTACTATCAAAAAGGTCCTTTTGGTTGACAGTTTTGAATTTAATTTACTCAATATTAGTCATCTTTGTGATACTAGATACTTAGTCACTTTTAACAACCAAAACTGCATTATTAGGAACTTACAAAACCCATAGGTTACCATAAAAGGACTTAGGAAACATAACATCTATGCATAAACCTACTTACCTCACTTAAGTGTTATCTAACTCAAATAGAAGAAACTAAACTCTGCATAGGAGATGAGGACATGTGAACCTAAAGCTAATCTCCAGACTCAACCAAAAAGGACTAGTTAAGATACACCCAAACTTAGGAATCTTGAAAATTCAGTTTGTGGTCCATGTCAACAAGGTAAACAGACCAAGTCTACCCACAAACTTACCCAGCCTGACCTGACCCAATCTGTACTTGAGCTCCTACACCTGAACCTATTTGATTCCCAAGGATGGGCCCCTGTGGCACAAATGCTAAAATAGATAATGATCCTGAAGGTAAGCCAGTTGAATTAAAGTATTATAGAAGTGCTATAGGGAGTAGGTATTTGTGTCAGGTACCAAACCTGTGCTAAGGAGTCAATTTAATTGCCATTAAAAGAATCCTTACATATATTAAGGGCACCCTAAATGTAAGTATTTAGTACCCTAGGACTTTCAGTTTTGAATTATTAGGATTTTCTGACTCAGACTATGCAAGTTATAAACTAGATAGAAAAAGTACAAGTGAGAGCTGTCAGTTGCTGGGTCAGAGTCTAGTTAGTTGGTGTAGTAGAAAACAACATTGTCTTGCCTTATCTACAACTGAAGCAGAGTATGTTACCTTAGGGGAATGTGTAGCTCAACTCTTATGGATGATGCATACCATTGAGGATTTTATCCTAGACTATACCCAAACTAAGGTCTTTATTGATAATATCAGTTCTATAAAACTTATCAAAAATCCAATCCACCAATCTAGGACTAAATATATAGAAGTGAAACATCACTTTGTTAGGAACAACGAAGCTAGGGGTGAAATTGTCTTTCAGCATATCGAGTCCAAATCTAGACATTTTTACTAAACCCCTACCTGAGTTTGAGTTCAGTTTATTAAGAAGGTAGCTTGGAATGTGCTTAGTAGAGTAGGACTTCAAATGTTTGATCTTGATTTTATTTTGAACGTCAAAATTCTTTAAGATTCAAAGTCTGATTCTGATTTTAAAAATGATTTTAAAAACTTAATTTCAAATTTTAAAACTTTATTTTTAAAATTTATTATATTTTTTCGATACTTAGTTTTACTTTGACTTTAAAACTATCCTTTCAAAACTAGGGTCTTTCTTCGACATGGACTTAGCTTAGGCTTAACCCTAGTATGTATGCTCCCATAGATTTAGAAGCCAGCATCTCACAAGCACATTAGAGTTAACTTGATTAACAACTTAAACTGGGTTGAGATGCGTAGGATTGTTGCCCTAGACTTAGCAATTCAACAATATCAGCAATTTCCGGATTTAAACCATGCAAGAACCTAGCCATTGTAGCTACTCGATCTTCATCACATTAGCTCGCATCATGGAAACCTCCATCTCCTTAAAATACTCATCCACACTTTTGGTGCCTTGGGATAACCTTTGCAGCTTCTGATATAAACTTCTATAGTAATGACTGGGTACAAATCTTTTTCTCATGAGCATCTTCATTTCCTCCCAAGTGGACACAGGCCGCTCTCCATTTCGTCGTCGGTTCATAACTACTTGATCCCACCACACAATAGCATAATCAGTGAATTCAATGGCAGCTAACTTAACCTTCTTATGTTCTAAAAATTCATGACAATCAAACACCATCTCTATCCTGGTTTCTCACTCCAAACAAACTTTTGGATCATTTTTACCTTGGAGGGATGGAATCTTCAGCTTTACGCTTCCTAAGGCATTAACTCTTCGATTTCCACCAATCCGATCCTCCCTATGCTCAGTCTGATCTCTATAGCCACTCCATTCTTCCCTGTTACCATTCCAACCCCGATTGTAGTTTTGTTCACTAAATCCTTCCAACTCCTCCTTGTCTTCTTCTATTTCAGCCCTCGGAACACGTCCTTGTTGTTGCACATCAGGATACCCTTGCTGATGTCTCCTGGGTGTTTCCGCTTCAACTCGATCCAGCCTCTCATGTATAGACTCCATTTCTGACCTCATCATATGCCGCATTTCTCCCATTACTGCTTGCAATTGAAGATTTGGAAGTTGTCTAGCGTTCTCAGTTATATCATCCTCTGGAATGTTGGACATTTTTGCCACTCAATTGTCTCTTTAGTTCTTAATCACACTTCGAGAACAAATCAAAATATCTTGTGACAATTCAGAGTAATCCAACCGAATCATTAAGAAATGGAAGAAACTTTAAGAGAAAAAGAGCAAAAGATGACGAATACAAAGAAATATAAGGTGAAACTACTTCAAGGGTTCAAAGTAACTTGACTTGCACCATCAACTTCTTCTTCTTTTGAATTTTTTTTCCCACGATTTTTTTTTCAGTTTTGTTTTTTTTTCAATATATCAAACAGAAAGAATAGATAAATTGAACACTTGCATTTTGAAACAAAGCTCTGATACCAGATGATACGAATCCCACCAATAGACGTGATGGAACCCGATACAAAGATGGATAGAACCCCAGGAACAAGATGAGAAAAGTTTGAGCTTTTAACCGCAACCAAGACTAGCACGAACAAAAACTACGAAAGAAGGAAATGTCAAACCAGGATGGTGATAAGTTTCGGTTGTTGAAAGCCACGAGATAGACTCGATAAGTTCAGATGTTCCCTTAGGAACCAAGAGATCACAAAATCCTCACTAGGATGTTTACCAAAACCAAAAGTTCTTACAAATTCGGAATTCTCTCCCTTATATAATGGGAGCAAGCAACTAAAGTACCTACATGCATGCATGCAAACAAATACAAGTACACATGTTGCATTCAAGCATTTAAACACTTAGAAACCCAAAAAAAAAACTCCAAGTCTCCATAATTTTGCTTGCATGAAATTAAATAACATAGAATCCCAAAATCCCAAGTTTCAATACTTCTTTTCTACTTTCTATAACCATCATGCTAGGGATAAGTCATGGCTGAATAAGACCGATCACATGGGTTAAGCCTTGATTTGTACTTGGGCTTTACTTGGTTTCTCATTTCTCATAGCCAGGCCATTGTTCTTGGATTAGCCTGGCCCGTTTAGCGTTTCAAGGAGGCTAATCCAAGAACAATGGCTTGGCTATGAGAAACGAGAAACCAAGTTAAGCCCAAGTTCAAATCAAGGCTTAACCCATGTGATCGGTCTTATTCAACCATGACTCATCCCTTGCATGATGGTTGGAAAAGGGAAGGAGAAAAGAAGTATGGAAACTTGGGATTTTGGGGTTTCTAAGTTATTTAATTTCATGCATGCAAAAGTATGGAGACTTGGAGTTGTTTTTTTGGGTTTCTAAGTGTTTAAATGCTTGCATGCACCATGGGTACTTGTATTTGTTTGCATGCATGCATGTAGGTACTTTAGTTGCTTGCTCCCATTATATAAGGGAGGGAATTCCGAATTTGGAAGGACTTTGGTTTTGGTAAACATCCTAGTGAGGATTTTGTGATCTCTTGGTTCTTAAGGGAACTTCTGAACTTATCGAGTCTATCTCGTGGCGTTCAACAACCGAAACTTATCACCATCCTGGTGTGGCTTTTCCTTCGTTCGTAGTCTTTGTTCGTGCCAGTCTTGGTTGCGGGAAAAGGCTCAAACTCTTGTCATCTTGTTCTTGGGGTTCTATCCCTCTTTGTCTCGGGTTCTATCACGTCAGTTGGTGGGGTTCGTATCACCTAGTAGGTTACTTGTATCCCATGATATAGGATTCGGATCTATACCTAGCACACTGAGGTGTTAGTTGAGGACTTAGAGGGTGTTATATGTTTTTGGGTCATGCACCATCATTGCATTGTTGCATGCTGACGATCATCGGTTCCTATGTAGTCTGAGCTCATCGTCAGTTACATGAGGATATGCACACACATCCACTCAGGGGTAGTGGCTACCATAGGGTGTGTGCATTTGCCCTGTATTGCTCCGTACGGTCACTATATGGAGGCTGGTTCCGGGCGTGGTAGCAGCCAGGGATCCCTTCTCGTCCTGAGACACGAGAACATGAGAGCTAGACTCCCCCATTGCTTGGGGTAAGAGAGTGACCTCCGCCGGCATCCTGTCCACTCGGTCACTTAGAAGCAGTGATAGCAGGGTGCGTACAGTTGTCATAGCTCTACCCTTTCGGACGTCCATTTATGACAGGTGGACGATGATCTTACTGGTGTCAGGGGTGACACATATCATTGCACCATGTACATATTTTGCATCGTGCATTGTTTGCTGCATTTGATTTCTGCACTTGATTAACATGCATATATTGGAGATTTGTCTACTTTGGATTTTATGTTATACTTGTTCCATAGGGATTTATTTACTCTCTGCAGGATAGATGGATTCTAGTTTGTACCTTTATTCAGTCTCTTTAGTGTATACCCTTATCTATTATTCATATGAGACTGTATTAGCGTAGACTCTTATTGTTAGTATAACGTACTATGCATACCCGTTTGGGTATCCGCTGAGTTTATGGACTCACACCGCTGAGTTTCAGGTTGATATCTGCCAGGAGGGTCCGAGTCGCCAGTCCCGTGCTTGTGATTTCACCCGATCCGTGTTACGTTTTTCCTGAAGAGGTTCCACCTGGCTTGCCATCAAATCGACCTTATTCCTGGTGCATCAATCCCAAATCGACCTGCATATAGAATCAACCCGGAGGAAACAAAGGAACTCCAAAGGCAAATTGGCGAACTATTAGAGAAGGGGCATGTTCGAGAGAGCCTAAGTCCTTGTGCTGTTCCAGTGTTACTAGTTCCTAAGAAGGACGGCACATGGAGGATGTGTGTGGATTGCCGAGCCGTCAACAACATAACGGTAAAATATCGCCACCCAATTCCTAGACTTGATGATATGCTTGACGAATTGCATGGCTCTTGTGTGTTCACAAAGATAGATCTTAGGAGTGGATATCATCTGATTAGGATGATGGAAGGTGATGAATGGAAGACTGCTTTTAAGACCAAGCATGACCTATATGAATGGTTAGTAATGCCTTTTGGATTAACTAATGCTCCTAGCACTTTTATGCATTTAATGAACCATGTTTTACGTGCTTTCTTAGGAAAATTTGTAGTTGTGTATTTTGATGATATTTTGATTTATAGCAAAAATCTGGAAGAGCATGTTATACATTTAACATCTGTATTAAGTGTGCTCAAGAGAAGCTCTTTGCCAACCTCAAGAAGTCCACCTTTTGTACGGAGAGGGTTGTGTTTCTTGGGTTTGTTGTTAGTGCTAAAGGGGTTGAGATGGATGAAGAAAAGGTGAAAGCAATCCAAGTATGGCCAACACCTACAACAATCAGCCAAGTAAGGAGTTTCCATGGATGCCAGCTTCTATCGACGATTTGTGCGAGAGTTTAGTAACATTGCAGCTCCTCTTACTAACGTCATCAAGAAAAATGAGTCCTTCAAGTGGGGAGAGGAGCAAGAGAAAGCATTCAACACCTTGAAAGAAAAGCTAAGTTCGGCTCCTTTATTGATTCTACCTGACTTTTCTAAAACATTTGAAATCGAATGTGATGCTTCTGGTATTGGTATAGGTGCTGTGCTTATGCAAGAACGGAGACCCATTGCTTACTTCAGTGAGAAGTTGAGTGGGGCAGCTCTCAACTATCCAATGTATGACAAAGAGTTGTATGCATTGGTACCTATGGCCAAAGGAATTCGTGATTCACACGGATCATCAGTCACTACGACATTTGAAAGGGCAGCACAAATTGAACAGACGCCACGCAAAATGGGTAGAGTTCATTGAAACATTTCCTTATCTGATCAAATACAAGCAAGGAAAAGAGAATGTGGTAGCTGATGCTTTATCTCGAAGGTATGCTTTACTTTCCACGTTAGATGCGAAATTACTTGGATTTGAATACATCAAGGACTTATATGCCAATGATACTGATTGTGTGTACCCTTATGTTCATTGCGTGAATTGTTTACTAGGGAAGCCCATAGTGGTGGATTGATGGGGCATTTTGGTGTAACTAAGACTTTCGGGGTTTTGCAAGATCATATTTTTTGGCATCATATGAAACGTGATGTAGAGAAGATTTGTGAGAAGTGTATCACTTGCAAACAAGTTAAATCTAAGATGAAACCACATGGATTATATACTCCTTTGCCTGGATTGATATTTCAATGGACTTTGTATTGGGATTACCCCGGACTAAGAGGGGAAGGGATTCAATTTTTGTTGTGGTAGATAGGTTTTCTAAGATGGCTCATTTCATTCCATGTCATAAAACCAATGATGCATCCCATATAGCTGATTTGTTCTTTAAAGAGGTTGTTAGGATACATGGCATGCCTAGGACCATTGTCTCTGATCGAAATGCAAAATTTTTGAGTTACTTTTGGAAGACTCTGTGGGGAAAATTGGGGACTAAATTATTATTCTCTACTACTTGTCATCCCCAAACCGATGGACAGACTGAAGTTGTTAATCGTACTTTATCCTTCTTACTTCGTGCCATCATCATGAAGAATTTGAAAACATGGGAGGGTTGTCTACAGCATGTTGAGTTTGCATACAATAGAAGCATACATTCTGCAACTCAATTTTCTCCATTTGAAGTTGTTTATGGATTCAATCCTTTGTCACCAATAGATTTGATTCCTCTACCTTTAAGTGAGCATGTCAACTTAGATGGAAAGAAGAAGGCTGAATTTGTGAAGCAAATTCATGAACAAGCACGCTTGAATATTGAGAGAAGGACCAAGCAATATATACAGCAAGCTAACAAAAGGCGCAAGAAAGTTGTGTTTGAACCAGGAGAGTGGGTTTGGTTGCACCAACGGAAGGAGCGATTTCTAGAGAAACGACGTTCTAAACTCCTACCTCGAGGCGACGGGCCATTTCAAGTGATAGAACGCAGCAACGATAATGCCTACAAACTTGAATTACCAGGTGAGTATGGTGTGCATACTACTTTTAATGTTGTTGATTTGTCCCCATTTGATGTAGGTGATGATTTGAGGGCAAATCATTTCAAAAGGGGGAGAATGATGTAGACCAAGGAGCTGTTCATCAAGACCGGGTTAAAACCGCAAGAGATCATTTGTCACTTCCTGAAGGGCCAATTACAAGACTTCAAGCAAAGCGTTTCAAGGAAGCACTAAATGGCCTAATCCAAGAACAATGGCTTGGCTATGAGAAACGAGAAACCAAGTTAAGCCCAAGTACAAATCAAGGCTTAACCCATGTGATCGGTCTTATTCAACCATGACTCATCCCTTGCATGATGGTTGGAAAAGGGAAGGAGAAAAGAAGTATGGAAACTTGGGATTTTGGGGTTTCTAAGTTATTTAATTTCATGCATGCAAAAGTATGGAGACTTGGAGTTGTTTTCTTACGTTTCTAAGTGTTTAAATGCTTGCATGCATGTAGGTACTTTAGTTGCTTGCTCCCATTATATAAGGGAGAGAATTCCGAATTTGTAAGCACTTTGGTTTTGGTAAACATCCTAGTGAGGATTTTGTGATCTCTTGGTTCTTAAGGGAACTTCTGAGCTTATCGAGTCTATCTCGTGGCGTTCAACAACCGAAACTTATCACCACCATCCTGGTGTGGCGTTTCCTTCTTTCGTAGTCTTTGTTCGTGCCAGTCTTGGTTGCGGGTAAAGGCTCAAACTCTTGTCATCTTGTTCTTGGGGTTCTATCCATCTTTGTCTCGGGTTCTATCACGTCTGTTGGTGGGGTTTGTATCAACCTACTCGAGCATGATCCGATCTGCCACTTGAAGGTCTATCATCAATGTCCTCAGATACTCCATCATCATCATCATCATGGTCACCACGGTTATATTATCTAGCACTTCGTGAAGGAACTCTACCAACTTGGCTATGTTCCAATCCTGCAATTACAGCATCTTGTTTCTCTAATCTGTCCATAAATGGATTTCCATGCGTTCCAAGTGTTGTCTCAAAGCACGTTGATCAAGGGATTCTCTAGGTCTTGCTTCTTCTCCACTTGTCGCCATTGAACAACATGTTTCACTCAAACACTCTAACTCACGAATGTTAGCTCTTTAAAGAACTTGAACTTAGAATTGAGGCAATTCCTTGTAAGCGTTCGTGGACTTATGAAAATTGCCAAGAGTGTTAGGATAAAAGACAGCAATTCAAGACAAAAAAGTGCAAATTGCAAAATTGAAAACTTGAAGTAAGTACTGAAAGGAAATTTGCCAGAATTTAATAGGCAAAATCGAGGATAAGCGGAAATGAAAGATAGCAAAACGTGAATTAAAGAGCTGAAAGGAAAGTTGCCAGAACTTAATCTAGGCTACCAGAATTGAATCTAGGCAAACTTAAAGGAAATGAGAGTACTTATTGAATCTAGGTAAACTTTAAAAGAAATGAGAAAAATATATTTGCAAACAAAGCCTCTACTTCCTTTTTTTTCCAGCCTCTTTTGCAGTTTTTTTTGTTTCGGCTTTTCTCTTTTTTTTTCTTTCTTCCTTCCTTTCTTTGCTTTTTTTTTGGCCAATTTTTTTTTCTCCATTTTTTTAAGAGTAGCAAAGCAAGTAAGGATTGCTAAGCAAAAGAAAAGAAATAAAAATAAAATAGAGACTCGAGAACACAAAGAAATGGATAACCAAATTAATATAGTGAAACTAATGCTCTGATACCAAATGATGCGAACCCAATGAGGAGAAGTCTCAAGAACACACAACAAATGGAAGAAAGAGAGAAAGATAGTCTAAATCGAAAAGATGGAGAATTAAAGAATAAGGAAGCACGAACCTTGCGATGGAGTTTCATAAGTCTTGATCGCCACAAGAGGATGCATTGATATGTTCCAGTTCAATGAAGAACCAACAAGTGAGAGCCTCACCATGTAGTAGATTGAATAAGCCAAAAGTTATATGTTGTGGCCGCCACCCCCTTTATTTATAGCTATAGGGTGACCTAAAAGGCCAAAAGGAAGCTCATTTAGTAGAGGCCTATATAGACTACATAGGCATATTGAGCTCTTGGCACCATTACAACCCAAATAAAGCTAGATATTGGGCCTAAATAGAACCCTCAAAATTATCATATCCTTCTTACATAGATAAGAGACTTAAGTGACTAGTTAAGCTCATCTAAGGCTTGAATTAGGTTGACTAAGCCGTATGACTTGCTCTTGGTACTTCATCAATGGTAGCTTTGGCTTTCACATCTTCTATTAGGACATTAAGTGCTTCTTTCATCTTTTTAGCCTTAGCTCTTGTAATTGGGCCTCCTTTGATGTATAATGGATCATCAACATCTTCTAAAGTGGGTTGAGCATGATCCATATCGTTAGCTTGTTGGGCAACTTGTTCACTTCCTTTGAATCCATCACATTGAAGAGAATTGGAGGACCCCAGACAAGGTCCAAGACTAAAAATGTGAAGTAAGCCTTGGAGTTCTTAATAATGGAGCTCAAGGAAAAGGAGGTTCAATGCACAATGGATGCAACAACTAAATGGAACACATTCCTTCAACTTGAAAGTGAAATTGAACCAACATGAGGACCATTTTCGTATGTATTTTTGGGAGATTTTTCTAGAGTGACATTCAATGTCCTTTGGTGGGTTTTAATGCCTTTTTGAGAGTTCCTATGATAGTCTTAGGAATTAGTGGTTGCATTAGTGGAAAATAAATGCCCATGCATGCATGATAATGGTGCATCATTAGTGCTTTGTGGGAAAACTTTTGTATAGTTAAAGGAGGATTTTAGTTAGAATGAGATCTGAGTTTTCTCTATTGTGAGAGCTTCCTTAGAGTTTATAGGCAAAGAACTAAATCTGATCTTATCAAGACAACTTGTGGCGATCAAAACACACATGACTTATCACTCACCTTCTTATCTTTTTTGAGTGTGGCGTCAATGTCCTTCCCCAACTGAATTTCAAGGCGAATCGATTGCAGCGATCTTATCAATTTCAAATGATTCTTTAGCCTTTTCAGTTTAACTTGGAGTTTGACCAAACCAGTGGCAGTGCGCCCCATAAACATCAGAATATTTGAGTTCCAGTTCAATCTAACCGTTTGAAGGAAATCACGGTGCTTCAACCACATTTTTTGAAACCTGAAGGAAGGAATCGGCTTGTCCAACCCCTGAAATGTAAGTAGCAAAGGGCAATGATCGGACGCCGCTCTGCTCAAGTGCTCCACTTTAGCATTAAAGTTCTGCTGTCCCCACGAAGAGGACATCAGAACTCTATCTAGCCTCTTCCATACCCTGTTGTTTGTCCAAGTAAATTTATCCCCTACGAATCCAGCGTCTAACAGACCACCAAGCATCATGAAATTGTTGAAGTCATCCACTGCTCCCGGCCTTGATATTGTCCCTGCTGAGTGTTCCCAGGCATTAGATATTACATTAAAGTCACCCCCAACCAACCATAACTCATCGTTGATAGGTTTTAAAGCCACCAGCTTATCCCAAAGCACATATCTTTCTGATCTGCTGCATTTTCCATATACTATAGTGAGGAGGATACTGGAAGGGATACTTCATCCTGATTACCAATTGTACCAAAAGCATTTCCGTCGGCCAGAACTGTCCCTACATGTTCCTTCCCATGTCGTCCTTCCTCCTCAGCCATGAGAGGACTGAATTTGTTCCCTGTTTCAGACACTGTTGGTATCTTCAAGCTACCGGTGTCGTGGTAAGCTTTTCTCCTTCGAACGTCCTTGAACTGAGCATTCTCGACTGAGACTATAGCCGCATTCCCTATTCTATTCTCTGTGAATTTTCGCACGTTGAATGTTGATCTTTCAGCATCCCTTCCTACATTTGAGACTTGCTTCGCCCCTCTCCATGTGGATAATATTAAAAAAATAGTTTTAAAATAAAAATATTTTAAAAAATAACACCTCCTTGGGCCTGAACACATCTAATGATTATAAATTATGTTGCAATAGAAGTTTTTAGGTCTATCAATGGGTTTTCACCAAAACCCACTAATGAACCTAGGATATTTGGATTTCTCAAAACCAATATCAATAGTTAGAGTTGAGCTAGGAGATGGTATTTTTGGTGTCCAAACTTCTAATGATTATAAATTATGTTGTAATAGGAGTTTTTTAGGTTTATCACTGGGTTTTCACCAAAACCCACTGATAGACCTAGGATATTTGTATTTCTCAAAACCCTATATCAATAGTTAGTGTTGAGCTAGGAGATAGTATTTTTGGTGTCCCAACTTCTAATGATTATAAATTATGTTCCAATAAGAGTTTTTTAGGTTTATCAGTGGGATTTCACCAAAACCCACTGATGTTCTCATACCATATCAGTTGGCACAGAACGATGCAGCAATAATGTAGAATCATAGCTTGTTTTAGTAAATCATCCTTATATCTTTAATTTTGCTGATCAATATATATTATTATCTCTCTTAATTATTTTTTTATATTTATTAATTTTACAGAATCATGCAGGGCTTGAAATCAGTTGATTTCAGGCCCTGCTTTAAAAAATCGCTTTATCATACTCAGATTAGTTCTCAGTTCAGAAAAACGAACTTAAATAGAAAAATAATGCATTGAAGTTGCATTTTCTTTCTTCAAAGAATCAATATATATATATATATATATATATATATATATATATATATATATATATATCTTTAAGTTTGTTTTTAATATATGCTCATTTTTTATTAATTAGAATGCCTCACCTAAGGTAGTCTTTTTCAGTGATTTTTATTGTGATTTCAAAAATATAAAGAGATGTTTCTTTACGTTTCAGACCTACGTAAAAAAATCTATCATAACACATGATTTCAGTTTGACACAGGGCCTAAAACATTTGATTCAGGCCCACGTTGGGCCTGAAATCTTTGACTTCAGGCCCACGCTGGTCCTGAAATCAAAAGATTTCAGGGCTTTCAAATTTCAAGCTTTTTTATAAATTAATATATTAATTAAATATTATTTAATATATTAATTTATATTAATCAAATATAAAAATGATCTCTGTATATTTTTGCTCATCTAATTTATATAAAAATGATCTCTGTATATTTTTGAAATCACGTTGGATAAGATATTTTTTAATTGAAATATTTTTTCGATTTTTACCTTACGTTTTTTATCCGATTCCATAATATATTATTTTAAAATAAAAAGTCTGAAAAAACATATTCAGATGTCTCGGAATTCGTTCCAGAGAAAGAGAAAGAGAAAGATATGCGGTACTTGGCAGGAGGGGTATAAGAAGAAGTTCACTAAAATAAGTGCGCTGTTTGGTAACAACGAAACCATGGTACGCCTTTTGGTAAATACCAATTCTTGGATACGTCATTTGATAAAAGCCGAAGTAACATAAATAACCCCAAGAGCAATGTGTTTGAAAACTGTGATAGTATGTACAGTAATGGTAATTTATATAGGTATTTGTTTTAATAAATTTTTAGATAAATTTAATGGATAAAAAATATTTTATTAAATGTTTAATTTTCTCATATAAAGGACTAATTGCTATGAATAAAATATTATTCATGATTTATTTATTTATTTATATTTTATAAGGGATCGAGGATACGGACCGTTTGTAACGAGCAATTTAATGTTTTGACCTAATGGACGTGATCGTGAATGTGAATATTGTTATATATATAATTTAGGAAGTTGTCGAATATTGTTATTTTGTCCTTAGTTAAGAATTTTTATGATTAAATGGACAGCTAGCTTATCTACACCCTGTTTAATTTTGTCATCTCCTGCATCTCCTAGAACATATTGACGTGCCTCCAGAGCTAGTGTATAGCGGCAGGGCGTATTTATAGAAATTTTTCTTTCATATGGGACGCGAACCCTCGGTTGCTAGGTGATCCCGGCATTGCCTACGGGTAGGGGCATAGGCCGGGCCCACCGGCCAGCCTAGCGCCAAGAAAGCCTGGCAGATAGGTCAACAGCCCGATCAACGGGTAGGTCCCCGTGCCCGTAAACCCCTCCAAAGGGAGGAGGGGGGATGGGGTCTATCAGACCATCGACAAGGGCGGTCGGGCCACCTTTCAGCCATCCGACCAAATAAATGCTTAGTTGCTCGTACTCTTCGAGCTTACTCCGACGTAGAGCAGGGTTTGGCACCATCAGCAGGTAGCTATCCACATTCTCTTTCTATGGCCATCACTCAGACTGGATGTCCAACTCGGATCAAATTTGTCTCGTGGTAACCCTCGACCCAGGGCGTACCCTGCGCTCCCTCTCTCTACCAATCGGACGCGTGGCGGCCCACGCTCCCTGGTCCTTTCCCGACTCGGTCCCCAGCATCCGGACCTGCCAGTCGGCACTCGGGGTATGAGCTGTTCCGCCCTTACGCCCCCTCACATCCTTACATCCAGGGTACGACCCTGTTAACGGGGTTCCTCACGCCTTATCTACCTCTGACCTCTCCTCGCGGCTAACCCGCGCATCCAGTACCCTCGTACTGCGCACCCAGTACTCAAATACTGCTAGAGCACCCCGCGCCATGCCGCGCCGCTCCTCAGTGCTCCATGCGAGCTGACAGCCACCACACCCTTGTCCCATCAGTACGAACAAGGATTGTCAGCTCCCCCGATTATATAAGCTAGGCACTCCCCCTACCACAGGTATGCGCGCGCGAGTTCTCGCATCCCTTGCCTCATTTCAATTCAGTTTCCACTCATCTGCCCTCGGAGACTCACTTGATCGTCGGAGTGCCTGACCGGGGATTTCCCCGGCGGGTTCGCTGGCGGCCTCTGTTTTGCAGGGACGTGGCAAGGCGCGGTCGGCAACCGGCCACCTCATCGGCTCGTGCCACCCGGGAGGCCCGTCTGGCCCACGGGACTGCCACCCCCACATCGCGACAGGATGAAATTTGGCGCTAGAAGGAGGGACCCAGCAGCCTGATCAGAAGTGGAAGTGGGAGATCCATCTGGGTTCTGACGGTTAACGCTCCCTGAGAATACGAGCTTTTCTACATCGAACTTCAGACGAGTCATTAATGCACCGAAGGCCTTATGGTAGATCCCCTCAGGGCAATACTTGCTTTGCTCTTTTTCTAGCAAGGCGAAAAGGACCAGTCGGATAGGGGAAAGGGTGTATGCTACGTTTTCCGCGCAGCTGATGTCTGGCCTTCAGGATGTACCTCGTATATTCTATGCATCTCTATGATCCGGCCTTCTGGATATGGCTTATACGCGCACCACGTATTGGAAAACAGAATATATTCTATATACTCGCCGCGTGTCTGAACTCAGGTCTTCCGGACGCATCTAATCTATTTTGTGTGCCCCTCATGGATGGTTTTCTGGGGATACAGCTGCGGTTTCATTCCCCTCGGCGAGGCTTCAGGAGTCGGGTGACGGCCCACGCTCCCTGAGATGCCCTCGACCGAGAAGCCTCGGCGAGGCTCTCAGGCGGTGCGTGGCAGCCCACGCTCCCTGAGATGCCCTCGACCGGGAAGCCTCGGCGAGGCTCTCAGGCGACGCTAGCGGGCCACGCTCCCTGAGATGCCCTCGACCAGGAAGCCTCGGCGAGGCTCTCAGGCGGCGCGTGGCGGCCCACGCTCCCTGAGAAGCCCTCGACCGGGAAGCCTCGAGGAGGCTCTCAGGTGACGAGTGGCGGCCCACACTAACTGAGATGCCCTCGACCGGGAAGCTTCGGTGAGGCTCTCTGGCGACGCGTGGCGGCCCACGCTCCCAGAAATGCCCTCGACCGGGAAGCCTCGGCGAGGCTCTCAGGCGACGCGTGGCGACCCACGCTCCTTGAGATGCCCTAGACCGGGAAGCCTCGCGAGGCTCTGTCGCGGCGCGTGGCGGCCCACGCTCCCTGAGATGCCCTCGACCGGGAATCCTCGGCGAGGCTCTCAGGCGGCGCATGGCGGCCCACGCTCCCTGAGATGTCCTCGACCGGGAAGCTTCGGCGAGGCTCTCAGGCGACGCGTGGCGGCCCACATTCCCTGAGATGCCCTCGACCGGGAAGCCTCGGCGAGGCTCTCAGGCGACGCGTGGCGGCCCACGCTCCCTGAGATGCCCTCGACCGGGAAGCCTCGCGAGGCTCTGAGGCGGCGCGTGGCGGCCCACGCTCCCTGAGATGCCCTCGACCGGGAAGCCTCGGCGAGGCTCTCAGGCGGCGCGTGGCGGCCCACGCTCCCTGAGATGCCCTCGACCGGGAATCCTCGGCGAGGCTCTCAAGCGGCGCGTGGCGGCCCACGCTCCCTGAGATGCCCTCGACCGGGAAGCCTCTCTAGGCTCTGTGGCGGCGCGTGGCGGCCTACACTCCCTGAGATTCCCTCAACCGGGAAGCCTCGGCGAGGCTCTCAGGCGGCGCGTGGCGGCCCACGCTCCCTGAGATGCCCTCGACCGGGAAGCCTCGGCGAGGCTCTCAGGCGGCGCGTGGCGCCCACGCTCCCTGAGATGCCCTCTACCGAGATGCCTCGGGAAGCCTCGGCGAGGCTCTCAAGCGGCACATGGCGGCCCACGCTCCATGAGATGCCCTCGACTGGGAAGCCTCGCCGAGGCACTCAGGCGGCGGGTGGCGGCCCACGCTCCCCGAGATGCCCTCGACCGAAAAATCTCGGCACTGCGCAAGCCCTTCCCTCGGATCGGCTCTGGGTCAGACGCATGACGGTCCATGCTGCCCGAGAGGACACCCGATTGAGCGGCCTTCTTCGTGCTCCGCGCAAGCCCCTCCCACTGATCGGCTCTCGGTCAGACGCATGACGGTCCATGCTGCCCGAGAGGTCACCCGACCGAGAGGCCTTCTTCTTGCTCCGCGCAAGCCCTTCCCTCGGATCGGATCTCGATCAGACGCATGACGGCCCATGCTGCCCAAGAGGTCACCCGACCGAGTGGCCTTCTTCTTTCTCCGCGCAAGCCCTTCCCTCGGATCGGTTCTCGGTCTGAGGCATGACGGTCCATGCTGCCTGAGAGGTCACCCGACCGAGTGGCCATCTTCTTGCTCCGCGCAAGCCCTTCCCTCGGATCGGCTCTGGGTCAGACGCATAACGGTCCATGCTGCCCGAGAGGACACCCGATTGAGCGGCCTTCTTCGTGCTCCGCGCAAGCCCCTCCCACTGATCGGCTCTCGGTCAGACGCATGACGGTCCATGCTGCCCGAGAGGTCACCCGACCGAGAGGCCTTCTTCTTGCTCCGCGCAAGCCCTTCCCTCGGATCGGATCTCGGTCAGACGCATGACGGCCCATGCTGCCCAAGAGGTCACCCGACCGAGTGGCCTTCTTCTTTCTCCGCGCAAGCCCTTCCATCGGATCGGCTCTCGGTCTGACGCATGACGGTCCATGCTGCCCGAGAGGTCACCCGACCGAGTGGCTTTCTTCTTGCTCCGCGCAAGCCCTTCCCTCGGATCGACTCTTGGTCAGACACATGACGGTCCATGCTGCCCGAGAGGTCACCCGACCGAGTGGCCTTCTTCTTGCTCCGCGCAAGCCCTTCTCTCGGATCGGCTCTCGGTCAGACGCATGACGGTCCATGCTGCCCGAGAGGTCACTCGACCGAGCGGCCTTCTCCTTGCTCCGCGCAAGCCCTTCCCTTGGATCGGCTCTCGGTCAGACGCATGACGGTCCATGCTGCCCGAGCGGTCACCCGACCAAGTGGCCTTCTTCTTGCTCCGCGCAAGCCCTTCCCTCAGATCGGCTGTCGGTCAGACGCGTGACGGCACGTGCTGCCCAAGAGGTCACCCGACCAAGTAACTCCGAGACCGTTCTATGTGAATCCTCTCCCAGTATTGGATTCCTCACGAACTCCTCGACCAGGGAGCCACACCCTCGGGCTACATCCCCGAATCGACCCCTAAATCATGGTCGCGGTGATTACCGCTCTTGGAAGCTCTAAGCGAACATGCTCATACTTGCCTCTCAATTAGCTACTGGTTCGGCCCTCAACTAGGAGGCGGCTAAGGGAACACCGCCTATATCTAAAGGCCCGAATGGGTGAGACGTCACGACCCTAGCTTAGCGGGCGCCGCCTCCCCTACAAGGAGAGAACGACCGACCCCACCATCGTCCTAGCGACAACTATGCAAAAGTGCAAATACGAGAAAAAGAATACAATAAAAGGGGAAAAGCAACATCCATGGCAAACCGTTCGGCCCTCGCCTACATCAGGTAGAGAAAAGGGGGCAGACCTACAACTACGGAGGAGACATCGAAGGTTGCGACGAGACCCCACCCGGCGCCTTGTCGCGCCCATCGCGGGCGGCCTGCGCCTTAGCCTTCCGAGCCTCATGACGTTCGCGCCTCCACAGAAGGTCACTTTGGCAGTCCGCCAATTCCTCCTCCTTGGCCTTCAAAGTGGAAAGCAACGTAGCAGCCGATTGGTTGGCCTCCAGAAGATCTACCTGGGCCTTGGCCAACTCTGAACTTGCTTGAAGTTCCCGGGTCCGAGCTTGGCGCTCGCTTCGCTCCAAATAAGCTAGTTGTTGACGCAGTTGGGCATCAGAGGCCCGAGCTGCACTCAGCTCTGTCAAAAGACCTCGGAGCTGCGCCTCAGCATGGGCGGCCCGTCCCTGGAGGGCTGCGTTCTCAGAGCGCAGTGCATTCCAGGCTTCCTCACTTGGTTGTGGTCGTGCGCAGCGAAGCTGCGCTTCCAGCACCCCCGACGGGACTCTAACTGACAAAGGGATCGATTCTGGGCGGCAAAGGAAACGCCCATGTCATATAGGGCCCCGGTTAACTGCAAAAGAAGCAAAGGGTTAATCAGGAAAAAGGCCGAGTGAGCAGGGGGTATCAGAGGGACATACCCGACAGGCGTCCGCGACCAGGCCATCAATGCGGGCGATAGGGTCTTGATGGTCGAAGGACCGAAGACCTTGGTACACGTGGTCGCTGAGGGGAGCATGTAGGTAAACCACCCTAGCTGATCCTAGCGGCTCAGGATCCGGAAATTCATAAGCAGCAGAGGGATCCGCTCACGAGGGAAGAACGAGATGTATCGGGCAGAGATCCGGGGTCTGATCGGGAATGGAAGGAGAGTGGGCAACGGACACCCCGCCAGTCGAGCTAGCGGAGACAAGGGGGACGGAGGGGTGACCAGGCCCCAGGGCTGAGGAGACAGGGGCAAACGGTGTGGGCACAAAGGAAGCAGGGGCCCCTGGCAGAAGGGCAGGGTGAGGTTGGCCCTTCGGCTCGCTTGGAGGAGCAAGTTGGTGCGAAGGGGGCGCGGGCAAGGTGTCCCTGGCATCGGGGGGGTGCAAGGACAACCGGTGGCGCCACCGGCGGAGTCGGCGGGCTCGCCACAGCAGAAGGAGAGGGAGTCTCTCGAGAAGGGGCGGGCGCAGTGCCGGAGGGTGGCGAGCAGTCGCGGGACAGTCTGGGTGACGATTGGGCCCCCGGGTGGAAGCATCTGAGGGTAAAATCTCGATATCAGAATCTAGCGCCTCCTCCCCTAACTCCTCGCCCTTATCTGCGGATGAGGCAGCGGTAGGGTTTGACGCCAGAGAAGGAGATGCCGGGTGACTGGCGGAGTGGTATCGGAGGGAATAGGGATAGGCTCCGAAAGCAGGACGGCCATCGCCGCCCTATATGCAGCCGCCCTCTCTTTAGCCTCCGCCATGAGGAAGCCGCGCAACATCCTAGAGAGAGCGCTGGGACACTAGGGGAGTCGGTGGGAGGAAAAGGGGGAAGACGAATGGGTATGAAGAAACGATAGAGGCGATGAAAGGAGACAATCGCCGGAGTCTATATGGGAGACAGCAATTAATCACAGCCGTTGGTGGAAAGGTCGTAGGTGCTGGCCAATCCTACGGCCGGGCAAAGAGGCATGGTCAGGATATACGAAAAGACAGCGAAGGATTGTTCCACTGCCCAAGACAGAAGGGCGATAGTCTGACGCCTGAAAGGCCCATAATCGTGGGACACGTGGCCCTAAATGAGCCGGGTGTTCAGAAGGAAGATAGCTAAATCGTCAGCCTAGTTACTCGAACGAGGAGGAAATAAGGATAACCACAACTCCCATGGCCCAGCTCCAGCTAATCCCTTGGCTCGAGCCCTGAGCGGACGCGTGGCGGCCCACGCTCCTCGGGTCCCACTCGGCCAAGAGGCCAAAACTCCCACGGGCCAGCTCCCGCTAATCCCTTGGCTCGAGCCCCGAGCGGACGCCTGGCGGCCCACGCTCCCTGGGTACCACTCGGCCAAGAGGCCAAAGCTCCCGCAAGCTACTTACCTCTAGGCCTCTCCGCATAGGCTCTGATCAAAGGACCGGACCCTCGCACTAGGACACATATCGGGGTCCCATACACACCCCACAAAGGCCAACGACCCTCGCCAACAGGCACTAGAAAAGGGACATCCCTCCCGCGGCCTGGAATCGTGCTCTTCAATAATTGTTGCGCTTGACTCACCCACACACCCATCACGATCAAAAGGAAACACAACTCAAGCAAGCAACAAGGAAAGTCACACTTAAAGGCTTAGGCGTTTTACAAAAATCAGGGCAGGAAGCCCCTCGTGCACAGAAAATAGGAAATGCAGAGACACTCGCCTCACTTGAAGGGCCAATCGACCACGTTGGGCAGGTCCTTGCACAGGTCCGGGAGCCGAACTGCATCGGGGGGCATTTCAGGGGGTAAATACCCACCAAGCCTGAGCTGACGAACTACGTTAAGGCCATGTTGCATCATCACATCCATGAACCGCCGGGAGATCTCGGCAGTATGGGTCGGAGCATTCAGACACGCCGATAGGTGGGCCTCTAATCGACCGGCTTCAGCCTCCCTGTAGGCGCGCAGCTCCGCTAGCTCAGCCTGCAGGGCAGCCCAGGACGCCTGCCGTTCGTGCAGTTCTCCTAATTCTACTTGAGTCGCGTCCCAAGCTAGACGGAGGCCCTGCAAATCCTGAAGTTGGTTCCTAAGTGAATCTTTCTTTCGCTTCTCAACCGCCAGCTGCGCCCAAAGGGGTGGAAATCTCCTCGTTGGCCCAGTGGAGATATGACCTGGCTCTCAGGAGCACCGTTTACAAATCGCCCTTGCGCTTGCGATCGTGGAGGTGAGCTTGTTCGACCTGGATCACCCGCTCTTGTGCTCGGACTACCTCGGCATCGACAGCAGCAATCTGAGCTTTGGCGACCTCTAGCTCCTCCTGGGTCTGGCACAACACGTCTTGGAGGCGGATAACCTCCGCCCTGAAGCTGATCAACGAATCATCTTTCGAAAGCAGCTGGGTGTGTCGGAGCCGAGCCTCAAGGTCTTCCGCACGCCTCTCAGCGCGACACCGGGCCTTGGCATGAGTCAGCATAGCTACACTCATGTTGTAGCTCTGGGCCCAAGACTGCAAGAAACAAACCCGTCAGCCAAAGAAGGAATGAGGCACGCCCCCAACCAATGGACACATACCTGGGTAGCTGATCCTGTCGCGAAGTGGGGTGGCAGTCTGGTGGGCCAAACGGGCCTCCCGGGTGGCACGAGCCGATGAGGTGGCCGGTTGCTGACCGCGCCTTGCCACGTCCCTGCAAAATTGAGGCCGTCAGCGAACCCGCCGGGGAAATCCCCGGTCAGGCACTCCGACGGTCAAGTCACTCTTCGAGGGCAGATGAGTGGAAACTGAATTGAAATGAGGCAAGGGATGCGAGAACTCGCACGCGCGTACCTGTGGTAGGGGGAGTGCCTAGCTTATATAATCGGGGGAGCTGACAACCCTTGTTCGTACTGATGGGACAAGGGTGTGGTGGCTGTCAGCTCGCATGGAGCACTGAGGAGCGGCGCGGCATGGCGTGGGGTGCTCAAGCAGTATGTGAGTACTGGGTGTGCAGTACGAGGGTACTAGATGTGCGGGTTAGCCGCGAGGAGAGGTCAGAGGTAGATAAGGTGTGAGGAACCCCGTTAACAGGGTCGTACCCTGGATGTAAGGATGTGAGGGGGCGTAAGGGCGGGACAGCCCGTACCCCGAGCGCCGACTGGCAGGTTCGGATGCTGGGGACCGAGTCGGGTAAGGACCAGGGAGAGTGGGCAGCCACGCGTCCGACAGGTAGAGAGAGGGAGCACAGGGTACGCCCTGGGTCGGGGGTTACCACGAGACAAATTTGATCCGAGTTAGACATCCAGTCTGAGTGATTGCCATAGAAATAGAATGTGGATAGCTACCTGCTGATGGTGCCAAACCCTGCTCTAGGTCGGGGTAAGCTCGAAGAGTACGGGCAACTAAGAATTTAACCGGTCGGATGGCTGAAAGGTGGCCCGGCAGCCCTCGTCGATGGTCTGATAGAGTCCATCCCCCTCCTCCCTTTGGAGGGGTTTACGGGCGTGGGGACCTACCCGTTGATCTGGCTGTTGACATATCTACCAGACCTTCTTGGCGCCAGGCTGGTCGGTGGGCCCGACCTATGCCCCTACCCGTAGGCAAGGCCGGGATCATAAGCGTCCCCCTCGAGTCTAGTCGAAGGAGGCGGCGAGTCCGACTGACTGGACCATCTTCGGTTCACGTAAGCCTGGCGCGCCGGGCGGTCTTAGTCTCGTTGGGGGGGCTTTTCTGTGGGCTTGTCGAAGCCTAGGGATCCCGGTGGGTTGACGAAGCCACCTTGTTTTTCTTTTAACTGCTGACGGTTCCATATCCCTAAGCAGCTTGGGAGTTCTCCTTACTACTGCTTACAACCGGGGAGGGTTCCATGTGTCTCTTCCCCATTCCTTCTCCAATCACCGAGGTATTTTCCGCTCGTTCCCCAAGGAACGAGGTTAGGCGCGAGGCGTTTTGTTTCCTGAGCCCCACTAGGCCTACTCAAGCGGCTGTTACTGCCCACCGCCTCTGCCGTGGCCCACCACCAGGTGGCCCTGTCACCTACATAACTGTGTAAAGCCCTCTCGTCTTTCACTCCGGTGTATTGTCTTCTCTTCGCTGGCTAGGGTTGCGGCTATTCCTTTGCGCTCGTCGCTTCCTCTCGCAGGCTAGTCCTCTTACCTTCTCTGTGTCCCTATGGCTTCTTCGTCTCGCAACCCCCACCCCTGGTATGTCACGGCGAGGTTCGTTCTTTCCCGTGGCGACCTCGAGGCCCTTTAGGCGGAGTTTCACATTCCGCCTGACCATGACATTCAGCTGCCTTCTCCTTCGAATCAGCCGGCCGCACCGCCGAGGTACTACATTACCATTTCGAGGGATCACCTGCAAGCGGGCCTGCGCTTCCCTATTCATCCCTTCATTGCCCTAGTATGTCGTTACCTCCGTATCAACTTGTCCCAACTAACCCCCAACTCCATCCGCCTCCTCTATGGGTCGGGTCTGCCATCCTCTTCCTGTTGTATTGCCTTTCTTCACACGCCGAACTTTTCCACCATTTTTTCTATCTGAAGAAGCAGGAATGGGGAGAGTTTGTTTTCCAAGCTCGCTCGGGGACTTCCTTTCTTTCTTCCCTTCCCTCTGCCAGCAGCGGTTGGAAGGAGAGGTTCTTTTTCATCTGCCCAGTGGCCTTCCCGACCTGGCCGCCTAACTTCCGGTTGGATTTTCCTCAAATGCCTCCTCATCACACGGATCCCCTGAAGATTCCCACCTTCGAGCGGGCCCTTTCCTTATTCAGGGATAGGCACTTCCCAGTTGGGCTGCTCTTGGCCGAGAACATCTTGTCCGCATTTGGTCTTAGTCCAGCACCATTCATCCGACCTGCTTCCTTCGGTAAGTGATCTTTCCCTTTCACTTGTCCCTTGCTATTTCTTGACTTCTGCTTACTGGCCTGCTGAGATGATGTACCCGGCTGCTCCTGAGGGAGGTTTCGGGTTGGAGACCAATGAGGAAATGGAGGCGCGCCTCCGAGCGGTGATAAGGGAGCAGCGAGTGTAGGCTGCGGAGCAGTGGGTCGTGCAAGGGTGGCGCTCAACCCTGCGGGCCGAACTGGAAGCTTCTTCATCCAGTTCTCCTTCTCCCCAGTCGGGTTCAGAGGATACCCGCCTTTGAGCCACTACTTACGGCGTCCTGAGGGCGCCGGCTCTGTGTTCGCCCCGGCCAACCCCTTGGGGGCCTCCTCTAGTCGGCCTAGCAAAAGACATGAAGTGTCGACTGCCGCCCTCCCAGCGCTACCGCCACCTCCTTCTGCGGTGCTACCAATGGAGCTGACGGTGTTGCCTTTGAGGGAGGCATCCCCGCCTTGTCAGAAAGGGTCTGCCAGTGAAGGCCTGCTGCATATGCTGTCGCCATCGTTATCTGAATGGCGACTGAGCATGACCCCGCCGAGCGGCACAGCCTCCATGCGGTCGAGGGACGTCCGGCTGTATGGTCCGATCTCGGACAGGTTCATGGCCGGCTTGCGGGCAAGTGGCTTGGTGAGCCCCACTGTCGGGGCGGACGACTTCATGGCCTTGGCTACCCAGGTATGTGTCCATTGGTTGGGGGCGTGCCTCATTCCTTCTTTGGCTGACGGGTTTGTTTCTTGCAGTCTTGGGCCCAGAGCTACAGCATGAGTGTAGCTATGCTGACTCATGCCAAGGCCCGGTGTCGCGCTGAGTGGCATGCGGAAGACCTTGAGGCTCGGCTCCGACACACCCAGCTGCTTTTGGAAGACGATTCGTTGAACGGCTTGACGGCGGAGGTTATCGGCCTCCAGGACGTGTTGCGCCAGACCCAGGAGGAGCTAGAGGTCGCCAAAGCTTAGATCGCTGCTGCCGATGCCGAGGTGGTCCGAGCGCAAGAGCGGGTGATCCAGGTCGAACAAGCTCACCTCCACGATCGCAAGTGCAAGGGCGAGTTGCAAACGGAGCTCCTGAGAGCCAGGTCATATCTCCACTGGGCCAACGAGGAGATTTCGCCCCTTCGGGTGCAGCTGGCGGCTGAGAAGCGAAAAACAGATTCACTTAGGAACCAACTTTAGGATTTGCGGGGCCTCTGTCCAGCTTGGGACGCGGCTCAGGTAGAATTAGGGGAACTGCGCGAACGACAAGCGTCCTGGGCTGCCCTGCAGGGTGAGCTAGCGGAGCTGCGCGCCTACAAGGAGGCTGAAGCGGGTCGATTAGAGGCCCACCGATCGACGTGTTGAATGCTCCGACCCATACTGCCGAGATCTCCCGGTGGTAGAAGGATGTGAGGATGCAACATGGCCTTAAACGCAGTTCGTCAGCTCAGGCTTGGCGGATATTTACCCCCTGATATGCCCCTCGACGCAGTTCGGCTCCCGGACCTGTGCAAGGACCTACCAAACGTGGTTGATCAGCCCTTCAAGTGAGGCGAGTGTCTCTACATTTCCTATTTTCTGTGCACGAGGGGCTTCCTGCCCTGATTTTTGTAAAACGCCTAAGCCTTTAAGTGTGACTTTCCTTGTTGCTTGCTTGAGTTGTGTTTCCTTTCAACCGTGATGGGTGTGTCGCTGAGTCAGGCGCAACAATTATTGAAGAGCACGATTCCAGGCTGCAGGAGGGATGTCCCTTTTCTAGTGCCAGTTGGAGAGGGTCGTTGGCCTTTGTGGGGTGTGCATGGGACCCCGGTTTGTGTCCTAGTGCGAGGGTCGGTCTTTTGATCAGAGCCTATGGCGGAGAGGCCTAGAGGTAAGTAGCCTGCCGGAGCTTTGGCCTCTTGGCCGAGTGGGACCCGGGGAGCGTGGGCTGCCACGCGTCTGCTCGGGGCTCAAGCTAAGGGATTAGCGGGAGCTGGCCCGTGAGAGTCTTGGCCTCTTGGCCGAGTGGGATCCATTACTCACGTACTGCTATAGCACCCCGCGCGATGCTGCGCCGCTCCTCAATGCTCCATGCGAGCTGACAACCACCACACCCTTGTCCCATCAGTACGAACAAGGGTTGTCAGCTCCCTCGGTTATATAAGCTAGGCACTCCCCGTACCACAGGTACGCGTGCCTTGCCCGTCATTTCAATTTAGTTTCCACTCATCTGCCCTCGGAAACTGACTTGACCGTCGGAGTGCCTAACCGGGAATTTCCCCGGCGGGTTCGCTGACGGCCTCTGTTTTGCAGGGACGTGGCAAGGCGCGGTCCGCAACCGGCCACCTCTTCGGCTCGTGCCACCCGGGAGGCCCGTCTGGCCCACGGAACTGCCACCCCACTTCGCGTCAGGATCACTAGGTTTCTAGACCGCCCACCATGAGCGCTTTCCGATGTACTCTGACGGTCAGTGAAAAACTTCGATAGGGTCGGACCGGCCGTCTAAGGTTGAAAAAATTTCGTTAATCATTTTTTAGAATGGATTGACGAAAAGATTAAGAATGAATAAATCGTCTTATATGCACTTAATCTCCACAATCAATCCATCGTGGTTGAGAGTCCATGTTCCACTTGGATAATTGAATCGTGAAACGTTTATACGGCTCAGCCTGTGAGGACCGACCGATCTTATATGAATAATCGTATTTCCTGTTATTTTTCACAGTCGCTAGCTCTGTTAAAATAGATAAATAACGGCTTTTTGTTTTGTTTTATTTATTTTTTTATTATTTGAATTTTCGATTCAAATAATTTTAAAAATGAATGATTCGATTTCAATCGATAAATAAATCTAAAACATGTATATGGATTCCGACCTAACACTCCAACGTCATCCGTATAAAAAACATAATAAACCCTCGTGCTATGAAAGCCATCATTGTTTTTTTCTTCAACCCACGCATCGTGTCCCGTGGGACAAATATGACTTTTGCGGTGGTAAAAAGACTATTCCTTCGTTTCATTATCCTTGTCAATAAATCTCTAAATTATAAGATTACTAACTCAGACACCTAGAACAAATATGAATGTAAACGTACAAACAAGAAAAGCTGATAAATACTATTGAGCAGAGCCATCTATTAAGGATGCTTATAAAAAATTGTGAATTTAAAAAGATAAAAGACATCATTATTGGCATTCGACTTTTTATAGAGCTTGAGATCAAAATTATAAGATCTTAGATTCAAAATAGATAATATCATATCATTATGGAAATATACAAATTATTGGATCTCAAATGATATTAGACTCATGGTCCATAGCGGGTTCCATATGAGGGATTCTTGAATGAAGTTGAGAGGAGATTTGGAACAAATAAAGCATGACCAGATGCTTACAAGGAGATCGACCCGGAGAAGGTTGGACGCTCAAGAGGAGGCTCGGAGACTCGAAACAAGTCAAAGTGATCAGATGCTCGCAAAGAGGCCTCGAGCAGGTCAAAAAGTGACCGGATACTCGCAGGGGAGACTTAGTGGCTCAGAGCAGGTCAATAGTGACCAATTTCTTGCGGGAAGGCTCGAAGGTCTGGTGCAATAGGTCAGATGCTCACATGAAGGTACGAATGCCCGAAGTAGGTTAAAGAGTGACCAAATGTTTACGGAGAGGCTCAAAATAAGTCAAAAAGTGACTGGATGCTTGCGGTGAAATCCGAAGTCCTACAGTAAGTCAAAAAGTGGTCGAATGCTTGCGGAGGAAGCCTAGATAAGGTCAAAAATGACCAGATGCTTACGGAGTGACCCAGATCATAAGATTAATTGTGATCGTAGTTTGAGGAGAGAATTATTGAGTATATAATTAAAGACCTTTCGAAGACTAAAATAATAAAAGCTTAAGTTTTAAGTAAATAATATCATATAATTATAGAAACATATAAATCCTTAAATCTTAAAGATATATACAAATTTAAGTGTAGACCAAATGATGAATAAAAAATAGTATCAATATTAATTTGGGGAGCAAAGGAGAACGACTTTATAAGGTAGCTTTTGTTGGAAAATTAATTTTTATAATTATTAAATCTAATAAGGATACGAATCACTATTTAGCAAGTAGATGATCATCGTAAATCCAATTAAACTTCGCCATTTGGTGCACCACTTCCTATCTTATTAAAAAATAATAGTTTATTGAACCTCTTTGTTCCGGAAGAAATCGACGTAGACGGTCAATCACCACGATTCAGCCCACGAGAATACTAACGAGAGAGGAAGAGCTCTCACCCTGCGAGATTAACACGAGCATTAGAGGAACACGTCGAAGGTTGTCCGGGGTCCTTTGGCCCGGGGGGGGGGTCCCGAGCGCTCGCTTTCCCGTGGTGATCTCAGGGCTCTGATCTCCAAAGGTGATCTCGGGCGTGTGTCTTCCTGAAGCGATTCTCAAGAGTATGTCTACCCGAGATGGTCTTGGAAATCCCCCATCCCGAGGGGGCCTCAGGGGTCCAAGAAAGAGAGTCATCCAGACTCGATGGATCTTGTCACATAGCAGTCCACGTGTCATCCACGGGGTGTTCAACCCCATTATAAGTCCCTCCCTTCAAGTCTAATCGAAGGAAGTGTGGTTGACTAATTACAAGTCCCTTCAAGTGTTGTGATGGAGAAGCTATGTTATGGTGGTCCATATATCTTTTACTGCTTCATTGGCGGTCTGTCGGGTCTGAGGAATCTAACCATGCATCCCGGGAACCCAGGTAGCTCCTTGAATCCGTCCCACATCTTTATGAGTTTTGAGACAATGCCATAACAGCCATCCAGGGCCTTTTAAAGGCGCATGGGGTCTCTTAATGGCGACAAGGTCGCCTGACGAATGTTGTCTCGCCACATGCTCCGTCATTCTCTGCGCGACGATCTCCCTCCGATACGCACTGCGGGGCCATACGAAGGGACGGTTGTAAAGGATGGTGGCTCCTCGAGATGCCCCATCAGCCCTATTGACGTGCTGCCTCTCTATTGCTCACGATTGGGTGGCTTCTCCCTATAAAAGCGGGTGCTACGACACCCTTTTTTGCCTTCTTGCCCTATCTGCTTTCAAACGTCTTCGTTCTCCTCGCTGTCGCCTCTCCCTCCAAGTGTAAGTCCCCTTCCATTTTTTCTCTTCCTTCACCCCCATGGGTCTAGTAGAGAAGAAGAAGATCTGCGGTGAGAGCGTAGATTTGTTGGAGGAACCAGCCTATCACCCGGAGTGGTATGATACTATCTCTTTTAGGGTTAAGTTAGAGTCCCTTCAGGCAGACTGCCAGAGGGATGGTATCCCGTCGGACTGGGAGGTGAGCCTCCTGCGGGTTTTTTCACCTTCTTCTTGAGGCAGGAGGAACTGGTATGGTATCCCGTCGGACTAGGTCAATCACCCGTAGAGCCTCCTGCAGGTTTTTTCACCTTCTTCTTGGGGCAGGAGGAATTAGGGTTCCGTTTCCCGTTTCCCCCCTTTTTCATGAATGTCGCTACCTATTTTGGCATTCCTCTTCATCAACTGGCACCAAATGCCTTTGCCTAGATGGGCGGGGCATTTGTCCTCTTCAAACTTTTCAACATCCCTTTGACCCCCCCCCCCTCGATTTTTCCATGTTTTCTTCATTCTGGTTGGCTCGCGGGGTGTTTGGCTTTACAACCCGTACCGACCATAAGTTCTTAGGGGGTCTCCCTTCCTCCCACAAGGGATGGAAGGAACATTTTTTCTTTATCCAACTCCTGAGCATCCCTTCAACCCTATCCGCTGGAGGGAGAGCCTGCCGCCCATCCCAGACCTCGTCGACTTCCAGCAGGACGCAAGATACCAGAGGGCTAGGGGTATCCTGGCAGTGATGGAGTTCCACAACCTTCAGATGGTGCAATGCAAGGAACTCCTTTATCGGGCTGACCTCAGCCCGAAAGTCACGAGCCTTAGCTCAAATCTCCGTAAGTTCTGGTTGGTCTTGTAAGTATCCTTGTTATTCTAACTGATACCCTTTTGTCTCTATTTTGCAGACGACATCATGCTCTCCCGAGCCATCAACCGGCTCCTGAAGTGGGAGCAGGATAATGAGCAGGCCCCGGTTCCCGCTACAGTTCCTTTGCCTCCGGTGGGTATCTCGGCCGAGGGCTGCGAGGACACGGCCGATCGGTTCGAAGACTAGGAAGCTCCAGAGCCCTCTAAGGAGTTCGGGGTGGCCGCACTTGTTAGGGCAATTGACCCAAGTATGATCGAGAGGATCATGGGTTTTGATGTGTGTGTCAATATAATTAAGTTAGGGTTTCATTGTGATTTAATATGTGCATGTGAGTATATAGGTTTGCAGGATACACATAGGCTTGGTTGGACGTCTTCAGTTATGGTGAAGGGTGGCATGAAGGCATGCCGTGGGCTTGTGTGCGCATCCGAGGGACCATGGACAAAGCAGGGACGATGAGCCAAGGGAAGCGGATTTCGAGGCGTACGTGAAGGATGACATGGAGGCAAGCCGAGGGCTTGTGTGCGCATCTAAGGGACGAGGTCCAAAGTCGAAGAGGGCTTGAAGGCAACAGGTCGAGGCTGCTGGAGCAGGGACGATGAGCTAATGTTTGTGGAAGGAAGCTCGTTTAAGGTTGTTTCTCCTTGGCGAAACTTGCTTGGTTAAATCTTGTTAGTAGCCTATATTGCAGGGATTGTCCAAGGTCTATGGCGAGGTTTCCCCACCCACAAGAAGCGACAAGAGCTAGCCGGAGGTGCTCCGGGGAATCATCCACCGAAGGATCGGGATCGTCCACCTTACGGACAGTCGTGGAGTAGGAGTTTCATCTCCGAACCACGTAGATAGGTTTGTGTTAGCATTGTTTTGTTTTATATTTAGTATTTCTGCTTGCGCATGCTAACGTTGTAGGTAAAAAATCGAACGAAAGCTATTCACCCCCCCCTCCTCTAGCTTAACGGTAAAATCCTAACAAGTGGTATCAGAGTGAAGGTTCGCTCATCTACGGGCTAACCACCGAGAGAGCAAAAAGCTAGAAGAGATGATGATTGATGAAAAGTTGGGTGATGACATCAACGTTCCACCTCTGTATGATCGCAAGGATTTCGACTATTGGAGGATGCGGACGAAGACGTGGTTTGGCATGGATTGGGATTGCGTGATGGTACTAGAAGAGCCATTCGAAATTCCAAGAGATAACCATGGGAAAAAACTTCTACCTAGATATTGGACTAAAGAGCAACAAGCAGAATCAAAGACAAACGAAAAGGTAATTTCGACATTACTTAGTATTTTGCCTAATGATTTAATTAGTGGTGTAGGAGAATAACAAAATGCACATGAGCTATGGAACAAGTTGGGAGCAATTTATGAAAATCCTACACAAGCTCAAATAGTGGAAGAGCCAAAGGAAATAAGTTCAGTGGTCCAAGAAGAGAAAGAAGAAAGCGAAAATTCATTCATATCATCAAGTGAAGTGGCACACGAAAGTGAGAGATCATCCACTTCATCAAGGGAAGAAGAAGAGGTCTCCACTTCAAGAATTGAGGGGGAGGAGAGACCCTCTTCAATGCCGGAGCTGAAGAAGCTCCTACCTCCACCAAAGCAGAGACAAAAGACCACATCATTTGCTTTGGATGTAACAAGAAGGGGCACTATAAGGACAAGTGTCCTTTAAGTAAAAAGGAGGTAAACCCTAAACCTAAGTCAATTCCTTTGAAATCTAATATGGGTTGTAGGGAAAACGAAGGGAAAAAGCACATTAGATGCTTCACCACACCAAACGTCTAAGAAAAGGAGAGCTCAAGAAATTTGATGTGGACCAAGGAGGGGATACAAGCTTACAAGACAAAGCCATAGAGGAAGAGGCATTGAAAGGAATTGGAGGACCCATGACAAGATCCAAGACTAAGAGAATGAAGCAAGCTTTGGAAGGCTTAATAATGGAGCTCAAGGAGAAGAAGGATCAATGCACAATGGAGGCAACAACTAAATGGATAACATTCCTTCAAATTGAAAGTGAAATTGAGCCCACATGAAGACAAAACTTGAAGGCCCAAAACCACATGATCCAAGATGCATTCAAGGGCTACAAGTGTCCAATTTTCGTGGGTATTTTTGGGGGAATTTTCTGAAGTTATTTTTGATGTCTTTTGGTGGGTTTTTAATGCTTTTGGGAGTTCCTAAGCTAGTATTAGGGAATTGTGGGAAATAAACATCATGCATGCATGCATGCATGATAATGATGCATAATTAGTGCTTAGTGGGAAGTGTGGTAGAGGTTAATGTTTCAACCTCCATTAAGTCTATATATAGGAGAACTCTTGTATGGCCAAGGCATGTTAAGTTTGAATGAAATCAGAGTTTTCTCTATTGTGAGAGCTTCCTTTGGTTCTTAGGCAAAGAACTAATCGTGATCTTATCAAGGCAACTTGTGGCGATCGAAACCCCCCATGACTTATCACTCACCCTCTCATCTTTCTTGAGTGTGGCGTCAATATCCTTCCCTACATCTGAATTTCAAGGCGATCCATTCCAAGGTGCTTATCATTTGGTATCAGAGCCTTGGCTCCTTGATTTTCAGGTTTGCGTTTTGTTCTTCTTCATTTGTGTTCTTGTTCATCTTTGTTAATCTCTCATCCATAGTATCCCATTGGTGTTTTCATTCTCCAACTCTATTTATCGCTTCTCTATTTGGGTCCTAAACTCAAAAAAAAAAAAAGAGTTGAAAAAAAAAGGTGTTACTTGAGTCATTGTGTTTTTTTTTTGACTGAAGAAAAAAAAAAGGGACAAAAAGGAAATTCGAAAAAAAAAACAACAAAAAAAAAAAAAAGAAGGAAGATCGGCGAATTGAAAGGACCCAATATTTCTCTCATTGCTCTTGATCGTTGCTGAATTTCTTGTTCTAACCGTTTATTTCTCTTGTTCTACTCATATTCTCTTGTTGGTTTCTTGCTCACTTGATTGTCTACTTGTTGTCTTGAGAAAATCGTTGATAAGGTTCTTTTCTTAAGGGCTTATAAAGGAAGCTGAGTGGATAAATTTGAGTGCAACCACGTGAGGCGAGTGGTGAGGTCTTTCTAACATTTCTTGTGCAATTTTCCTTGTCATCTTTTTTTTGTTGCAAGCATGAGTGGGGAGAACTCCCCTAGGCAAGATCCTAATAGGCTTCAAATGGAGGCGCTTACTCAACACTTTGAGAGAATGCTTCAAAGACAACTTGAAGGCTTACATGAAAGGATGGACCGACTTGAAGGAGGAAGAGTTTCCAACCATGGGGGAAATTCTAATCATGAAGAATCTCATCCGGGAAGTGACCTATTCTATAGTTCTCCAAGAGAAAGAAGGAGGCGTGAAGGGGGACGAAGACACGAAAGAGGAGGTAGAAACCATCAACATGAAGACGATCTAAGAGGGGTGAAAGTCAAGGTACCTTCCTTCCAAGGGAGGAATGATCCCGACACATATCTTGAGTGGGAAATGAAAATCGAGCAAATCTTCTCATGCCACAATTACCCTGATGCAAAGAATGTGAAGGTGGCTGCCCTTGAGTTCACCGATTATGCTTTAATTTGGTGGGATCAAATGCAAAAGGAGAGAAGAAGGTATGGAGAGCACCCTATCAACACTTGGGGTGAAATGAAGACTTTGATGAGAAGGAGATTTGTGCCTTCCCACTACCATAGGGAGTTGCACAACAAATTGCAAAGACTCATCCAAGGGAATAGGAGTGTGGATGAGTATTACAAGGAGATGGAGGTGGCTTTGATTAGGGCCAATATTGAGGAGGAAAGAGAAACAACTATGGCTCGATTTCTCCATGGCCTAAACCGAGATATTGGAGACATTGTAGAGCTACAACATTATGTGGAGCTTGAAGACTTAGTTCATCAAGCAATGAAAGTGGAGCAACAATTAAAGAGAAAGGGCGTTATGAAAAGACCATCTTCTTCAAACTACTCTTCAAATTGGAAGGACAAGCCAAAGAAGGAGGGTTCCTCTTCTAATTCAAAGGAGGTAACAAGCGCTAAGAAGCCTTTTCCTACTACTACTTCTTCTACTTCTAAGAGCAGGGATATCAAGTGCTTCAAGTGTTTGGGAAAAGGACATATCGCATCCGAATGCCCGAATAAGAAGACTATGGTGGTTAGGGATAATGGGAGCATCTCTAGTGAAGAAACTTCTTCTCATTCTTCTTCTTCAAGCGATGAGGAACATGATGGAGCAGCCTATGCGCAAGATGGCGATCTCTTGGTGGTTAGAAGGTTATTAGGAAGTCAAGCCAAGGAGCATGAGGAGGACCAAAGAGAGAATATTTTTCATACTCGTTGCCTTATTCAAGGTAAAACATGCTCTATGATCATTGATGGTGGAAGTTGCACCAATGTGGCAAGCACTAGGTTGGTTACCAAACTCAACCTCAAGACTACACCGCATGCAAGACCATATAAACTCCAATGGCTAAGTAATAGTGGTGAATTGGTGGTGAATCAACAAGTGATGATTAATTTCTCCATTGGAAAATATGAAGATCAAGTTCTATGTGATATTGTACCTATGGAGGCAAGCCACATTCTTCTTGGAAGACCTTGGCAGTTTGATAGGCGAGCTCACCATGATGGATTCTCCAACAAGTTCTCATTTCTTCACAATTCCCACAAAGTCACACTTGTACCATTATCACCTAGGGAGGTTTGTGCGGATCAAAAAAAAATGCGAGAGAAAAGAGAAAAAGAAGAGCGAGAGCTTAAGAAAAAGAAAGGAGAGAATGAGGAAAAGAAAAGAGAGAATGAGGAAAAGAAAGAGAGAATGAGGAAAGAAAAGAAAAGAGAGAATGAGGAAAAGAAAAGAGAGAACGAGGAAAAGAAAGAGAGAAGAATAGAAAATTTGTTTGCAAGAGGAAGTGAGGTGAAGAGAGCTTATTTGACAAGGCAACCTATATTTCTTCTTTTGTGCAAGGAAACTTGCTTGGAAACTAATACTAACTCCTTGCCCAGTGATGTTGTTGCTATTTTGCAGGACTTTGAGGATGTGTTTCCCCAGGAAGTACCTCACGGTTTGCCACCAATGAGGGGAATAGAACACCAAATGGACCTTATTCCTGGTGCTTCTCTTCCCAATAGGCCTGCCTATAGGAGCAACCCTCAAGAAACAAAGGAGATACAGAATCAAGTGGAGGAGTTATTACAAAAAGGATGGGTGAGAGAGAGCTTAAGTCCTTGTGTTGTACCAGTAATTTTGGTACCTAAAAAGGATGGATCATGGAGGATGTGCACGGACTGTAGAGCTATCAACAACATCACAATTCGGTATCGACATCCTATCCCTAGACTTGATGATTTACTTGATGAATTGCATGGTGCTTGCTTCTTTACTAAGATTGATTTGAAAAGTGGGTACCATCAAATTAGGATAAGGGAAGGGGATGAATGGAAAACTGCTTTCAAAACTAAATATGGATTGTATGAATGGTTGGTAATGCCTTTTGGGTTAACTAATGCGCCAAGCACTTTTATGAGGCTTATGAACCATGTTTTACGAGAATTCCTAGGAAAATTTGTGGTAGTATACTTTGATGATATTTTGGTATATTCCAAGAGTTTGGTTGAGCATGTAGCACACATGCTCAACCAAACTCTTGGAATATACCAAAATATCATCAAAGTATACTACCACAAATTTTCCTAGGAATTCTCGTAAAACATGGTTCATAAGCCTCATAAAAGTGCTTGGCGCATTAGTTAACCCAAAAGGCATTACCAACCATTCATACAATCCATATTTAGTTTTGAAAGCAGTTTTCCATTCATCCCCTTCCCTTATCCTAATTTGATGGTACCCACTTTTCAAATCAATCTTAGTAAAGAAGCAAGCACCATGCAATTCATCAAGTAAATCATCAAGTCTAGGGATAGGATGTCGATACCGAATGGTGATGTTGTTGATAGCTCTACAGTCCGTGCACATCCTCCATGATCCATCCTTTTTTGGTACCAAAATTACTGGTACAGCACAAGGACTTAAGCTCTCTCTCACCCATCCTTTTTGTAATAACTCCTCCACTTGATTCTGTATCTCCTTTGTTTCTTGAGGGTTGCTCCTATAGGCAGGCCTATTGGGAAGAGAAGCACCAGGAATAAGGTCCATTTGGTGTTCTATTCCCCTCATTGGTGGCAAACCGTGAGGTACTTCCTGGGGAAACACATCCTCAAAGTCCTGCAAAATAGCAACAACATCACTGGGCAAGGAGTTAGTATTAGTTTCCAAGCAAGTTTCCTTGCACAAAAGAAGAAATATAGGTTGCCTTGTCAAATAAGCTCTCTTCACCTCACTTCCTGTTGCAAACAAATTTTCTATTCTTCTCTCTTTCTTTTCCTCGTTCTCTCTTTTCTTTTCCTCATTCTCTCTTTTCTTTTCTTTCCTCATTCTCTCTTTCTTTTCCTCATTCTCTCTTTTCTTTTCCTCATTCTCTCCTTTCTTTTTCTTAAGCTCTCGCTCTTCTTTTTCTCTTTTCTCTCGCATTTTTTTTTGATCCGCACAAACCTCCCTAGGTGATAATGGTACAAGTGTGACTTTGTGGGAATTGTGAAGAAATGAGAACTTGTTGGAGAATCCATCATGGTGAGCTCGCCTATCAAACTGCCAAGGTCTTCCAAGAAGAATGTGGCTTGCCTCCATAGGTACAATATCACATAGAACTTGATCTTCATATTTTCCAATGGAGAAATTAATCATCACTTGTTGATTCACCACCAATTCACCACTATTACTTAGCCATTGGAGTTTATATGGTCTTGCATGCGGTGTAGTCTTGAGGTTGAGTTTGGTAACCAACCTAGTGCTTGCCACATTGGTGCAACTTCCACCATCAATGATCATAGAGAATGTTTTACCTTGAATAAGGCAACGAGTATGAAAAATATTCTCTCTTTGGTCCTCCTCATGCTCCTTGGCTTGACTTCCTAATAACCTTCTAACCACCAAGAGATCGCCATCTTGCGCATAGGTTGCTCCATCATGTTCCTCATCGCTTGAAGAAGAAGAATGAGAAGAAGTTTCTTCACTAGAGATGCTCCCATTATCCCTAACCACCATAGTCTTCTTATTCGGGCATTCGGATGCGATATGTCCTTTTCCCAAACACTTGAAGCACTTGATATCCCTGCTCTTAGAAGTAGAAGAAGTAGTAGTAGGAAAAGGCTTCTTAGCGCTTGTTACCTCCTTTGAATTAGAAGAGGAACCCTCCTTCTTTGGCTTGTCCTTCCAATTTGAAGAGTAGTTTGAAGAAGATGGTCTTTTCATAACGCCCTTTCTCTTTAATTGTTGCTCCACTTTCATTGCTTGATGAACTAAGTCTTCAAGCTCCACATAATGTTGTAGCTCTACAATGTCTCCAATATCTCGGTTTAGGCCATGGAGAAATCGAGCCATAGTTGCTTCCCTTTCCTCCACAATATTGGCCCTAATCAAAGCCATCTCCATCTCCTTGTAATACTCATCCACACTCCTACTCCCTTGGATGAGTCTTTGCAATTTGTTGTGCAACTCCCTATGGTAGTGGGAAGGCACAAATCTCCTTCTCATCAAAGTCTTCATTTCACCCCAAGTGTTGATAGGGTGCTCTCCATACCTTCTTCTCTCCTTTTGCAGTTGATCCCACCAAATTAAAGCATAATCGGTGAACTCAAGGGCAGCCACCTTCACTTTCTTTGCATCAGGGTAATTGTGACATGAGAAGATTTGCTCTATTTTCATTTCCCACTCAAGATATGTGTCGGGGTCATTCCTCCCTTGGAAGGAAGGTACCTTGACTTTCAACCCTCTTAGATCGTCTTCATGTTGATGGTTTCTACCTCCTCTTTCGTGTCTTCGTCCCCCTTCACGCCTCCTTCTTTCTCTTGGAGAACTATAGAATAGGTCACTTCCCGGATGAGATTCTTCATGATTAGAATTTCCCCCATGGTTGGAAACTCTTCCTCCTTCAAGTCGGTCCATCCTTTCATGTAAGCCTTCAAGTTGTCTTTGAAGCATTCTCTCAAAGTGTTGAGTAAGCGCCTCCATTTGAAGCCTATTAGGATCTGGCCTAGGGGAGTTTTCCCCACTCATGCTTGCAACAAAAAAAAGATGACAAGGAAAATTACACAAGAAATGTTAGAAAGACCTCACCACTCGCCTCACGTGGTTGCACTCAAATTTATCCACTCAGCTTCCTTTATAAGCCCTTAAGAAAAGAACCTTATCAACGATTTTCTCAAGACAACAAGAAGACAATCAAGTGAGCAAGAAACCAACAAGAGAATATGAGTAGAACAAGAGAAATAAACGGTTAGAACAAGAAATTCAGCAACGATCAAGAGCAATGAGAGAAATATTGGGTCCTTTCAATTCGCCGATCTTCCTTCTTTTTTTTTTTGTTTTTTTTTTTTCGAATTTCCTTTTTGTCCTTTTTTTTTTCTTCAGTCAAAAAACACAATGACTCAAGTAACACCTTTTTTTTTTTTTTTTTGAGTTTAGGACCCAAATAGAGAAGCGATAAATAGAGTTGGAGAAGGAAAACACCAATGGAATACTATGGATGAGAGATTAACAAAGATGAACAAGAACACAAATGAAGAAGAACAAAACGCAAACATGAAAATCAAGGAGCCAAGGCTCTGATACCAAATGATAAGCACCTTGGAATGGATCGCCTTGAAATTCAGATGTAGGGAAGGATATTGACGCCACACTCAAGAAAGATGAGAGGGTGAGTGATAAGTCATGGGGGTTTCGATCGCCACAAGTTGCCTTGATAAGATCACGATTAGTTCTTTGCCTAAGAACCAAAGGAAGCTCTCACAATAGAGAAAACTATGATTTCATTAAAACTTAACATGCCTTGGTCATACAAGAGTTCTCCTATATATAGACTTAGTGGAGGTTGAAACATTAACCTCTACCACATTTCCCACTAAGCACTAATTATGCACCATTATCATGCATGCATGCATGCATGATGTTTATTTCCCACAATTCCCTAATACTAGCTTAGGAACTCCCAAAAGCATTAAAAACCCACCAAAAGACATCAAAAATAACTTCAGAAAATTCCCCCAAAAATACCCACGAAAATTGGACACTTGTAGCCCTTGAATGCATCTTGGATCATGTGGTTTTGGGCCTTCAAGTTTTGTCTTCATGTGGGCTCAATTTCACTTTCAATTTGAAGGAATGTGATCCATTTAGTTGTTGCCTCCATTGTGCATTGATCCTTCTTCTCCTTGAGCTCCATTATTAAGCCTTCCAAAGCTTGCTTCATTCTCTTAGTCTTGGATCTTGTCATGGGTCCTCCAATTCCTTTCAATGCCTCTTCCTCTATGGCTTTGTCTTGTAAGCTTGTATCCCCTCCTTGGTCCACATCACCTTGGTCATACAAGAGTTCTCCTATATATAGACTTAGTGGAGGTTGAAACATTAACCTCTACCACATTTCCCACTAAGCACTAATTATGCACCATTATCATGCATGCATGCATGCATGATGTTTATTTCCCACAATTCCCTAATACTAGCTTAGGAACTCCCAAAAGCATTAAAAACCCACCAAAAGACATCAAAAATAACTTCAGAAAATTCCCCCAAAAATACCCACGAAAATTGGACACTTGTAGCCCTTGAATGCATCTTGGATCATGTGGTTTTGGGCCTTCAAGTTTTGTCTTCATGTGGGCTCAATTTCACTTTCAATTTGAAGGAATGTGATCCATTTAGTTGTTGCCTCCATTGTGCATTGATCCTTCTTCTCCTTGAGCTCCATTATTAAGCCTTCCAAAGCTTGCTTCATTCTCTTAGTCTTGGATCTTGTCATGGGTCCTCCAATTCCTTTCAATGCCTCTTCCTCTATGGCTTTGTCTTGTAAGCTTGTATCCCCTCCTTGGTCCACATCAATAGACTACAACAAAATTTCCTATAAAAGCACGCAAAATATGGTTCATTAACCTCATGAAAGTACTAGGTGCATTAGTAAGCCCAAATGGCATTACTAAGCATTCGTACAAACCATACCTAGTCTTAAATGCAGTTTTCCATTAGTCTCCTTCACGCATGCGAATTTGATGATAGCCCGACTTCAAATCAATTTTAGAGAAAATGCAAGAGCCATGTAGTTCATCTAGAATATCATATAATCTAGGAATAGAATGACGATATTTTACCGTAATCTTGTTGATAGCTCTACAATCAACGCACATTCTCCAAATTCCATCCTTCATAGGTACGAGCAAAACGAGGACATCACATGGACTCAAACTTTCTCAAGCATACCCTTTTTTCATCAACTCTTCAACTTGCCTTTGAAGTTGTTATATCTCAGCAGGGTTACACCTATGGGCTGGCCGATTAGGAATTGTGGCTCTAGGGATGTAATTAATTTGGTGCTCTATTCCTCTAAGTGGTGGCAATCCATCAGGAACCTCATCAGGAAATACATCATCAAATTCCTGCAAAAGAGATTTAACAACACTAGGCAAAGTAGGGTTAAGATCGTTAGTGTTAAAATCGGCCTCCTTGTACAAAAGTATAATCATTGGCTGTGAAGCATAAAATGCTCTTTTAACCTCTCTTTCTTTTGCATAAAAGCTCCCTTTTTTACTCTCTTGCTCTTGAATTTCTTTTCCCCTTTCATTCTTTTTTCCACTCATCTCATCCTCATCTTTTCTTTTCACACACTCTTTTTCTTTTCCATTCTTTTTCCTTTTCTCACTTTCTTATTTTCTCACTCTTTTCTTTTTCCACACTTATTTTTGATCCTCAATTGATCTTTATATACTTGCTTAGGAGTCAATGATACAAGAGTTACGTGTTTACCATGCATCATAAAAGAATACTTATTTTTAAACACATCATGCATGACCTTCCTATCAAATTGCCATGGTCTACCTAAAAGTAAATGACTTGCATTCATTGGCACAACATCACAATGTATCTCATCATGATATCTACCAATGGAAAATGAAACCAACACTTGCTTGTTGACCTTTACTTCCCCGCAATCATTCAACCATTGTAGTTTATAAGGTATAGGATACTTGGTAAGCATAATTTCTCAACCAAAATAGTACTAGCTACATTAGTGCAACTTCCCCCATCTATAATCAAACTACATACCTTGTCTTTGATGTGGCAACAGGTATGAAATATGTTGTCTCGTTGTTCTTCATTATCTTCTTTCACATGCACATTTAGAAGCACGCCTAGTGACAAGGGGATGCGAGCTCTTGTCTTCCTCGACCTCCTGATGCGAACCCAATGAGAAGAAGTCTCAAGAACACACAACAAATGGAAGAAAGAGACAAAGATAGTCTAAATCGAAAAGATAGAGAATGATAGGAAGAAACCTCGACCCAATGCTTAAGGAAGCATGAACCTTGGTATAGAAGAAGAAGAAGATAGACGTCACAACCTTGGGATGGAGGTTGATAAGTCTTGAACGCCACAAGGGGATGCCTTGATAAGTTCTAGTTCAATGAAGAACCAACAAGTGAGAGCCTCACCATGTAGTTGATTGAATAAGCCAAAAGTTACATGTTGTGGCTGTCACCCCCTTAATTTATAGCTATAGGGTGACCTAAAACCCCTAAAAGGCCAAAAGGAAGCCCATTTAGTTAAGCTCATCTAAGACTTGAATTAGGTTGACTACTTGCTCTTGGTCAAACCTTCTTCAATGGTAGCTTTGGCTTTCACATCTTCAATTAGCACATTAAGTGCTTCTTTCATCTTTTTAGCCTTAGCCCTTATAATTGGGCCTCCTTTAATGCATAATGGATCTTCAACATCTTCTAGAGTGGGTTGAGCATGATCTATATCGTTAGCTTGTTGGGCAACTTGTTCACTTCCTTTGACTCCATCACCTCCTCTCTTGCTCCAAGCCTTCCTAAAGCCCTAAGATCACTTTCCTAGCCTCTCTCTACCTCAGATCTAAGTCTAGGGTTGAAAGAAACTCTCTTCTCGCGTCAATCTTCATCAAACCTCATCATGCAACGTGCGAGAAAACGGTAATGACTTGTATGGTTTATTGTTCACATTTAGTTCATGATTTGTAACTAACTATTCCCTTTTTGCATGTTTTCCTTGTTTTTACTCTTCATTTGGGTCATTTTTGATGCATGCATGGGTAAATTACAATTTAGAGCTGTCCAAAAGAGAAGGTTGGGTGAGCGTTCATCCCAACAGGGTCGTTTAGATGCTGAGGCACCTCGGTTCTGTTCCGAGGAGTGCCGGCGGAGATTTGCAAATAATGAGTTTGTAATGATGAACTGTTGGTATCTTAACCGAACATACTTTCAAGAGAAGACCACCCACATTGCAGAGACGATCACCTACTTTCGCCTAGAGCAGTTAGTTTACGGTCAGCACTATGTTAATCTTGCCAGTTTTATGTCAACCTCACATGCATTAGTCCCGATGATGGAACTTATGAGTCTATGGTGGCAGGAGTGACCATCCCTTTTTCACCTGCAGTTTTAGGAACATTTTTGGGGTGTAGGGCTTCCAACAATGCATTTACATGTTTTCCAAAAGTTATCGACGAGCCTTTTGACTTTTCTAATGTGACCCTAGACCAAATCCATCAGCATTATTTTGAAAGACATCGATGTTCTACACAGCGCATTTTTGAGGCTATGTGCATGACTCCTATTAGCAACGTATTGTACAAAAGTGTCCTCGATTGCATTTTACCTATTGTTACCAAGGGAAGGTCGAAGATTCAACTCCATCACTTGGTAATGATGTATGGATTAGAAAGGAGATTAGATATTGACATCACCCTGCATGTCTTTGCATCCATTGTCCATTTCTTTCATAGTGTCAATACCAAGGTTTACATGCCTTTCGGTCATGTTTTGACCGGATTCTTTGAGTCTAGAGATATTCGCACTACTAGGGGTCAGGTACATCATTTGTCCAAGGACTACAACCAGATCGGCTCACGACAGCTGTCCTTGGGGGGATTGAGTGCCGGCAGGGGGTGATGGCTAGGCGCTCTGATTCCTCCAGTTCTGATGAGGAGGTTGCGCCTGCTACTGCTGCTGGGATTTCACAGGAGGAGTTCTCCCTATTACGGGCAGACGTTCATTGACTGAGGGAGGACTTTCACACATTTCAGCAGCATCAGGTTGGTATTGATAGGGAAATTCACGGTCACAGGTACTTCCAGAGGTTCCAACAGAGACAAGATGAGATATATGAGATGATTAAGCACTGGAACCTCATCTATCAGGCCCCTCCTCCTCCTCCAGGCGATGACATGTGATTCAGCTGATTTGATGATGAGGGTGTTGAGAGTGAACTTAGATCGAGCCTATTTTATTTATCTCTCAAACACTTATTTTGGCATTGTACTATTTGATAACTTCGGGGCTATGGCTGTTTTGACACTGTTTTTATGCCTTATGGTTTATATGAAACTTTCAATCCATGTTTTGATATTATTTATATGAATTTTCAATTCATGGATTGATATTGCTCGTATTAAATGATATGATCTTGCTATTACGGACATAAAGAAATTTGCATGTATATGTATATGTCTAGAGGTAAGGGTTGAGAAGGGGGAGGGTTTATCATGTACCTTATCTTGAGAATATATATAAAGAAAAGGGGAGATTTGAAAACAATTCTATGTTTGAAATGGTATAGGATAGGCTTGGCAAACACATAGAGTCAAATGTAGGCTTGAGAGTTGATACAAATTGATACATTTTCAAAGAATTAGAGTTTGTGTCAAAAGTCAAGTTTATTTGGTATTTTTCACGAAACTATATTTTTCTAGGGTAGAATATATCCTAACAAATATGCTTGCAAAATTTTGAAATTTTTCGAATTTTGTAGAATTTTCTAGGAGTTTCTGAATTTGGGCTGAAAAATTCAGAATTGCAGTGTATCAGTCGACTGTTAGAATATATCCTAATAGTGAATTGGGGCAGTCGACTGTTCTTTCTGTGTGTTTGCGAAATGAAAGCACCAGTCACCCATTGGTAAATCAAAGAAATAGATATTAAGTACATGTGTCCGTTATTATATCAGATTAAGAGCATTTACATCATAATATCTGAGGTCTAATTCGATTATATAGTCAGTATAAATCGAATCACCTCTAATCCGTCTTGCTCAATACACACAAAGTTGTACTAGTGTAATTCTATAGTCAAGAAAGACTAATACCAAATTTCATTACAACCATTCTAATGGTTTGTCCAAATCCATCTCGGTTGTGAGCCATTACTTATACTTCACAAGAGACTGATAACATGATATTCTGCGTGGCACCACACATCATGTTATCTATAATGTAGAGAGAAAGACAATACCATATATTTCAAATATAAAATGCAAACAATGACCATGTGATTCTTATTCTAAAATATAGATGTTCATACAAAAGCTAGACTTTTAATATACATCTTAACATATTCCATGTATTCATTGTCAATATTTCACATTCTTACGTGATGGACTGATAATTAATATATGAATATTACCACCTTAAGGTTTGATGGTCAAAACTTAATAAAGTAAATGTGTCCGCCGTCCCCACCCACTAGCCACAGCATCTGGGCTAGTAGCCCTCATGATTTACCTCCTCCGTGTTGACCCTGGGATAGGTTAGCAGGGGTACTGGGAGTGAGCGAATCGTCTTTTTTGCCACATCGTTAGTATTTCACAAGTTCCTATACATGGACTGATAGTTAATATGCGAGTATTATCATCTTAAGGTCTAGAAGTTAAAACTTGGTGAAGTCAGTGTACCTGTCCTCCCCACGCACTAGTCATAGTATCCGGGCTAGTAGCATCTGTGATATACCTCCTCCGTGTTAGCCCTGGGACGAGGTTGGCAGGAGCACAATGGGTGACCGAATCGCCTTTTACCACCTTTGCCACCATCATCAATATTTCACTTCCCCATGAAATGCGCTGCTAGTTAATACGTAGATGTTGCCACCTTAAAGTTTGGGATCAAAACCTAACAAAGCCAGTGTACCCCTCTACGAGCTAGTCACAATATCCGAGCTAGTAGCCTCGTGATTTGCCTCCTCCGTGTTGGCCTTGGGACGGGTTGGCGGGGTGCTGGGGCGAGCGATCACCTTTTGCCACCATCATCCCCATGTAATAAATTGATGATTAATATGTAAATATTATCATCATAAGCGTTGACATCAAAATTTAATAAAGTCAGTGTGTCCGTTCTACTCACACGTTAGCCACAAAATCTGAGCTACATATGATCATCTTAAGATTTGACATCGAAACCTGATAAAGCTAGTGTGTTCGTTCTCTTTATATTTTAGCCATAGCATTCGAGTGAATAGCCTCCATACTCACATCCTCCGTATTAACACTAGAACGAATTGATAAGGACGTTAGAAATGAATGAATCATCTTCTATCACATTACTCATAATTATATTATCGTTATACGTCTCAATTATTTATTTTTTTTTATTTCCCAAGGTAAGTTTGCTCCACGAATTTTTTTTATATTACAAAATTAGCTAGAATCCATGGGAAAATTTACAATAAAATATTTCAATAGACATTAAAAGAGTTAACTAAATGAGTTTAATTATATCTTTACATAATTAACTTGGACGATATTGAGATGATATATTATATTTTTTAAATTATAAATTAAAAAATCCATCATGCATGACCTTCCTATCAAATTGTCATGGTCTAGCTAAAAGTAAATCACTTGCATGCATTGGCACTACATCACAAAGTACCTCAACATGATATCTACCAATGGAAAATGAAACCAACACTTGCTTGTTGACCTAGGCTTCCCCGCAATCATTCAACCTTTGTAGTTTATAAGGTCTAGGATGCTTAGTGGTAGGTAAGCATAATTTCCCAACCAAAATAGTACAAGCTACATTAGTGCAACTTTCCCCATCTATAATCATACTAACATACCTTGTCTTTGATGTGGCAACGGGAATGAAATATGTTGTCTCGTTGTTCTTCATTATCTTCTTTCACTTGCACATTTAGAGCACGCTTAGTGACAAGGGCTTCATCTTCAACGGGATACTCTTCTGCATCACTTTCCAAAAATGGGGGCAAGATACTATTATCTTCGGACTCACTCTCAGTATCGATGTTACCATTTTCATTCAAAATCATAATTCTTTTGTTTGGGCATTGTGATGCGATATGTCCCCTTCCCAAGCACTTAAAGCATTTAACATCTCTATTTCTTGAAGGTTGGAGGGGTTCTTTGCCCTTGGCCAATGGGGAGCTTGCATCTTTGTTCGTTGGAAAATCGGGCTTTTTCTTTGATTCAACTTTATCATCTCTTTTTTTCCAACTAGATTTCCAAGTTGATGGATTAGAAAATTGCCCCCCATGCTTGATTGATCCCTTCTTTTTGAGTTCTCTTTCAACTTTCATGGACATATGCACCATGTCATCAAGCTCCACATAATGTTGCAACTCCACTACATTAGCAATTTCTTGATTTAAACCTTGTAAAAATCGTGCCATGGTTGCTTCTCGGTCCTCCTCCACATTGGCTCGAATCATCGCAATTTCCATCACTTTATGGTATTCCTCCACAGTCTTGGATCCTTGTGTGAGATTTTGTAACCATTGATACAAATCCCGATAGTAATGTGTTGGAATGAATCTCTTTCTCATAATAGTCTTCATCTCCTCCCAACTGCCAACGAGTCTCTTTTGTTTCTTCTCCTGCATAGAATAATTTGATCCCACCAAATAATTGCATAATCAAAAAATTCAACGGCAGCGAGTTTTACCTTCTTCTCTTCAGAATAGTTGTGATAATCAATTACTAATTCCCACTCCAAATAGGATTCAGGATCACTTTTGCCTTGAAATGAAGGAATCTTCATCTTGATATTTCCCAAGTTTCTATCCACATGATCATTCATCCTTCCTCTTCTACCACCTATGATGTAGCCCAAGGAGCTGTTCATCATGACCGGGTTAAAACTGCAAGAGATCATTTGTCACTTCCTGAAGGGCCAATTACAAGACTTCAAGCAAATCGTTTCAAGGAAGCACTAATCCAAGAACAATGGCTTGGCTATGAGAAACGAGAAACCAAGTTAAGCCCAAGTACAAATCAAGGCTTAACCCATGTGATCGGTCTTATTCAACCATGACTCATCCCTTGCATGATGGTTGGAAAAGGGGAGGAGAAAAGAAGTATGGAAACTTGGGATTTTGGGGTTTCTAAGTTATTTAATTTCATGCATGTAAAAGTATGGAGACTTGGAGTTGTTTTTTTGGGTTTCTAAGTGTTTAAATGCTTGCATGCACCATGGGTACTTGTATTTGTTTGCATGCATGCATGTAGGTACTTTAGTTGCTTGCTCCCATTATATAAGGGAGAGAATTCCGAATTTGGAAGGACTTTGGTTTTGGTAAACATCCTAGTGAGGATTTTGTGATCTCTTGTTCTTAAGGGAACTTCTGAACTTATCGAGTCTGTCTCGTGGCGTTCAACAACCGAAACTTATCGCCATCTTGTTGTGGCGTTTCCTTCTTTCGTAGTCTTTGTTCGTGCCAGTCTTGGTTGTGGGTAAAGTCTCAAACTCTTGTCATCTTGTTCCTGGGGTTCTATCCATCTTTGTCTCGGGTTCCATCACGTCTGTTGGTGGGGTTCATATCATCTGGTATCAGAGCCTCGTTTCAAAAGGCAAGTGTTCGATTTATCATTTCTTGCTATTTGATATATTGAAAAAAAAACAAAACAAAAAAAAATTTGTGGGAAAAAAATATGCAAAAGAAGAAGAAGTTGATGGTGCAAGTCAAGTTTCTTTGTATTCGTCATCTTTTGCTCTTTCTTTTCTCTTAAAGTTTCTGCCATTTCTTAATGTTTCGGTTGGATTACTCTGAATTGTCACATGATATTCTGATTTGATCACGAAGTTTTATTAAGAACTAAAGAGACACAATTGAGTGAAAAAAAAGAGAGAAGAGAGTGTGTGAGACCAATACTAGTGACGTTTCTAATTTTGCTGTAGGAGCTGTACTGGCACAGAGAGTAGATGGAGCACCACATGTCATTTGCTATGCTTCCAAGACTTTAGATCCTGCTCAGGCCAACTACACCACCACAGAAAAAGAGCTCATTTCTATTGTTTTTGCTTTGGATAGATTTAGATCTTATTTACTATGTTCTCATGTAATTGTATTTTCTGATCATGCAGCCTTGAAGTATCTTCTGAAGAAGCCAAATGCAAAGCCCAGATTGATTAGATGGATGCTCCTACTTCCAGAATTTGATCAGGAGATTCGAGACAGGAGTGGTAAGGAGAACTTGGTGGCAGATCATTTGAGCAGGATAGAGGGAGATGGACACCCTACCACCATTAATGATGATTTCAGAGATGAGTACCTTTTAGTGATACATGGTGAGTCGCCATGGTATGCAGATCTAGTTAACTAAGGCTCAGAAAGATAAATTCAAAAGTGATGCTATATTCTATGTGTGGGATGATCCTTACTTGTGGAAATTTTGTAATGATCATGAGTTTCATTCAGTTCTTACATTTTGTCATTCATCAGCCTGTGGAGGACATTTTGGACCACAGAGGACTGTTGGAAAATTCTAGAATGTGGATTATATTGGCCTACTTTGTTTCATGCTGCATATCTATTTTATAAAAACTGTGATAGATGTCAGAGAACAGGGAACATAGGAGCTAGGAATGAAATGCCCCAACAAACTATGCTTTTTTGTGAAATATTTGATGTATGGGGGATAGACTTTATGGGACCTTTTCTTGCATCTTGTGGATTTTGTATATTTTACTTGTTGTTGATTATGTATCTAAATGGGTGGAGCCAATTCCCTCCAGGACTGACGATTCTTGTGTTGTTGGCTTTGTTAGGTCACACATTTTTTGTAGGTTTGGAATTCCAAGAGCTATCATAAGTGATCAAGGTTCACATTTTTGCATCAAGCACATGAAGACTTTACTCAACAAATATGGGGTTGTGCATAAAGTGTCTCCTTCATACCACCCCCAAACTAATGGACAAGCCGAGATATCAAAAAGAGAAATTAAGGCAATTTTGGAAACGACCGTGGGGCCTATTAGAAAAGATTGGAGCAAAAGACTTGATGATGCATTGTGGGCCTATCAGACGACATATAAGACACCTATTGGAATGTCACCCTACCGGCTTGTTTATGGGAAAGCTTGTCACTTACCCGTGGAGATAGAGCATAGAGCTTATTGGGCGGTGAAAGCTTGCAATTTTGATGCCAATAAAGCGGGAGAAGAAAGGAAGCTTCAACTTCATGAACATGAGGAGATAAGACTAGCATATGAAAACTCAAGGATTTACAAAGAGAAGACTAAGAACTTTCATGATAAACATATATTGAGGAAGGAGTTTCAAATTGGCGACAAAGTTCTTTTGTACAAATCAAGGCTCAAATTGATTAAAGGTAAGTTGGCGTCTAGATGGGAAGGTCCATTTCTTATTACTAATGTTTTCCTTATGGTGTCATTAAGATTAAGGATGTAGCTATTGATTTTATTTGGAGAGTTAATGGCCACCGGCTCAAGAAATACTTTGAAGAAGTGAAAGAGCTAGATGTGGATGGATTGGATATCAATGATGCTATCTACCCAACTTAAAGGGGAGTTTGATTTTTTGTTGACTTTTATTTCAATGTATATATCATTTTTATGTTTTCTAGTCCTAAATTTTTCTTTTACAATGAGTTCTTGCTAATAATCGCTTAGGTAGTGTATAATGAATAAAGAGTCATTGTAGATACCATTTTATCCCTTTTAGCATTTTATTTCATGCATGAGTTGGAATAAATGTATCCCTCTAGATTTTCTTTATATCATTTTAGAATCCTTTGAAAGTGAATTAAATTTAGTTGTTAAAACTTAGGATTTGAGCCAATGAATGAAAATTCTTGGATACTTGAGTACTACTTAGCTATGGACTCTAGATTTATGATTTGAGATGAATTCTTTTTACCTAGTGAGGATGACCTTATTTTGAGATACACACATGTGATTGTACTCTAGAACTTACTTAGGTTCCTCCAAAACTATATTTCTATGATTGGACCACATTTATGGAGGTGAATTCACTTTGTCTCCTTTTTCGTAACAATTTTTGCAACATTCCTTTTTGATACACTCTTTATTCTATTTTTCCTTTCCCTATTTTTCTGTTCATGACCATATTTTCCATGGACTTGGATGCTTTGATTGTTTCTTGATGTTACTTTGCCAGAGACGGTCAAAGAGCTAAGTGTGGGGGAGGAGGCAAGCATTCTGATATAGACCAAGGAGCTGTTCATCAAGACCGGGTTAAAACCGCAAGAGATCATTTGTCACTTCCTGAAGGGCCAAGCTGTTCATCAAGACGGTCAATGGCTTGGGTATGAGAAACCAGAAACCAAGTTAAGCCCAAGTACAAATCAAGGCTTAACCCATGTTATCGGTCTTATTCAGCCATGACTTATCCCTAGCATGATGGTTGGAAAAGGGAAGGAGAAAAGAAGTATGGAAACTTGGGATTTTGGGTTTCTAAGCTAATTAATTTCATGCATGCCAAAGTATGGAGACATGGAGTTTTTTTTGGGTTTCTATGTTTTTAAAATTCTTGCATGAACCATGGGTACTTGTATTTGTTTGCATGCACGCATGTAGGTACTTTAGTTTCTTGCTCCCAATTATATAAGGGAGAGAATTTCGAATTTCTAAGCACTATGGTTTTGGTAAAACATCCTAGTGAGGATTTTGTGATCACTTGGTTCTTGAGGGAAC
>JAGFNQ010008503.1:41611-77969 GCA_024364735.1 Boesenbergia rotunda | reverse complement strand
GTGACATTCAATAACGAGATTACCCTGAAGAGGATGGGGCATCGGATTCCTTCTTCTTCAAGGACTCAAGATAAACCTTGCAGTTTCTTCGCCAGTGGCCCTCCTTGCCGCAGTGATGGCAAGTGCCTTTTGGTGCTTTTTCAATCTTTTTGGCATTTTTCTTCCTTCCCTTATTTTGTTCTTTGGGCTTCCCCTTAGAGCCTTTCTTTGAGGAACCAACTAACAGTACTGTCTTCTGATCCTGCTTTACAGAAGGCTCTATAGTCTTCAGCAGGTTAAGCAACTCAAGAATGGTAGTCTCCAGTTTGTTCATCCGATAGTTCATCACAAACTGTGAGTAACTCTTGGGCAAACAATGCAGAATTAAGTCAATACTTAGTTCGTGATGCATTGCAAATCCGAGTGTGCCTAGTCGCTCAATGTACCCCAACATGTTCAACACAAACTGTGAAACATAAGTGCCTTCCTGCATCTTAGAGGTGAAGAGGAGTCTGGAGACCTCAAACCTTTCGGATCTCGCCTACTCGTCAAACAGCTCATGAAGATGGAGGACGATGGTATGAGCATCCATATGCTCATGCTGCTTTTGTAGCTCAGGTATCATAGCGGCCAGCATGATGCAACTCGTAAGTTCAGAATCGGCCACATGTTTCTGATAGGCCACTAACTGGTCTGGAGTTGCATCTTCAAGAGGATGGTTGAGAAGTTATTCTTCAAGGACATAAGCAAGCTTTTCTGCCTTGAGGACTATCCTCAGGTTTCGAAGCCAGTCCATGAAGTTTGGCCCAGTCAGCTTATTGGTGTCCAAAATAGAACGCAAATTCAGAGAAGACATGATCAGATGATTATCCTAGAAATACAAATTGAGGTTATATGATGAGAATGATAAAGAATGCATCAATATACATTAATTAAATCTTATTTATTTTTCGAATTGAATAAACCTTTTTATCAATTCGGGAGATCGTAGGAACATCTCCAAATAGGTTGATATCTAACCATAGATAAGAACAACCATGGCTAGAGTCCATCAAGTTATTCTTAGCTATGAAGGTAGGTAATTATACCGATTACATATTATACATATGTAACTATCACATTATGCTATCAACTAATTGAATGTTTGCATAAATCATTGGGTTGTTAACACATTAACAAGTATGCAACAATATACATAGCACCCAACTGCACCTCTCTTTACATCGACCTTGGTTGTGGCACAACAAATCGATGCTCCAAGCTTAAGGCTGACCCATTAATCAAGAAATAGTTTTAATATGGTTGAAGCTCATTCAACTGTTTAGTCAGGCTTGGATGTGTCCAATAACCAAAACTAAAGATTTACCTCTGACTCCAACTATATTAATCATAAACTAATTCCATGGTTTGAACATGTTGAGGTTCAAGCCGGGCATGGATGTGCCCATCAACCCAAACGAGAAACAAAACTCCGGTTCTAACCATATTAATGGAAGGTGTTGGTCTTAATATTTTGTAAGGGGTTTTGGGTCTCATCCTTTTCTTTTATGCACATTCATGACATATAATTATGTCATGTTCTAACGATTTCCTTAATAAAGTATGTATGTGACTTAATTTATCAAGTCTCATTAATTGAGGAACCGGATTTCTTAATTCTAATTTCATACTTTATTCAAGGAATTGTTTTGGGAAATAATTTCCTGAATTATCATAATCAATTTCGGAAATAATATGTTTAAGACTTTAATTTCTCTAAATCAAATCTTATTAAATTAAGAGACAGATTCCTTTAATTCAACCACATCTTATTTTCATGAAAATCTTATTTAAGGAAATATACTCTATAGGAAACAATTTTCCTAATTAATTTTGGAGACAATAATATGTAAGAGCATCACCTCATAAATCAAATAAGAAAATTATCGTTTGAGAATCACCTCAAAAATTTCCAAGATTTGATCACATATTTTATTTATGGAAAATTAATATCAATAACTTAATTTGGATGGCTCCCCGAGGCTCAATCCAAATTAAACATTTGACAATTTAAATTCAATTTAGGAAATTTAATTATAACAACTAACTTTAAATTGGACGGCTCCCCGAGGCTCAATCCAAAATAAAGAATTTTGTAAATAATTTAATTTCCAATTATAAAATTAAATGCCAATTAATATTCCCATAATTTGTCTAGACTTTCTTGAAAGAAAGTGCCCAAAATTGCGAGCTTTCCATAAATGAAAAGTTTCCAAAAATAAAAGGTTTTCAGAATAATTGTAAGTTTCTGGTACAAAGAAAACTTACGTTTTTTCAAAATTGGAAAATTTTCAAAATAGGAAATTTCCAAAATTGGAAAGTTCCCAAAAATGGAAAGTTTTCACAATTATCATAAAATTTCAGAAACAGAGATATTTCAAAAGTTTGTGAAATTTCATGAGGATTTCCAAACTTTGAAATTCCTAAATCGAAAATTTACCATAATTGAAAAGTTTCCATAATTGAAAATTTTCTAAAAATTGAGATCATGATAAAGCTTTCCACAAAACAATTATATGATTATGTCGAACACAAACCTCAGCTCTGATACCACTGTTGGCACCGGCTGCATGTTGACATGGATGCGGGTTAGTAATTTTAAAATTAATTACGTGCAGCGGAAGGTTTAGTATAAATAATTTCTCTAAATTATTTAACCACACATCTAAGCATACAATTTTATCTTGTGTAGACATGATCATATATTTAAAATTTTGTAGAAACATAAACTAATTTACGTATTATCTCGCGTAACTCGAAGGAAGGGATGAGATCCAATCGTAAGTGTCCCTTGGAAGCTCCGCCTCTATTCGCGTCCACGCCGAGTATCTTCGGGATGACTTCGCAAAGCCACGAGTTTCGTGTTTTCGAGAACTACTAGATTCTTCGAGAACGCGACGAGAAAAACCAAGAGAGAAGTCGAAAGACTAACCACAAAAGGATGGCCGGCAGGTGCTCCTTCTTGGGGTTGGTTGGCGCACGGCAAGAAGGGGAGAAGAGAAGGAGAGAAAGAGAGGGAGAGAGCCTATGCCTTCGTCTCTCCGATTATCACCCAAGCCTTGCCTTGGGTCCTTTATATACTGGCCTCTCAACCATCAAGCCTCTCAAATATGGAATAACTTATTCCATCATGCCAAGTTTGATTTTATATCATGGTTAAAATCATATTTTATTTCATGATAAAAAATCAATCAAGTCTCTTCTCTCCTATAGAATAAATTTCCTTATCATGGTAAATCAATCCATGATTGATTTTATAAAACAAACCAATCCATGGTTCATTTTAATTTCCATGAAAAATAAACCAAACCTTGGTTTATTATATAAAAATTTATATCATCCATAATTTTATAAAACAAACCACACTTGGTTTATTTTATAAATTGAACCAAAACTTGGTTCTCTCCCTTTGTTGTGGCCGGCCAAGCAAAGAGGATGGAGGCCCTCTTTGGCCGGCCCATCCAAGCCAAGCCCCAATGAATTAAACTTATTTAATTCATCTATTAAGTCTTCAAAAGTCTTAGCCATTTTACGCTTCCGATGCGTCTCTGAAAAATTCAGATTCGACTTATCGTTTGGCTCAGCCAAACTTAATCTCTCTTGATTGGAAGATCCAATTTTCAACTCGTTTTAAATCCCTCGGATTACTCGTAGTTCATGTGACTAAATAGACTTTCAATTTATGTTGTCCATCTATAATTAATCAATTATAGAACGATCATGAGTGGCACCTAGTAGTACATCATGATCCCCAATTAATCGAAAGATCAACGGTTGACCTCAGAAACAATTCTGAAACCCTTCAGCAGCTATAATGAATCGTGCCCCATTCCCTTCACCATCTTATACCCACTTGGTTCAGGACATGGCCTATGTGTGTCAGTCCCCACTAGGCTGACTACGTCACACCTAGCCCAAGTAACATTTTCTCGTCCTACGGATTCTAATTACTCTCATGTATTTAAGAGATTCATACTCTGAACATGTCATGCTCTGGCCAGAGGCTTCGAGTAACAATCCGACGATAGACCTCGGGTATACATCTCCTCGCAAGGAGTGGTGAATCCTTTGTAGGTTGTTCAAACATCTTCGGGCACTTTGGCTTATACCCAATCATCTTGGGTCCACACCTCCTTGGAGACGCTTGCTTAAGATGTCAAAGTATAAGTGTCCATGATCAAGTTGACTTGAACACCGCAAGTCAAAGGAATATCGCACTTAAGCTGCAGTAAGAACTTCACTGACATATCTATATGTAGACTACCATATGAAGTTTTACAGCCAGTCACTTCAATGAACTAGTTCCCTTAACTAGCATTCATGTTTATCTCCGGACATCTCAATGTCACCAGCTAGTGAGAATCAGCTGATTAGAGAATAACCCATGCTAGTTTCAACAGAATTGATAGTGTCCGTATTTATCAATATATCGACTAGGGACAATTTTAATACTTCACAATTGCACATGTAGAGATAATCACTAGTTGTGAATTCATCACAAATTCTCTCATGTTGTGAATTGTATTGCGGACAATCGGTAAATGAGTTTATGATCTCAATCAAATACACAAACATGTATACTCAAATAGTGAATATTCATTTATTATAATAAATGATTACAATCATAAGGCGATTGCCTTAGGACACTTCTCTCATATCACTAACAGAACCAATTCCAACACATCTTTGGCTCTATACCCCTTGGCCTTAAAAGGCCTCTTGGTCATTTTACCTTCCAAGCACGATTCGCAGGTTGGGAAATCTTCCACCACTATTGTACTCAAAGGTCCATCAGCTATCAACCTTTGAATTCTACTTAGGTTAATATGACCAAGTCTTAGATGCCAAGGATATGTTTGGTTCATCTTCGAAGGTTCTTTTCTCTTATTAGATTTAGAAGACGAGTTATTTATTTCTATTTACATTGTGGGAATTTTGGATTTAAGAGTATACAAATTGTCAATCAAAGTACCAGAACAGATAATCTCCCTATTTCTTTTTATAACAACCTTGTCATTAAAAGAAATAGAATATCCATCCAAAAATGATTTAGAAACTGAAATTAAATTCTTTCTAAAAGTAGGTACATAAAGACAATTTCTTAAAACCAAAATTTTATTCTTATCAAACGATAAATAAACATCTTCCACTGCAATAGCTGCCTCCTCGGTAGTATTGCCCATGTAGACAGTAATCTCTCCCTCAGCTAGTTGTCTGGTTTCCTGGAACTCTTGCAAAGTATTGCAGACATGATCAGTGACTCCCGTATCACACACCAGGTACTGGTAGATAACACCGCTAAACATGTTTTGACGACCAAAGAATAAGATTTACCTTTGTTCTCCTTTCGGCGAGGGTAGTCCGCCTTCCATTGTCCAGTCTGCTTGCACGTGAAGCACTTGCCTTTCGATTTTTTCACTCCAGCCTGAGGTCTAGCCGCCTTCTTTGCTACACTTTGTTTCTTTTTCTTCTTGCCTTTTGGCTTAGAAGTAGAAACCCTTTGAGCAATAAAAGCTTGAGCACTTTGACGAAAAAGCACTTCTGTCACCTAAAGTTCTGCCAGAAGTTCTGCCAGAAGTTCCGCCAATGAATACAACCTCTTATTCATGTTGTAGTTCAAGCAAAACTGCTCAAAATTCTTAGGTAGAGACTGGAGAATGATATCGACATGGGTTTCCCCATCGATCTCTGCTCCAAGGACTTCCATCTCATTCAAATGAGCCATCATCTTGAGAACATGATCCCTCATGGGTGTTCCCTCAATCATGGTGGTCATCATCAAGTTTCTCATAGCCTCCTGCCTAGCAGCCCGATTCTGGTGTCCGAAGAGTTCCTTGAGATTGATCATCATGTCATAGGCAGTAAGAAAAGCCTGATGCTGATGTTCCAGTACATTTGACATAGAAGCCAAAATGTAACACCACGTCATCTCATCTGCCTTAACCCACTTCCTATAACTCTCTCTCCCCCCTTCACTAGAACTATCAGTAGGCTGAGGCGGGCATTCCTTAAAAAGTACAAATTTGTACTCCTCTGTAGTTAAGACAATATCCAGGTTGCGTTTCCAATCAACATAATTAGGGCCAGTAAGTTTGTTTTCTTTTAAAATCAAGCCTAGTGGGTTGAAAGTGTAACGCCCGCTTTTTTTTTCTTTCCATAAAGCGGCGTTACATTAACATGAGTAGGGCAGGTGGACATCATAAGGCAGCGGAAAAACTTTAAACTTATACCTACATGCACCTACTACCATTCCTAACATGATGACATGGGAACTTGACATATTAACTTCATACTTAGCATCATATCATGTCTTACTTAACATCATGTCATAGAGTCACATAAGTCATCATTTACGTACTTAAGTAGCAAATGTAAAGTTCTAGCATAAGACGAGTAAACTATTGTTTTCTTGGCCAAGTCACTACCACACACATGCATTCTTGCCCTCCTGCTGCTTCCTTACTGTCCCCTTGCGTGATCTGCAGTATAAGGAAATAAGACTATAAGCACACAGGCTTAGTAAGACTATTTCCTACTCACTAAAACCATTCATCACTTAATAATGAGCACATGAAACATTAACATACTTGGTGCTCTGCTTAGAACATAAGCATCTAGGATTACTTAGCATATATTTGACATGGCATGAACATAAACATAATAAACATTCTTAGCATGGCATGATACTTGGCATAGACATAAACATAATAAATATTCTTAACATGGCATGATACTTGGCATAGACATAAACATAATAAATATTCTTAACATGGCATGATACTTGGCATAGACATAAACATAATAAACATTCTTAACATGGCATGATACATGGCATAACCATAAACATAATAAACATTCTTAGCATGACATGATACTTGGCGTAAACATAAATATAATAAACATTCTTAGCATGACATGATACTTGGCATAAACATAAACATAATAAACATTCTTAACATGGCATGATACTTGGCATAAACATAAATATAATAAACATTCTTAACATGGCATGATACTTGGCATAAACATAAACATAATAAACATTCTTAGCATGGCATGATACTTGGCATAGACATAAACATAATAAACATTCTTAATATGGCATGATACTTGGCATAACATGAATGAATGCATGAGTCTATTGCATATACATAAGGATGCTTAATTTTTAAAATCATACTTTTAAATACTTAAACATAATCATCACATCATTGGGGTCCCCGGCTTGTACCACATACATACATCATGTGCGCGCATCCCTAAGTAAATACGAGGTAGCTAGCCTCGACCTACTAGGGTAAGGACAACATAGTCGGTAGTCCCCGAACCGAGGCGTTCATAAGGTGCTCATCCCTGTTGCACAGCTTCGGTAGTGCCAGAACCGTGGACAGCATAGTCGGTACTCCAGAACCGGGGCGTTCTTAAGGTGCCCATCCCTTGGACCCATACTTCGGTCCGGTACAAGCCCATTCATAATGTAAAATACTTTACATACTTCATCATTCATAAGACATTCATGGCATATTCAAACATAGCATAACCTTGTTACATGAAGCATGACTTAAAACATGCTTGTCCTTTCATTGTTCATACTTAATGCATAGCATCATGATGCCTGGAAGGCATGAGCATTATCTTCATCCATAAACATGACATGCATCTTCTTTCATAAAACATGACATGCATCATCATTCGTAAAAACATGGCATGCATCTTCTTTCATAAAACATGGCATGCATCATTATTCATAAAACATGACATGCATCTTCATTCATAAAACCTGACATGCTTACCTAAATATCATTCTTATTCCTAGTGCTTGCATGATCATGACATATAAGGTAAGCATTGCATTATATTCATTGAACATGACATGTTTACATAGACCCTTATCCTAATCCATAGAGCATGCATGATCATGATACATAAGGTAAGCATTGCATTTCATACATAAGCATGGTATCTATCTCAAGCTTGCATAGTTAGGACTTCCATAAACATGCTACCTACTATCCAAGTTCATGGCATAGAACATAAGACATTCATAAATAAACCCTATTAAGCATGGCATCCAAACATACACATATGAAACATGGTGCTTAAGGTTAGGGTTATAGGTAACTTAATTTCTACCACATGCTTGAACCTTCATACACACTTCAAAATAAAGCATAACCCATCATTCTTCAAACCCTAACTCCACCCAAACCCTAGTGGTCATGCTTGGCCGAAACCTACAAGGGAGGGATTCCATCATTCAATGACATGTAAGATAGCATAAGGAAAAAAGAAACAACCATACAATACATCTAAGGCCATAAGGAGCCATTAGGGCTCATGATTAGGGTTTACCCTAACTTTTAGCCCTATTTTTTAGGGTTGGCCGAAACATGTAAGAGCCATGGGTGCATGGATAAATTCATAAAATTTCCAATTATTCATCTAACACCTTCCATACCCTACCATAGGAGTCATTAGGGCCCTTACTGGAGGCAAGCCCTAACTCCTTGCCCTAGAACCTTCTTGGCCGAAACCCTTAGGGTCACAAAACCTTGTGAAAATTCACATAAATCCTTTCAACCTCCCCTTGTATCATAAAGGTACACAAGATACATGATTGAAGGGTTAAATCCAACCCTAGCCATGGAATCCTTATAATGGTCCCAAGCCCTAAAGGGTCTTAGGGTACTCCAAAAATTCCCAAAAATTATACTTATTCTCTAAACATCATGAGAACACATTAGAAAGTATGATTTAGATTTTTAACATCATCATGGACCCAAAACCCATGGTGGCCGAATACTATAGGGGTCCAAAACATGGTTTCCTCAACATCAAACCCAAAACCAACTTTATATTATGCTAAAAATCAAAAAGGAACTATTATACCACAGGTGAGGGAGTCTTACATTGGTTGATCTTGATTATAGACCTTAGATTTGGGAGAAGGATGAAGATCTTGTTGCCTCTTGACCACCCCTAGCCTTTGTACCCTTGTAAAAGCCTTGGATCTTGGAGATGAAGCCTTAGGTGAACCTTTTCCAAGGGAGAATCCCCTCTTGGGATTTCGGCTAGAATGAGGGAGGAGGAAGAAGAAAGGTGGACTTGATGGAAGGAAGAAAGTAACTCCCATTCCCCCTCTTTATAACACATTAAGGAGGGTAAGTGAAGAGTCATGGTGTCTCTTCCCTTGGTGACTCTTCATTTTCCCTAAGCCTTAACCATAATCCACTTCATTTCCTCATAGCACTCCCTTGCTAGGTGAATTGGTTAGAGCATGCATGGTTGTACAAGAGGTCCAAGGTTCAATCCTTGGTGCATGCACTAATTTTATATTTTATTTTTATTTTATTTTTCTATTATTTCGAAAATCCCTTAAAAATTCCCCCATAATTATGTTAATATTTCTCATTAAAATCCCTTTATATTTCTATAAATTTTTACCTAAAATTCACCAATAATCATGGTACTAGAAAGCCCATATAAGGCCCATTAGTGCCTATTTCCCCAATTTAAATGGAAAAAAACATGGATTTCTAGGTTAAAATTCGTATTAATATTCCTAGGTCCCTCGAAAAATTATCTAGACATGTTCAATATTTTAAAGAAATATTAGAAAAATTTTCTGGGTCGTTACAGAAAGTCATTTTGAAAATGTCCCTAAGAATCACAAAGATCAAAACATTATATTTCAAAAATTTTTGATTCCTCAAACAATAATTTTTTTTAAAAATCAACCAACACCTTAAAACACCGAGAATATTGCATGACATGATAGTGTGGACGTATACAAAATTCTATATTTGTAAGAGGATGTTTTACCCATTAATTTTATTATCTTGTCAACCTTACTTTTGACAAATAAAATTAATAGTTGGTTCCTCTTTGGCCCTACAAATAATAGCAGTGACTCCGATGGGGAGGATACTATTATTTGCATCTACGTGTTTATCATTACTTGGTACCAAGACAATTACTTAGGATTATGCCCCTTCCGATGGGAAAGATCACACGCTCCTAAATAATTTCCTATAACTCCTTTTGACCTAGTGATCCGCAAAATAAACTCATTTGATATGGAGGAAGGCACTCAGAGCCAACCCGCAAGTTTGTGTTGGCAACTAAGTCCTGACCGGAAGTTGGGCACTAAGACCTGGTGAGTGAAGCTGGGCACGAAGACCTAGTTCGAGGAATTGGGCACGAAGACCTGGCCGAGGGATGGGCACCGAAGTCCTGGACTTAGGGTTTGGGCACGAAGTCTTGGTCCGAGGGATTGAGCAACTTAGCTGAGCGATGACTAAGGACAGAAGTAGAGACGGGTCAATGTTCGAACGTCTCAAGATCCGAGAGTATCGGAGGCTAAGCAAAAGTCAACTCGAATGGACTGGGTGGCAATCGTCTCCTGAAAGGAGTAGGTGAAAGGCGCATTCCCGGGGGTGGGAACTTGTGTCGGTTCGACCTAGCGTTCCATTTGTGAGGCCCAAAGTCAGAACCAAGATAACTTAGGCTGTAAATAATGGCTAACATGTTTGCTTCTTTTTGTTTTGGAACTAACCTTGGTTGCAAGGATCGAAGGACTGGTTTTCTGTAGCTGAGGCGCCTCAATGGAGTGAGGTGCCTCACTGGGGCTAGGCGCCCGGATGGATATGGGCGCCCCAGTTGAAGGCTAAACCAAAGCAAGCTAAGTAAAACTGCCACGAAGCCTCTGGACATACTCAGCTCAGGCGCCTGAGACCATACGGGCGCCCCCATCAGCTCAGGAGCCCCTATGAAGATCGATAAGCGCTGACCGAGCCTGCGGATAAGAGATTGCGCAGGAAAGGCCACGTGTAGGCGCCCCCATCGACACAGGCGCCCCCATGGGTGCTATAAAAGGGGGTTCACCCCCAAGGGTTCGATGAACATCGCTCTCAACTCTCCAAGCACTTTCGTTCAAGCGCTACGCTTCGACAGCCTCCGACTTTGAGATTCCAACGCCGACGATGACCCTCTGCTCCGAAATTCGATCCACCTCGGGCGTCGGTAAATTTAAATTATGAAAGTGTTGTTAATCCAATTTCGAATTCTATATCTGTATTGTCAAGTTGTAAAAGATTTTCCGAATATAGAATTACCCAAAGTAAACGGTCAAGGACCGTGGGCCTTGGAGTAGGAGCCGACCGCGACTCCAAACCAAGTAAAACCAACCTGTGTTCGCGATTGATTTATTATTTTCCACTGCGTATTTTCTCTATTTTTCCGAAAAATTTGATCTTGATATTCACCCCCCCCCCCTCTATCAAGTTTCTATTATCTAACAAGTGGTATCAGAGCGGGTGGCTCAAATTTGGTGCAAGCACCAATTTAAGAGTTTTTTTTTTCAAATTTACGAAATTATTTTAATTCTTTTTTTTTGAATCGAGGTTGGTGCAACACCACTCAATCGTTTTCATTTCTATTAATTTTCTTCCGCACTACTAATCCAAGACTAAGTCTTGGAACAAGTTTTCTCTATTTCTCTTCTTCAGAAAATATTAATGGCCATGCAAGAGGGATTCAGCACAGCCAGACTACTGCTTTTCAGTGGAGAAGATTTCTCCTACTAGAAAAGCAGGATGGAAGTCCACCTGAAAACTCTGGTGGATATGTGGATAATTATCCAATCTGGCTTGGAGATTCCCAAGAACGCAGAAGGAGTGGCACAACACTATTCTGAATGGGACGCCTCGTTGAAAAAGAAGATCGAGGCTGATGCAAAGGCAACCCAGACGTTGCAATGTGGATTGACCAAGGAAGAACTGAATCGGGTGGATCCTTTCAGCAGTGCCAAAGAACTTTGGAGCAAGCTGATTGAGCTGCACGAAGGTGCCTCCGACACCAGAATCAACAAAAGAGATCTGTTGCTGAACAGACTCTACATGATCAAAATGAACGAAGGAGAATCAGCAGCACAGCTCCACACCAGAATCTAGGAGCTAATGAATGGGCTGCATATAATAGGTCACACGGTAGAGAACCGTGACCTAATCAGGTATACACTAAACGCGTTCCCTAGGAACACACTGTGGGCACCTATGGTAGATGCTTACAAGGTTTCCAGGGACCTCTTAAAAATTAAATTAGATGAACTTTTCTCAGAATTAGAATTTCATGAACAGACTAACTCCACCTTGGTCGTGAAAAGTATTGCATTTATTGCAGGTAAATCCCAAGGAAAAGTCCTCAAGAAGAAACCTCAACCAGCACCCGAGTCTGACTCAGACACAGACTCAGAAGACAGTGAAGGGATCGACCCAAGTTGGTTCGACTAGCTCGGGACTACTACAAGGAGCTGAAGCACCAGACAAACAGAAAGAAAGCAAGCCGAAGAAAGGAAGATCCAGCTGAACCTTCAACTTCAAAAGGCAAAACAAATGTCACCTGTTATGAATGCAACAAGAAGGGGCATTGCAAATCAGAGTGCCCCAATCTAAAGGAGGCAATGAAGACATGAAGGAAGAAAGCTCTTCAAGCCACGTGGGATGAATCTTCCTCCGAAGAAGAAGAAGAGGCCCCGCAATTAAATCTTCTCACCTTAACCGCTTCGGATGACATCGACACTGGGTCGGAATCGGAGCCAGACAACGGAAAGCTCACAATCTCAGAAAATGGCCAAATAACGCTAAGAGGCTATTCAGAATACGAACTTTTGAAGTTAATTTCATATTTATCTCGTAACTTGGCGAAAGCCAAAATTCGGGTCGAGTCCCTCCGACAGGAAGTAAAACTCTTGAAAGAGGAAGCCGACTCGAGATCCTTGACCGAGAAGGTTCAAGAAGGAGACTCTACTCAAGTTGAAAAACTTGAGAAAGAGAATTCCTCCTTGAAAACTCAAGTCAAGGAGCTCAGAGTGGCTTTCGAACGATTCACTTCAGGTTCCAAGGGTCTTGATATGATCCTTGGAAAATAGAAGTCCGTTCTTAACCGAACTGGATTAGGGTATCGAACCAAGTCTAGGCAACGGTCTTATTATGCTGTATTGAACCAACCTAGAAGTCAAGTTCAAGCATGGGTCCCCAAGCTGTGCTTGAACAACTAAGATGGACTAAACCAGTATTGGATTCCCAAGGATAAGATTCACATCTTGCCTAACCATTATCGAGACTTTAGTCCAGGGGAAGCCAATATAAAAATAATTTTTATTAGATAAGATTAAAAAAAAAATTTCATGCTTATTTTTTATTTTGTTTGCATGCTTGCTTGTTTATTTAATACTGCAATTATCATGTTTAGATCTAGGACTGGTTAGACTAAGAACAAAATAACTTAGTTGAAATTTGAACAACTTAGTATTGGGTGGAGGTGAGATGATAGTAAGTTAGGGAAGCCTTTCTAATAAGGTCAAGTATACTCTACTTGGTCTGTTTAGTCTGGTGGAACTAGCCGAAGCTACCAATCCAAGACCCAAGCTAGTTAGACCAAAATCTTTCAAGAAGTAACTTAAAGATGAATTTTCTATAAAAGGCTTTGTCAAGGAAAGGGTTGATGATCCAATAAGGCTACAGCCAAAGAAGGCCTAGTGCCTCTCCAAGACCTGGAAGCCAATTATTGAAAATCAAATTCACTTTACTATTGTCAGATTTGAATCTAACACAAATTTCAATTAATCTTAGATTCAAACATTTTTCAAACTCAATAAACTTAGCCTTATAACTTTTCAAAATTAATTCAAGTCCTTCAAAATTAACCATGCTTTTCAAATTAAAATCTTTGTTTTTCCCAAAACCTGTCTCACAAAACTTATAAGGTTAACATGTTAGATCACATAGAACTGGGTGAGATGTCTAGGACCTGATAGTATTTTAAAAAACTTGAACTATTTTGAAAATGTGTTCAAAATCAACTCTAATTTTATGTCAGTTTGAATATAAGCTTGATTGGTTGAGTCAACTGAGTCAAACCTAGTCAACACAGTCAAACTGGTCAATAGTCAAACCCCGGTCAACATGGGCGCCCGTGACTTGTCAGGCGCCTCAGACTTTATCTTCAACCAAGATAGCCAAAGCTGCCAACCCCGACACACCTGACCTAGGGGCCCGTAACCTTACGAGCGCCTATAGCTTTATCTTCATCAAAGGTAGTCAGATCTGCCAAAAGCTGCTGACCACTGACTCAGGCGCCCGTGACCTTACGGGTGCCCCACTGAACACGGGCGCCTAGCCCCTCACAGGCGCCCGGGTAACCATATATAAAGCCTTCAATCCCTCTTCATCTTCCACACCATCATTTACGCATCGAGCGTATCTACTCACGATCGAGTACGAACGCCCTACTGTCATATTATCACCGCCCTCTTTCACCACCATGGTCACGACATCACTGCTGGGGAGATCATCTCGATGACCGAGTTTGATGAAATCGAGTTTAGAAATTTCTCTTTAGCAAGAATAGACTGTTAGGGGTTGCATGGTTGCAAACTTAGTCCCACATCAAAAAACACATGGAAAGATTATAGGCTTATAAGGAATAATGATATCTCCATTGGCATGAGACCTTTTGGGAGAACCCAAGAGCAATACCAAGAGGGCTTAGGCCCAAAGTGGACAATATCATGCCATTGTGGAGATATCTAAATTCCTTTTGGTCTCAACTAGTGGTATCAGAGCTAGGTCGCTCTTTATGATCCAGATCTAACCATATGCGTTAAGCCTTAAATAAAGGATGTGTGGGCTCCCGTGTCTTGATCAAGAGGACCAGTTCTAGTTGCAGCTAGGTGGTGAAGTCCTAGTAGGTCAGGTGGACTGAGGGGCAGAAAATCCTGGTGAGTTGAGGATCAGACATCAAAAAACAGAAAGGGTTTCTGCTTGTGGTAGGGGCATGTGATCCTTTGTTTGAGGGGGGATTGTTAGGGGTTGCAAGGTTGCAAACTTAGTCCCACATCGAAAAACACATGGAAAGATTATAGACTTATAAGGAATAATGATATCTCTATTGGTATGAGACCTTTTGGGAGAGCCCAAGAGCAAAACCATGAGGGTTTAGGCCCAAAGTGGATAATATCATGCCCTTGTGGAGATATCTAAATTCCTTTTGATCCTAACATAGACGTTTCAGCCACCGGGGTCCTATCATGGAGATGAGAGAGGGCTCGACGGCAGGACGACTCTGACGAGGAGGTGGAGGTAGACGTGGCCGATCTCGCAGCCGAGATCAACGAGCACTTACAGGAGCCTCCTCCATAGACCACCGACCAATGCATTACACTATTGCAGACAGAGATGCACAGCCTCAGGGAGGAGATGGAGGCTCGTCACGCCGAGTATATGTAGGTCCTACAGAATGAACACAATGTGAACGAGGGCTACCACACTGAGTACTTGGACATTCTTTGTTGGTGCAGGCAGCACCTAAGTCAAACCTGAGTTTTGATAATGGCAAAGGGTTCAGAAGTTAAGATGTTATTGTTGTCTAACTTGTTCACTGAGTGTGCAGGAAGAAGTCCTAGGTGCACTAGGCAAGAAGTCCTGGCAAAGGGCTGGGCAAAGTAGTCCTGGTCAAGGACTGGGCAAGAAGACCTGACCGGAAGTCGGGCAAAGAAGTCCTGGTCGAGGACTGGGCATGAAGTCCTGGCAAGGGGCTGGGCACCGAAGACCTGACCGGAAGTTGGGCATGAAGACCTGGTCAGAGGGATTGGGCAAAAGTCCAACCGGAGGAGCCGGTTGGCAAAAGGTAAACTCTCCTGAGAGGAGTAGGTGAGGACGCGTTCCCCGTCGAGGGAACTGTAGGCGTCGGTTCGACCTAGGGTTCCATTTGGGAGACCCGAAGTCAAAACCAAGACAGCTACGACTGTAAATATTGACTAATATTCTTGCTTTGTATGTTTTGGAACTAACCTTGGTTGCAGGGACCGAAGGAATGTGTTGCTGCAGCTCAAAACGCCCCAAAGGAGGGGGCAAGCAACTGGGCTAGGCGCCCGGGAGGTCCCGGGCGCCCAAGGTCGAAGCCAAAATAGCAAGGAAGTAAGAACGCTTCGAAACCACATTGGGCTAGGCGCCCCGGAGGTCCCAGGTACCCAATATCAAAGCCAAACAAACCATCGAAGCAAATCTGCCACGAAGCCATTGGACGAGGTCAAGCTAGGCGCCTAGGAGGTCCCGGGCGCCCCGGTGAGACCAGGGGCCGAATCAAAGGGGATAAGTGCTAACCGAGCTGCGGATGGAGGTTCTCGCAGCTGAAGGCACTTGTCAGGCACCCCCAGCGAATAAGACGCCCCCAGGAGCACTATAAAAGGGTGCTCGACCCCAAGGCTTCAACACAACTGCTTTCTAATGCTCCAAAGCTTTTCGTTCAAGCGCTACACCCCGGTAAACTCCAACTTCGAGATTCCAGCGCCGACGATGACCCTCTGCTCCGAAATATGATCCACATCGGGCGTCGATAACGAAAAGTATAGCTATTTTCATTTACTGAGATATTCTTGTACTTAAACTTGTAAACCTTTTGTGCGATTATAGAATTGCCCAAAGTAAACGGTCAAGGACCGTGGGCCTTGGAGTAGGAGCCGACCGCGACTCCGAACCAAGTAAAAATCTACTTGTGTTCCTGTGTGATTGATTTGTTTCCGCTGCATTTACTCTTTTCTTAATCCGAAAAAGTTTTAACGATATTCACCCCCTCCCCTCTATCGTTTTTCTCGATCCAACAAGTGGTATCAGAGTGAGTGGCTCAAATTTGGTGCAACCACCAATTTGAGAGTTTTTCAGATTTACGAAGTTTTTTTTTGATTTTTTTCCGTTAATCGAGGTTGGTGCAACACCACCCGATCATATTTTTTTTACTAATTATTTTTCCCGCACTAATAATCTAAGACCAAGTCTTGGGACAGAATTTTTTTTGGTTATTTCAGAAATTACAAATGGCCATGCAAGAAGGTTTCAGCACAGCCAGACCACCACTCTTCAGTGGAGAAGACTTCTCCTACTGGAAGAGTTGGATTGAAGTCCACCTGAAAACTCAGGTGGATATATGGATCATAATCCAATCTAGTTTGGAAATCCCCAAGAATGCTGAAGGAATGACACAGCATTACTCAGAATGGCACGCCTCATTGAAGAAGAAGATAGAGGCTGATGCAAAGGCAACCCAGACACTCCAATGCGGATTAACCAAGGAAGAACTGAACCGGGTGGGACCCTTCAACAGTGCGAAGGAACTTTGGAGTAAGTTGATCGAATTGCACGAAGGCACCTCCGATACAAGAATCAGCAAGACGGACCTACTACTGAACAAATTGTACACTATCAAAATGAACGAAGGCGAGTCAGCAGCACAGCTCCACGCCAGAATCCAGGAGCTGATGAACGACCTGCACACAATCGGTCACAAGGTAGAAAACCGTGACCTTATCAGGTATACCCTAAACACCTTCCTAAGAAACACTCTGTGGGCATCTATAGTAGATGCTTACAAGGTTTCTAGGGATCTTTCCAAAATTAAATTAAACGAATTATTTTCTGAACTAGAATTACACGAGCAGACTAACTGCACCTTAGCCGAGAAAGGTATTTCTTTTCTTGCAGGAAAAACAGGAAAGGTGATCAAGAAAAAGCTTCAACCTGCACCCGAGTCTGACTCACACTCAGACTCAGAAGACAGCAAAGGGGATCGACCCAAGCTGGTTCGGCTAGCCCGGGACTACTACAAGGAACTGAAGCATCAGACAAATAGAAGAAAAGTCAGCCGAAAGAAGGATGATTCAGCTGAACCCTCAACGTCCAAGACCAAATCAAACGTGACCTGCTACGAATGCAACAAGAAGGGACACTATAAATCGGAGTGTCTGATAACTTTCATTTTGTTGATTAAACTAGGCCCTCAAATCCATGTTTTGATCCACTTTCATATGCTTAAGTTTGCATTTATATTAGGTTTCATGGATTGTCTCTATTTTGGCTTAAAATTCAATTTTTTCTACATTTAAGATGTTTTGGCACTAAAATTGAATATTATTTTGTAGGTTTCAAATGATCATGGACATGGATCAGATTGGGTCAAACTTGAGTCAGATTTGGACCCGGATCAAAGGGATCAAGCATCGGATTAACGTGGGTCGTCCATTCAAGAGAACGGTTAGATTTAAGTCATCCGCCAACTTCTGGTCGATCCAAGCTCAAGATATACTTAATCAAGTACATGAATCAAGATCTGAAAGTTTGGGCCAGATCAGAGTTAATTCAGCCGTTGGATCAAGCATTAGAGGATCTAGGCTGTCCATTCAAGAGAAGGGAGGATCTGAGCCATCCGCCACAGATCTGATTGATCCAAGCTAAGGAGCAATAGATCAGAGCCCTTGATCAAGATCTGTAGGATTTGGATCAGATCTGGCTTGATTTGACCGTTGGTTTAGTCCGAAACAATCACAGCCGTCCAAAATTCAAAAAGAAATTTAAATGAGGAATTCCCTCTCTCTGAGCTCGTCGTCGCCAGATCGCATGTCCAAGTTTTCTTTGTTCTTCTTCGTTCCTAATTCTGATCGGAGGTGACCACCCAGATCAAGCTCGACTTCAGATCTCAATTATCAAGCTCAGTTTCCATGGAAGGATCGCAATCCATTCGAATCTGAAAGCTCCGGCAAGGGTTTCACCGTGAGCTAGCTTCATCCGACCAGTTTTCACTCGATTCCACTTCTCCATCAATCGGGCCAAGTCAGAGGGGTTCTCTGAGCTAGTTCGAGGTTCCCTGAGCTACCACTCGCCATCCAAATCGTCGCAGAAGAAAGGATCGGAAGGAGTTCAGATTACACTTCAAATTATGCAATTCGGTCTCTGCAGCTGCGTTTCGATCAAATTCTCGAGCGAGGGGGTTCTGAGCTCAATCTTTGTGTGACGGCAAGGAGAAATCTCGGTGAAGAACTTGAACTGGTGTCTATAGATTGTAGGATTCATTTCTACACTTAATTCTGTGATCATTCCATCTGTTTCAAACTGTTTCAATCTGCGTTTCAGCTTCTGATCGATCGTTGTGACCAATCCAGATATCATCTGATCGGTCTGCTGACCGATCAGACTTGAACCTGATCGGACTGTCGACCGATCAGGTAGAGTTCCAGCATAATTTAACTCTGTTTCTTGCTTTCCAGTTGAAGTACATGAACTTAATTCGATTTCTGCTATTTAGCTACAACTCTGTTGTTTGCCTGAATTTGATACTAGTTTCTGTCCTTAAATTCCATCCTTTAAAATTGAATTGTTCATTTCCAAGTTGGTTAAGTTAGAATTGTAATTTCCTAGTTCAAATTTGCCTAGTTAAACTTGTTTCATTTCAACTACATTCCAAATCTTATTGGCAAAATAAAACCCCAGTTCCAATTCGAAAACCCAAAATATTTGACGACAAATAACTTTCAAGCTTGATTCAAACACTCATGACTAGTTCTTGGAAAAATACGACCTGAGGCCCCTATTCTATATTTCTATTTTGCTAGCAAGGGTTTTCAGCTTTATAAATATCTAAATTTGAGGCTCACTTGTGACACCTATTCGAGACCCATAAAATTTTTGGCGCCGTTGCCGGGGAAACTAGTTGAGTTTGTTTGATTTTAGCTTATGTGCTTAATTTCATACCTTGTGATTCATTTGTGTGCTTATCTCTATATTTTGTGATTCATTTTATTTGTTTCATTCTTTTGTATACATTTGCTGCGATTTTGTATTTGTTGTATGACCAGATCTGCAGGTGGTATTCTTGAAGAATTTAATCCTGAAATTGAAAGAACTTTCAGAGCCAGGAGGAACCAAATTAGTGCTTGAGAGGCTATTGGTATTCTACCTACTCAGTCTATCTCAGTTTATTCAGTTGATCCTATGGTAGATCACCATAAAACTATGAAGGAACTAGCAGCACCAGATGATGCTTTTCAGTACTCCTGCATTGCCTACCCAGAGCTCACTGGAGATTTTGAGTTAATATCAGGGCTCATCCATTTATTGCCCAAATTTCAAGGTCAGTCTGGGGAGGATCCCAATAGACACTTACATGAATTCCACGTAGTCTGCTCCACCATGAAGCCTCAGGGGATTTCAGAAGAAGATATCAAGCTGAGGGCATTCCCATTTTCCCTGACTAGAGTAGCGAAGGATTGGTTTTACTACCTACCTACTAGGCACGTTTCTAGCTGGATTTCTATAAAGAAAGCATTCTTGGAGAAATATTTTCCAGCATCTAGAATTGCAATCATCAGGAAGAGTATATGTGGTATACAGCAAGTAGTGGGAGAGACTCTGTATGACTACTGGGAAAGGTTCAACAAGCTTTGTTCTAGTTGCCCTCAGCACCAGATCAGTGAGTAGCTACTCATTCAGTACTTCTACGAGGGGCTACTCCAGATGGATAGGATTATGATAGACGCTGCAGCAGGAGGTGCCCTAGTGAACAAAACACCAGATCAAGCTAGGAAGTTGATTTCAAACATGGCAGAGAACTCACAGCAATTTGGGAGTAGAGCTTTGTCCACCAGAGGAGTAAATGAAGTTCAGATGGTATCAAATGAGCAAAAGGAAATCAAGAATTCATTGATGGAGCTCACATCCCTGGTGAAGCAAATGGCTCTAAACAATGTGAGTCAAAATCAGAATTTCTCGGTACCTCCACCTTCAAGCCAAGTGATGAGGTTATGCAGTATTTGTTCAAGCCAAGACCACAATTCAGATTTATATCCAAACGTCCAACAAGATGAGACACTAACGACATTGACTAGGGGACAATTCCAAGCCAAAAACAACCCCTACTCATCTACTTATAATCCAGGTTGGAGGGATCATCCCAACTTGAAGTATGACAATTCTTTTTATCAGCAAAACCCATCACTGTTGAGGCAATCTGTGGTCCGGAGTGACCAAGTGTTTTGATGTTTGGGCAAAGGGTTTAAGTTAGGTTTACCCTTGTTATCTCATATGTGTATATTGAGTGTGCAGGTTGTACAGGTTACACATATGGACTTGACTGGACGACCTTGGTACGGTGAAGGATGGCATGGAGGCAAGCTGGAGGCTTGCGTGCGCATCCGAGGGACTTTGGACAGCAGGGACGATGAGCTGATGGGTGCGGACTTCGAGGCATGCGTGAAGGATGGCATGGAGGCAAGCTGGAGGCTTGCGTGCATCCGAGGGACGGGAGCCGAAGATGAAGAGGGCGCGAAGGCAACAGTCGAGGCTGCTGAAGAGGAGTCAGCCGAGTCGTGAGGGTACGAGTGCTGATAGAAGTGTACTCGGGAAGGAAAACCCTAGGTGTGTGAGTGGGGCAGTCGATTGCCATTGGGGCAGTCGATTGATAAAACTCACAAAATGCTTTCAGGCCTGGACCAGTCGACTGGTAAATTGGCAGTCGACTGGTAACCCCGAAAACTAGCCATTGGCTAACAATTAAGGCTAGACCAGTCGACTAGTAAATGGGTAGTCAACTGGTGGCGAGGGTTTCAAACTTAGTTCTATTTAAGGGGGCTTCGTCTTGGCTGAATGGTTTGACGAGTTTGGTCTTGGTTAAGGGCCAAACAATAGTCTTTGTGCTCAGAGGTTCTCAAGGTGTTGTGGTGAGGTTTCTCCACCCACAAGGAGCGACGAGAGCTAGCCGGAGGTTATCCAGGGAGTGATCCACCGACGGATTCTTGGATTAGTCACCCGGCCGGGGTGGATACCAAGTAAATTCTATTTGTTAGCGTTGTTTATTTTCTTTATTATTGTTTCCGCTGTGCAACTAACAACGCAGGTACAAGAAAGATTCGAAAATCGCTATTCACCCCCCCTCTAGCGGACACAAACGATCCTACAATCACAACAGCAACATCAGCAGCCCCAACCGAATTTCCAGCAAACTCAGCAAGCACAACAACAATTTCAGTCATCTCAACAACCAATTCAACAATTTTAGCAACCCTATCAACCAATTTAGCAATTTCAGCCACCTTTTCAAGGAAATCAACAAGGGTTTCAAGGTAATATGAATTATCAGCCACAAAATCAGTTTTCACAGCAGGGATTTCAGCCATTCAACCAAAGTTTTCAGCCCTCAAATCAGAATTTCCTGCCCACTCAATTTCAGCCTTCATCACAACAATTTCAATCTCAACCTCAGAATTTTCAGAGCTACAATTCTCAACCATTTCAACCAATTTCTCAGCCTAATTTTCAGCAATTTTCTCAATCATTTCAACCCTATAATTAGCCCCAACAGCCCTACTTTCAAGGTTCACAGCAAGTTCAACAATTTCAACCACCTCAATCATCTTTTCAAAGCCAACCGAAATCTCATGCTAACCAAGGGGGCTATGGAGGGTCTAGTGGGGGAAATGCGCAACAACAAAGGATAGAGGAGATGTTTCAACAACTTTTGCAACAACAAAAAAATGATCCCACCATACAAAACCTTGAGAGACAAATTGGACAATTGGCTAGTGGGATGAACCAAATGCAAGCCCAATGATCAAGTCAACTACCTTCTCAAGCTACTCCAAATCCAAAGGGGAACGTTAGTGCCATTACTTTGAGAAGTGGGAAGGTGACTTCAACTTCAAATGGTCCAAGGGCTGATTTTTCTGAAAACTCCTACTCAAGTTGAAAGAGGGAGCTGACTCTAGATCTTTGACTGAGAAGGTTCAAGAAGGAACCTCTGCTCAAGTTGAAAAGCCTGAGAAAGAGAACTCCTCCTTGAAAACTCAAGTCAAGGACCTTAGAGCGGTTTTAGAACGATTCACTTCGGGTTCCAAGGGTCTTGACATGATCCTTGGAAAATAGAAGTCTGTTCTAAATTGATCCGGGTTAGGGTATCGAACCAAGTCTAGACAAAGGTCATACTATGCTGTATTGAACCAATCTAGGCCCAAAGTTCAGGCATGGGTACCCAAACTTTGCCTGAACAACCAAGTTGGACCAAACCAGTATTGGATCCTCAAGGACAAGATTCGTATCTTGCCTAATCATTACCGTGGCTTTAGTGCAGGGGGAGCCAACTTAAAAACAATTTTTATAGTTAGATAAATTCTTTTCTTATTTTAAAATTGCATGCTTGCTTGTTTATTTATTTTCTGCAAATTATCATGCTTAGACCTAGGACTGGTTAGTTTAAGGACTAAAACGATTAACTGAAATTTGAATAACATAGTATTGGGTGGAGGTGAGATGATAGTACGTTACGGAAGCCATTTTTGGCGGAACTAGCAGAAGCTACCGATCCAAGACCCAAACTAGATAGACCAAAATCTTTCAAGGAGTAACATGAAGATGGATTTTCAATAAAAGACTTTGTCAAGGAAAGGGTTGATGATCCAATAAGGCTACGGCCAAAGAAGGCCTAGTACCTCGCTAAGACCTGGAAGCCGATTATTGAAAACCAAATTCATTTTACTATTGTCAGATTTAAATCTAACACACATTTCAATTAATCTTAGATTCAACTATTTTTTTCAAAAATAAATTAAAGCTTAATTAATTGATTTTTCAAAATTAATTTAACTTTTTAAAATTAATCATGATTTTTCAAAATAAAATCTTTACTTCTATTAAAACCTGTCTCACAACACCTATAAGGTTAACGTGATTGATAACTATATACCGGGTGAGATGGTGAGGACTTAACTTAACTCAAAATCTGGTTTCTGTACTTTTGTCAAGTAAAAATATTGAATTTAGAGCTGAATTAACTTGATTGTTGGTTGGTTAATAGAGCCAAACTAGGTCAAAATAGTCAAACTGGTCAATAGTCAAAACATGGTCAGCTTGGGCACCCTCAACTTTCTCTTCGACCAAGACAGCAAAAGCTGTCAACTCTACCCAGCTAACCTGGGCGCCCGTGACCTATCGGGCACCTAGGACTTTATATTAATTCAAGGCAACAAAAGCTGCCATGAATGACAACTGACTGCAGGCGCCTGGGTCCTCATGGGCGCCCCCAAGAACAACATCAAGGCAGAAAAAGCTGCCAAAGGCAGCTTACACCAAAACCAGGCGCCCGAGACCTAACGGGCGCCCGGCCAACCTCTATTTTTTTGGACCTTGGATGGCTAGAGAGGGGGGGGGGGGGGGGGGGGGGGAGAATGTAGCCAGACACTTGAAGTTTCAGGGCTTTTGAAATTTCTGCGACTCAAATGTTTAGTAGCACAGCGGAAGCAATAAAACAGAGTATGCAGTAAACTAAACCCTAAGTTAATCACAAGAACAAGAACGCTAACAAGAGGATTTACAAGGTTCGGGGATAAATTGCCCCTACTCCTTGGCGTGCCCGTAAGGTGGGAGATCCCTTGATCGTCGGCAGATCAAGCCCCGGAAAAATTCGGATAGTAAGCAACCTCCTTCTCGGTGGAGTAACCTCTCCACAGCGTTTCAACAAAGATAGAGTTTTAAGAACAATGAAACACAAGAAAGATCTTACTTAGCACTTAGAACAGGCAAGAACACAAGCAGAACTTCTCCCGAGCTCCACCCAGTGCAGATCTCATGCAAGAACACCCTTCTTCGTGTCTTCTCGCTGATGGACTCTCCAAGCCTCTTGTTTCTTCCTCCAAGTGCTCAAGTAAAAGATGGTTGCTTCAAAGATTGCAGCTGCTTGCTCAAGAACGATGGAACAGCAGAGAACACAAGCACGCAGCGTTGTTGTGGAGACTTGTTCACTACCAAGCGCTTAAGTCCTTCCACTATTGCCAGGTCACCACCTCAATGCTGCCTCCAGCTGCTCTCCTACAACCACCAACCACTACTGAGCTCTTCTGGACTCCCTGAGCATCCCTCAGACCAGCCCCAGTCAGCAGCTCCATCCAGCGCCAACATCCGTTGCAACCTGAGATGGAAAAATGGACAAACATGCTCCAAGGAAAGGCCTCCATTGACTCTCCTTGAGTGTTTGAATCCTTCCCTGTCACCTGCAGCTTAATCAGAGCATTAGCACAGAAAATCGAGTATCAGAGATTAAGCGCAGAGAATCAGATAAAATTCAGACGCGATCAGAGCGTCTGACAGTGCATTTTGAATTAAAGTGATCGTTCACCGGACCGATCCAGGGCTCGTGGGTCGGTCACCAGACCGATCCACCGCTTTACTGGGGCTCCCAGCTTTCGCGACGACACAGGCCTGATCGGTCACCAGACCGATCAGAGTGAATCCTGATCGGTCACCAGACCGATCAGGCTCAAGCCTGATCGGTCCACTTCTGAGTGAACACTAATCGCGGATATCAGATCCTAGGTCGTGGATCGGTCACCAGACCGTTCAGTAGTTGATCAGTGGGGGAACTCAACTCACTGTGTGCTCCCTGATCGGTCACCAAACCGATCAGGAGCCAAGCAGTGAGGAAACTGTCTGCTCCCTGATCGGTCACCGGACCGATCAAGAGCCTGACAGTGAGGGAACTGCCCGCTCCCTGATCGGTCACCGGACCGATCAGGAGCTGGACGGTGAGGGAACTGCCTGCTCCCTGATCGGTCACCGGACCGATCAGGAGCCGGGCAGTAGGTTCCCAACCTCACTGTGTGCTCCCTAATCGGTCACCCGACCGATCAGTCATCGCTGGATCGGTCTCCAGACCGATCCACGACGGAGCACCGTGCCAATTTCCCTGATCGGTCACCAGACCGATCCAGGGAAGGCCAAATCCCCTCTAAGTCATGAGAACAAGCCTCCGACCCATCTTTGACTCGTGTCATGCCCAGCTTCACTCACTGGGACTTCAACCTAACACTCCAAGCTGGGACTTGGCTTCACTCACCAGGGTTTCAGTCACCCTGCTTCACTCACCAGGATCTGGCTTCACTCACCAGGATTTCATCTAACCTAGCCCTCCAGACTAGGACTTTTCACCTAACCCTCTAAGTTGGGACTTTTCACCTAACCCTCCAAGTTAGGACTTTCCACCTAGCCCTCCAAGCTAAGACTTTTCGCCCAACCTTCCATGTTAGGACATTTCCAACACCTAGCCCTCCAAGCTAGGATTTCCCACACCTAATCCTCCAGATCAGGATTTCTCCACACCTAGCCCTCCAAGCTAGGATTTTCTACACCTAATCCTCCAGATTAGGATTTCTCCACACCTAGCTCTCCAAGCTAGGATTTTCCACACCTAATCCTCCAGATTATGATTTCTCCACACCTAGCCCTCCAAGCTAGGATTTCTCCACACCTTGCCTAAACCCCGATCAGGACTTAATCATAATCATAATCATCAACCTAAACTAAAATCGGTGTCAACACCAAAATAACAATCAGGGTCAGACTGCATCAACATATATAAGGCCACCGAGTCTTTCTTCATTTGCCACCCCAAAAACAAACCTCCTCTCTAACTCTCTTCCTCCCAAGGCGCCCAAAGACCCCTTTCGTGCCCTCAAACGTCCAACTTCAACCATGGCTCTCCGGTATCATTTTTAAGCATTTAAAATTAATTTTTTTTATTATTTCGCTCCTTAAATGCATGTCTCTTATAATTTTAGAAAACGTCGTGCTACTCGATCCAACCCCGGAACCGAGCCTAGCCCTGACCCTAGGTTTCCGACCTTAGAACTATGTAATAAGTTTGCTCGGACGACCTATAAACCTATCAAAAAAAGTTTCCTAAATAGGCAATTTTTCACTCAATCCTGTCTATTAGCTATGGACGTTATCAATTTCTATCAGCTTGACCATCTTGTCTTTTGCACCCATCCTATGAACACAACCCTATGTGCAGAGTTTTACAACAACCTAGTCAGACAAGATGACCTTAGCTATGTCACCACCATACAGGGGATGCCTTTGACTATCACACCCTCGTTGTTTAACAGATTCCTTGGACTACGACCTTCACAGTCCACCTTCTGTTGTTACCCTCCTAGAGATCCTCCCTTTGCTCCTCCTTACTCCCATATTGATTTGGACACCATTTATTTATATTTCTATAGAAATGCCCGAAACCCTTTGGTTAGACAATTTTAATCAGTAGATCTCCAGGTCCAGGACTACGCTCTTTATAGAGTTCTGGTCCTCTGCATTCTTCCCTTGACCACTAGGGATGTCGCGACCATGCGACCATTCTATACCTTCTTGCTGTACGCCTTGATCCATCACTTAGACATAGATATTGGACTTCACATGTTCTACACCATTCTACATGTGATGACTGATAAGTATCATTTTGATGATCATTTTATATACTTAAATACTTGTTTGACCCATGTTTTACTTGTATAATTGTGGATTTATCCTAGGTTCTAGGATTTATACTCTTTTTGGACTTAATTGCAAAATTTGATATATTTGAGTTGTTTTGTCACTAAATGTTTGATATACTTTTGTAGGCTTGGAAGCATCATGGACCTAGGTTATGTTGGGTCAAGGTTGAGTCAAAAGTGGACCAGATCAAAGGAATCAAGCGTCGACTCATTTGGACCGTCCAATGCAAGAACGGTTAGATCTAGACCATCTGAGAACTTCTGATCAATCCGAGCTGGGATTAAGGCTAATCAAGCGATCAGATCAAGATCTGAGAGTTTCAGCCTAATCGGAGATCATCTAGCCGTTGGATCACAATCAGAGGGATATAGTCCATCCATTCAAAGATCAAGGTGATCTGAACCATCCATTGGAGATCTGGCAGATCCGAGCTACCACGAGGATGATCCTAACCTCTGATCAAGATCTGGAAAATTTGAATCAAATCGGACGAGGATCCACCGTTGGATGAAGCGGAATCAATCTCAGTCGTCCACTGCTTCAACTACTTAAACGGTTGCCCTGTTCAGATCTGATGGTCGCGTCTTCGCAGCTCAGCTTCGTTCTTCTTCGTTCTTCTTTGGTTTTACTTCATTTCTTCGGTGATTTTCTTCAGTGAAGGCGTGGCCAACTCGATCACGATCTTGGAGCAAGATCTGGATCCTTGGGAGAAGGTTTCAATGGCGATTTTAGCTCAAGATTGTGCCGGATGCAGAGCTTCTTGAGGGTTTCGGCAGATCTGCGATTTGAACTCTTGGATCTCAACCGCGTCCATTTCCTTCCAATTGAGCCATCTGTAGGGGTCCTAGGATGTGCTCAGAAGCTTTTCAAATCACCATCGCGATCCATCAAAGTGAGATCAAAGAGTTTGGATTGGATTTATCCAGCTGCGTGCAGTTTTGAGCAGATCTAAATTGGAGCCAATTTTCCACTGATTTGCGAGTTTAAGGGATTCTTGGCTTGCCCTTGAGTGACGAACAAGGTAGTCTTGATACATGGGAAGGATCGAGATTAGTTTTTAATGAAAATTTCTGTTGTTTTCAGCTGTAATTTCAATTCTGCTCTTCATTTTTGTATTTGTTTTCAAATCAGCTACTTAATTTCTTTATCTTGAGTTGATTCAGCTTTAATTTCGTTTCATTATGCAAGTAGATAATTAGGAAGCTTGTTTAGTGAACAAAATTCTTCTAATTGCAGTTTATTTCATAGTTTAATTACTTCGTATCAGTTTAAGCTCTCAGTTTCAGCTTAACAGCTTCTCCTGCGTTTCAGTTTGTTTCTGCAGTTTCTGAATTCTGATTCAAGTTAGTTTTAGTTTATCTGCTGAATTTATTTGGAAGTTTGCCTCATTTACTTAGTTATTGAATTCAATTGTTGCAATTAGTTTCACAAATAGAGTATCAACTTCCGTGTTTGCAAACTGTTTCCAATTTCTGCAAGTAAGCTTAGTTTCTGAAAATTACAGTAATCATTTCTGCAGTTTCGTATCAGAGCATTTGTTTGTTCGAATCTTGCTTAAGTTGTAGTTGTGCATCAGTTCAGTTAGTAGCTTGTTCTGTATTGGCTTGCAACTGAAATTCTGCATTCGGGTTCCAAGTCTACATTTTTATTTCTGCAATAGATCAAATTTTTGAGTGATCAGTTTGTTGACAACCTGGAAGTTCTTCATTCCACTTTGCATTTCACTTCACTGGTAGCTTGCTCTTTTCCAAGTTGAGTTTATTAGTTGTATTCCGGAATTTTCAGTCATTGTTTCAGCAAGTTTCAAGTACAAGTTGCCACATTAGTTGTTTCAATCTCTTTTCTGCGTATCACAGTTGTGGAATTCTGCAAATTGTATCAATGGTAGCTTAGGAATCGATTGGTATCAAGTTGTATGCTGTTTCTAGTGTGCTAAGGTGCTTGAAATTAGTTCGTAGCGCATTTGGATTGATTTTGAACTTTATCATCATTATATGCAGTTGTTGCTCTTAAAGTTGGTAACTAGCAATGGTTTCAAGTTAGTTGTTTCCGGAAGTTTCCATTTATGTTTCCATTCTTAAGCTTAACATTGAGTTGCATTTGAAGTAAGGTTTGCACTTTCAAATTCAATCAAATCGTATTGCTTCATTAAGTCTCCATTAGTTATGTCCTAAATTGCTATTACCTTGTCTAGTTCACTGAGTTAATTTTGTCTTTCCTTTTCATTGCATTTTCTTGTCTATTTGAAACCAAACACCAGTTCTTATTTGAAACCCAAAAACATTAACGACACATAAACTCGAGCACGAATCGAACAACTTGAACTAGCCCTTGGAAAAATATGACCTGTGGCCCCTTTACTACGCTCTTCTTCTTTGATTGCAAAAAGGGTTTCCAACATTATAAATTCTAAATTCTGACGGATCCACACATTTCGTGACAACATTAATTAGCTAAATCGGGTCCATCAATGGCCCGCCTTCTCTATCTCTCCCTTAAGGCGGGCGCCACATTCACTGGACCTTAACTTTACCTTATTCTTAGCCTTAGGTTATAACTACTTGACTTCCTTTAACTTGCTATGAATTTTTTTTCCTTCTCTTTTTTTTTCAAAAAAAAAACAAAACAACTTTCATTTTATTTGCTTTACAAGGATTTGACCCCTAGACCTCTTAGGGTTGTAACACTAAAGCACTAACCAGCTGCTCTATACCACTTTCTTTTCAATGGTACCAGTCGACTGCTATATAGCCAGTCGACTGGTATCGGCCACAGAAACATTCTATGCCCGGTACCAGTCGACTGGCCTCATGGCAGTCAACTGGTGCATCGAACAGAAACTTTCTGTTCGATAGGGCAGTCGACTGGTTCTGAACCAGTCGACTGGCACGCCTGAAAACCTGCATTTCAAACCTGAAAACCATCTCCAACAATCCACAAAACATATACTTTCAAGACATACAAAGACATAACTCTATTTCTATACTCTATACTAGTTTTATAACCAATTTAGCAACCCAAAACAACCTCATAAACTTGCAATTAGGATCTTTGCGGAAGTAAATAAGCTATCAAAATATATGAACTCTAGACTAGAGTTTGTACCCAACTTTGTCTCTATGCAAGGTTTAAACAAAGTCATTCATTTTACCAATTCAAGACATCAAAACACATGTTCTACAAGACTTAGCCCAACGATCTCTTCCACGGTTCCGCCACCACTGAACATCAATGCAAGTCCCGCTCGCCTCCCTAGCTTATGCTTTTTCTTTACCTTTGTCTGTAATAGAAGGAAATGCAACTAATAAGCGATTTGCTTAGTAAGTAAATCCTAACTCACAAATCCAAACGATAAGGGATAAACATGCTCTTTTCAAAGAATGCTTGCTTCAAAATACATGCACTTTGAAATACTTACACATGGAAACTTTCACATACTTATCATGCTCAATCATGCTTGAAAACATTTACTAGCATTAAAACATTGGCAAATCTAACATGCTCATAATTTCTTTTGAGACTTGCTACTTATACATTTCCATACTTTAAACCACTAACTTCCTTGCTCTTGCTCTTTAACATGCTTGTAACATAACAATGTTAACATACATAGCAAAACATATGCTTAAACTGAAAACACTTACATATACTCATATACTTCAAAATAATAATCAACTTTCTCAGGCCTTGACAATGTACCATGCTATCAATGTACCAATGCGCGCATCCCTAATAGGTTTCGGGGTAGTGAGCCACCGCACCCTATTAAAGCTTCTTTCTAACTTTCTGTGGGCCTCTCTTTTGCCCGGTACATGTCACTTTACAAAAGTAAAATACTTTCTTGCTCATAATGCTTATATTTATCAAGCTAACTTTCCTTTTTGCATAACTTTTTGCACTACAAAACTTTACCTTTCTCACTTGGAACTTTCATCGAGCACCTTGCGTGCCCTTAACCCAAAACTCATCTTTGGGACTTTTCAAGAACTTGACCTTTCATGCTTAGATCACACATATAAAATCTACTCCAATTCAAGTTCTATGATTAAAAACATGTATTCTTGAGAAACTTAAATCACACCATAAACAATATTCTCCAAGCATGCACTTAGATTACAAAATCAAGGTTCTACAACAAGAAAACTACATGCGAAGCTACTCCTATTGCAGGTGAGTGATTTACTTACCCTTTTCTTGAAGAAAACTCACTAAGTATCTCGAAATTCCTAGCGTAGGGTTCTTTTCCTCTTCGTTTGCAAGAAAACTTTACCCTTGGCCTTAGGGAAGAAGCCCTAGGTTTTCTACTTCAAGAGGAAGGAGAAGGAGGAGAAAACTCCCCTTTTTCTTCCCTGTTTTTCGCAGCCTCCCACCCTGCTCGCACGGCCTCCTCCAAGCCCTAATGGGGTCTTAACTCAACTTAAGTGGAAGTTTAAATACCTCTTCATGAAACGGGCTAAATCGACTATAATATTATTTTGCTTCATCCTTTTCTGTGCTTGATACCCTTGCTTAGCTGGTTACTCGGACTTGCTTAAGGATTTGCTTCTCGCGTGGTCGCGAGATCAATCCCCACTCAACCCCTTTAATTTTTTTTTCTTTTTATTTTTAATCCGAAAAAATGCTATAAAATTTTGAAAAATCCCTAATAATACCAGAAAATTATTGGGTGTTACAATCCTCCCTACCTTATAAAAAGTTCGTCCTCGAACTTAGAACAGCTCTGGATACCTTTGTCTCATGCTATCTTCTGATTCCCAAGTTGCCTCTTCATACTTCTGATTCAGCCATAAGACTTTCACTAATGGTACCACTTTGTTCCTCAGCTTCTTATCTGCTCGATTTATTATCTGAATAGGTCGACTTTCATAACTGAGATCTTCTTGCACTCGTACCATCTGTGGCTTAATCACTTGGTTGGCATCTGGGGTATGCTTTTTTAGCATTGAGACATGGAACACATTGTATTGCTGACATCTCTGAGGGTAGCTCCAACTCATAAGCTACTTTGCCAACTCTTTTCGTCACTGGGTAGGGTCCTACGTATCGAGGACTTAGCTTGCATTTCTTGCCAAATCTCATCACACCCTTCATAGGAGCTACTTTGAGGAAAACTGTATCCCCAACTTCAAACTCTAACGGCCTACGGCGTACATCGGCGTAACTCTTCTGCCTACTCTGAGCAGCTTCTATTCTCTGGCGGATGCTCTTTATAGCTTCTGTGGTATCATCTATAAGATCAGTCTGTGACCCCATTTCCTTCTTCTCACTTCCTTCATACCAACAGAGGGGAGATCTACACTTCCTACCATAAAGAGCTTCATAGGGTGCCATACCAATAGTGGCTTGGTAACTGTTGTTGTAGGCAAACTCAGCTAAACACAAATACTTGCACCAACTGCCCTTGAAGTCCAATGCACAAGCTCTGAGCATATCTTCTAGAACCTGATTCACTCTCTTCGTCTGTCCATCAGTCTGGGGATGGAAAGCTGTGCTGAATTTCAGTTTGGTGCCTAACGCTGTCTGTACGCACTCCCAAAAGTGTGAAGTGAAACGACCATCCCTATCAGAGATAATGGTCTTCGGGACTCCATGTAGTCGGATCACTTCCTGCACATATAATTGGGCTAACTTTTCAATTGAGTAAGACACTCTGATTGCCAAGAAGTGGGCAGACTTGGTCAATCTGTCTACTATCACCCAAATAGCATCATAGCCATTAGTTGTCTTTGGTAAACCAACTATGAAATCCATGGCTATGTCTTCCCATTTCCACTCTGGAATCTGAATGGGCTGTAGGACACCTCCTGGTCTCTGGTGTTCTGCTTTAACTCTCTGACATGTCAGGCAGGTGCTGGCATACTTAGCTATGACTCTCTTCATCCCTGACCACCAAAATCTTCTTTTCAAATCCTGGTACATCTTAGTGGAACCAGGATGCATTGAGTAGGGAGTTCCATGGGCTTCTTCAAGAATCTTCTTCCTCAGCTCTTCATGATTGGGGACACATAAATGGTCACCATAATAGAGTATCCCACTGTCAGATACTCTAAACTCTTTACTCTCTTCTTCTTGCACCTCTTGCTTGATCCTTTGGATATCAGAATCCTCAGCTTGCTCTTTCTGTATCTCTTCAAGCAAAGTGGACTCTAGTGTCAATAGGGCTAGCTGTCCATCAATAATCTCTACTCCATAATCTACTATCTCCTTCTGTAATGGTGGTGCCAATGCTGATAAGGACATCAAAGTGGCACACGTCTTTCTACTTAGTGCATCTGCTACTTTATTTGCCTTACCAGGGTGGTAAAGGATCTCACAGTCATAATCCTTCACTAACTCAAGCCACCTTCGCTGTCTCATATTGAGGTCTTTCTGAGTGAAGAAATATTTCAGACTCTGGTGATCTGTATAAATCTTACACTGCACTCCATACAAGTAATGCCTCCATATCTTTAGAGCAAAAACTACAGCTGCCAACTCTAGATCATGAGTGGGGTAATTCTTTTCATAGTCTTTAAGTTGCCTGGAAGCATAAGCTATGACCTTGTCTTCTTGCATAAGGACTGCTCCAAGTCCTAGCTTTGATGCATCACTGTATATATCAAAGTTCTTATCACCTTCGGGTACTGTAAGGATAGGAGCGCTGGTCAGTCTCTTCTTCATCTCAAGGAAGCTCTGCTCACAGTCCTCAGTCCACTCATACTTCTTATTCTTTCTGGTAAGGGTTGTAAGTGGAGAAGCTATCTTTGAAAAGTCCTCTACAAACCTTCTGTAGTACCCTGCCAAACCCAGAAAACTCCTGATCTCACTGGCATTCTTTGGTCGACTCCAGTTACTAACTGCTTCAATCTTGGCTGGGTCTACCATAATACCTTCCTTGGAAATGATGTGGCCTAAGAAGGCCACCTGGTCAAGCCAAAACTCACACTTTGAGAATTTGGCGTACAACTCCTTCTGATGTAAGGTTTGCAATACCATCTTCAGGTGTTCGGCATGTTCTTCCTGAGTCTTTGAATACACTAGGATATCGTCAATAAAGACAATGACGAACTTGTCCAGGAAATCCTTGAACACTCTATTCATTAGATCCATAAACGTCGCAGGGGCGTTTGTCACTCCAAAGGGCATGACCACAAACTCATAGTGCCCATATCTTGTACTGAAAGTAGTCCTTGGTACATCACTCTCCTTCACTCTTAGCTGATGGTAACCTGATCGCAGATCTATCTTGGAGAACACTGTGGCTCCCTTCAGCTGATCAAATAAATCATCTATCCTTGGCAAAGGATATCTGTTCTTGATGGTTACTTTATTCAAAGCTCGATAATCTATGCACATTTGCATAGATCCATCTTTCTTCTTGACGAACAATATAGGAGCTCCCCAAGGTGAATGACTAGGGCGGATAAAACCCTTGTCAAGCAGCTCTTGCAACTGTTCTTGCAATTCTTTCAGTTCTGCTGGCGCCATGCGATAAGGTGCCTTCGAAATTGGGTTAGTTCAACTCAATTTCCCGATTGGGAGGGAGTCCTGGTAACTCTTCAGGAAACACCTCAGGATAGTCACAGACTACCCGTACCTCTTTTTACTTTAACTCTTCTCTTTGCCTTGCATCTACTATATGCGCTAATAACCAGAACATCCATTATCTAACATTCTCTGAGCTTGTAAGGTAGATAAGAACCTTTTTGTCTTTCTCTTTGGGTCTCCAATAAACTCGAATGGAGGTTCTGCTTCTGGTGTGAACTTGACTTTTCTCTTGCGGCAGTCTATAGAAGCATTGTACTTGCTCAAGAAGTCCATCCCTAAAATGACATCGTAATCCTTCATCTCAAGGACTACCAAGTCACTGTAGAGCTCTCGGTTGGAAATCCAGATTGGTACTGCCCTCAGCCTCTCAGTAGAGGCCATTACTTCCCCCGACGGTAAGGTTGTTAAGAACTTCATCGTTCAACATTTCTGGTGGTCTTTGTACTGTTTAAGTAGTGCTCGATGATCAAAGCACTACTTATCAGTTCTTCGGAGGTTTGCGACCTCTTAACACTGCTGGCCACATTTAACGTTATCTCAGGCCTTAACATCTTGAGCCTTAGCCTGACTCTCTCTTTTTCTGTGCTAACTAGCTCTGGGCACAGATGAGCTAACCGATTAAACTTCTTCACTGCTTCATCCACAGACAAGTCTCCCTGTCTGACTTCGTGAATTGGTCGTAACGCTTGTTGGTTACTTGCATGTAAAAATATTCTTCGAAGAACTCAGTCTCGAAGTCGGCCCATGTCATCTAGCTGATATTTCTCTTGGCCTTAACTTTCTCCCACCACATTCTAGCATCTCCCGTAAGTCAAAAAGATGCACACTATCTTCTCTACCTCATGCCAGTCCAGTAGCCCTACTATTCTTTCCAACGTTTTGAACCATGCTTAAGCATCCCATGGTTTACTTGTGCCTGGGAAGTTCCCTGGCTTCAGTTTTTTTCTACTGAATGAGGTACGCTTCTTGCCTTACCCCCCCCCCCCTTGCTGGGATTACAGAAGTAACCGATGGGTCTTTAGTCACAACTGGTGCCACTACATTCGCCACTAACGGGGTAACAGGAGTGGCCTACTGGTTAGCTATCATGGTGGCAATAACTTGCTGTTATTCTGCTAACTGTCTCCATAACTGCGCTACCACCTCTAAGAGATTTGGTGGTGGTACTGACTATGCCTCTTGCCCTTTAGGAGCTCGCTCCTTTTTGGGCCTTTCTAGGACGTCCTCTTGGCATTCTCTTACTTTACATCATCTAGGACGTCCTCTTGACATTCTCTTACTTTATATCATAAAGAGGGTAATGACATTTCATCAATAAGGACATTTCATTACTTTACTATCATCCTACTCATATCATCATACTCATATGGCATATGTCATATCACCATACTATCATCATACTCATCATCATACTATTCATCATATGTCATCATACTCATAATAGCATTACTAATCATGCACATAATAGCATATAATAATACTAACATACTTCCTTATCATCATGCACTTACTGATACTAGCAGTCAATAATGAAAAGCATACAAAACTACAACATATGAACTTCTTACTTGGCAGGCGGCAGGATTGATGCTTGATGTCAGTGTGGCGGAAGGGTGGAAACTTGCTCTGATACCACTCTGTGACGACCCGCCTTCTCTAACTTCTCT
>JAGFNQ010008503.1:0-35423 GCA_024364735.1 Boesenbergia rotunda | reverse complement strand
AAATTCAGAAAGGGATAAATGCTTGAAGCCATGTAACGACCCTAAAAATTTTCTTAATATTTTCTTTAAAATATTGATCATGTCTAGATAATTTTTGAGGGACCTAGAGATATTATACGAACCTTAGCCTAAGAAATCCATGATTTTCTCATTTAAATTGAGAACTAAGTACTAATGGGCCTTATATGGGCTTTCTAGTACCATGATTATTTGTAGATTTTAGGCAAAATTTAATATAAATATAAATGGATTTTAATTAGGAATATTAGCATAATTATGGGGGATTTTTAGGAGAATTTTCGGAAATAATAGAAAATAAAATGAAAATAAAATAAAAAAATAAAGTGCATGCACCAAGGATTGACCCTTGGACCTCTTATACCACCATGCATGTACTAACCAATTCACCTAGCAAGGGAGTGCTATTAGAACAGGATGGGGAATTATAGATAAGTGGGAAAGAAGATAAAGAGACACAAAGAAGATGAAGAGACACTATTAAAGAGGTGTTTGCCTCTTTACTCATCATAAAAGGCCATGAAGAGGAGGAAATGCCTAATGCATTTCGACCAAGAAACCTCCCCCTTTTCTCTCCACCAAACTCTTCTCCTTCCTCCTCTTCCTCACCGAAATCCTTGGTCCCCTTGCTACCATTTTCAAGTCCTTCACCTTCTAGAGAAAACCGGACCAAAAGAAGAGAAGGACAAGAGGAGTACTAGAGTTTAAGAGGTCTTTTCTTCTCCAAAATTTGGAGATCTTTTGGGAACATAAGAACAAGTGGTAAGACTCCCTCACCTGACAACATAATGGCTTTTTATGTGTTTTTATGATTTTTATTTTGCTTGTGATGTTGGGTGAAAGAAAATGGAAGAAAACCTTGAGGGAAGTTTCGCCATAAAGGGGTACCCCCTTTTCTATGTCCAAAAACTTAAAGGAAGAGTTCATGAAATTGTTACTACCTTTTTGTAATGAATATATGATGGATACATGGTGTTTGAATGCCCTCCATGATGTAAAGGACTTGGAAGAATTCGGCCAAGTCATGAAATGGATAAATGTTGATGATGAAGTAGGCTATTGTTCTAATGATTGTTTCCTTGCTATATAAATGTTTTAGGCCACAAATTTTGTGGAATCTATGCTAAGGGACCGCTGTAACATTGGCCAAGGGACCTTAAATTATGCCTTAAAACAGATTTTTATAGACCTTCATGAAGTTATGGTTAAATCAAGTGATATGCATGTGATTGGGTGTTTTATTTCATGATGGAAATAATTTATACCTTAGGGTCAGTACCTTATCTAAGTTGTTTGAGCCTAAACTCATGCTTCATTCTATGTATTGATGTTTAGAAAAATGTTACATGTACCCATATGCATGATAATCCAAGTAGAACTCTAGATCATACACCTAGACTAGTGTTTGGTGAAGTACAAACTACTTTTGCACTTGTGAATGAATTCTTATGAAAAATATGCTTTTATTCCCATGTTATGTGAATGATTATGCTATGAAATCCCTACTGTGAGTTTCAACAAATTACAAGAATAAGGGTTAAGAATAGGCTCGAGTACAAAGCATGCCCCTAAACTAGTGTTTAATGAAGCCTAGACTACCTTTATGCTTGTATATGACCTTAATGGTAAAATATGTTTTTGTTTACATGTTATATGAACTTTTAGACCATGTTATACATACTGTGAATTTTGGCCAATTACTAGAATAAAGGCTAAGAATAAGTTCAAGTACAATTCATGCACCTAAACTAGTGTTTAGTGAAGTCTAGACTACCAGTGTACTTGTAAATGACCTCTTATGTAATGTATGTTTTTATTTCCATGATTATATGACTCTTATGCTATGATATCCTTGCTATGAAGTTTCGGCCAGCATGTATTAAGATGAGAAAAGAAAGATTAAACTAACATATTGCCTTAATTAAGACAAGCATGTTATAAGTATGATGTATTGATGAAACTAGCATGATGGTTGCTTCACTTACATGTGTTAAAAGAAAGGTCCTTCCATGTCTTGCTATTTATGCTAATGATTATGCCATGAAAGTATGCCTATGTTATGAATGATTGAATGCCTATAGTACATGCAATATGAAAGAAAGAAAGAATGCATGTTCTATATATGAAAGTATGCTTATGATTATGAATGATTGAATGTCTATAGTACATGCAATATGAAAGAAAGAAAGAAAGAAAGAAAGGAATGCATGTTCTATATGAAAGAAAGAAAGAAAAGAAAAGAATGCATATATGTATTTTACTTTAAAGAATGGCTTGTACCGGGTCTTGAAAAAGATCCACGGTTCTGGACTACCGAAGCTGTCCCTAGGCTGAAAGATAGTAAGCCTAGAATGTAGACCCCTGTAGGTCGGGATTAGCTACCTCGCATCCTACATAGGGGTATGCGCGCAAAAGAAAGAATGGGTACAAAGCCGGGGACCCCAAAGAAGATGATGTATATGATTTTAAAGTATTATTTACTATGTTTTCCAAAGAGCATCCTAATGTTTTGAAATGCACATGTTCTATGTTTATATGTCTTCATGTATCTTATGTGCCTTATGAATCTTATGCTATCATGAAATGTTATATGTTTTAAATGCATGCGACGTATGGATTTAGTGAGTAGGAAAGAGCTTACTATGTTTTATACTTATAGTTTGTTGGCTTATGTTGCAGAGCAACATAAAAATTTCTGAGGAATGGGCAGCTGCAGGAAGGGCTAATGTGTGTGGTGGTGACTTGATTGATCGATCCACTTTAGTGTCATCTATAGACTTAGTTCTTATTTCTAATAAGACATATGTTGCTACTTTATGCATGATACTTGCTAGTTCTTTGGAGTTTATTTAAGTATGGATGCTATTAGATGTTATATGATGTTATTACTTCCTTATCGTTGCATATGCTTTTAGTTATGTTTCATTTCCGCTGCAATGTTAGATTCATACGCAATGATATAAGTAAGTAAGAAAAAAAAAGGGTTAAAGGTAACGCGCCGCCTAACGGTAAGGGGCGGGCGTTACAGTATGGTATCAGAGCAGTTTATCATCTCACTACACACACATCAAGCCTACCTCCTGCCGCTTCCAAGTAAGAAATTCTATACTTGCCTTATTTCATGTTTATATTGATAACTGAATTATGCAAGTATGGTGCATGATATGTATGATTTTACCTTGGATAAAACTAGGAAGATACCTTATGATGACAATGATTTAAAATGATATGTATGACGGAAGCATGATCTTACCTTGGATAAAACTGGGAAGATACCTTATCATGCCTTGTAATGACAATGATGAATGGAAACCTAAGGTAGTACCTTACCGTACCTTATAATGAAAAAGATACAAATGCATGTATATACATGAAAATGATGAAAATGATCTTATACTATCTTATTGTTGTAAAATGTTTAAACAGCAGAGCAAGAAGACTACATAAAATTTAAGATGTAAGAACATCTAGAAAGAGATATTAGTAGAATAAAAATATTTTCTTGTACGTGATATACCTAAGTGATAGATAATAGGAGAAAATGACAGTAACTTTATACTAGCCTATGTGTTATTTCGTGAAGATAGCATGGCTAGAAGAAGTACCAGAACAAACGAAACTGCACCCCAGCCTGACCTGACGCACATAGTCGCAGAACTCCAGCGTCAGATCACCGAACAACAGCAGACCATCAACACCCTGATGACTCAACAGGGAAATGCTGCGACTCCACCACCAAACCAGCCCGTGATAACAGTTACACCCCCAGCTACGCCAGCACCCCCGACAGGCCCTGCCACCGGAATGCGACCGGAAGCCTATTTAATCCAGTGGCAGAGGCTGAAGCCGGAGTCCTTCTCGGGTGCTTGCGAGCCATGGGATGCACAGGCCTGGTTTAAGACCATGGAGAGTACTATGGAGCTGCTAGATTGGCCGGAGCATGAGAAGATAAAATGTGCGTCGTTCTGCCTCTCTGGCGATGCCAGAATGTGGTGGGAGAGGGTCAAGGCCAAGAGACCCGTAAACCGGATGAAGTGGACAGACTTTGAGACGGAATTCTTCGAGGAGTTCTTCCACATGCGGGTCACCGACAAACATTATGATGAATTCACGGAATTCCGACAAGATGACCTATCCGTCAGCGAAGCCGTCAAGAGGTTCACCCGACTAGCTCGCCTATGTCCTGAGTTGGTTAGCACAGAGAAAGAAAAGGTTCGCCTTATGCTGAAGATGTTACGACCGGAGATAGCTCTGAACGTGGCCGGCGGAGTTAACCGACCGCAAACCGTCGAGGAGCTGTTTAGCAGTGCTTTGATCACCGAGCACTATCTGAACAACATAAATCAGCAAAGGAAGACGCCAACTGAAAGCAAGAGCCAAGCCCCCTCAAGAGGTCAGAAGCCTCAGCACGCGGGTACTAGCTGGAAGGGGGACCACAATGATAAGAAAATGTGGAACAATTCTAATGGCGGCCCAGCAAATAAGAAGCCCAAGTACCCCCCGTGCGCAAAATGTGGAAACACGCATCCTGGAGAATGCCGCATGGGTACAAACAAGTGCTTCACATGCGGACAAGAGGGACACAAGGCCTTCGCCTGTCCTGCCAAGGCCCCGACACCTTCTCAGCAGCAGATGCAGTATCAGAATGCTCCTGCACAGCTGCACTATATGCAAGCCGCACTAGAAGGTCCTCAATTAAGTCAAGGCTGATTGGAGGCCCCGCCTGTTACTACGAATGCAAGGGTATTTTCTCTTACAAAGGAGGATGCGGCAAATGCTTCCACCGTTGTCACAGGTCAGATAATTATTTACAGTCAGTATGCTACTGTTTTATTTGATACTGGGGCAACGCATTCCTATATTTCATGATACATGCTAAGAAGATAGACATAACCTTACAAGTTCTAGATAGCAAGTTTTTAACAACCCTGCCTTCGAGAGAAACAATGGCATCCACCCGAGTTATTTTAAGTTCGAGGACGAACTTTTCAGAAGGGAGGGTGAATTGTAACGACCCGGAAAATTTTCTTAATATTTTCTTTAAAATATTGATCATGTCTAGATAATTTTCCGAGGGACCTAGAGATATTAGTACGAACCTTAGCCAAGAAATCCATGATTTTCTCATTTAAATTGAGAAACTAAGTACTAATGGGCCTTATATGGGCTTTCTAGTACCATGATTATTTGTAGATTTTAGGCAAAATTTAATATAAATATAAATGGATTTTAATTAGGAATATTAGCATAATTATGGGGGATTTTTAGGAGAATTTTCGGAAATAATAGAAAATAAAATGAAAATAAAATAAAAAATAAAGTGCATGCACCAAGGATTGACCCTTGGACCTCTTGTACCACCATGCATGTACTAACCAATTCACCTAGCAAGGGAGTGCTATTAGAAGAGGATGGGGAATTGTAGATAAGTGGGAAAGAAGATGAAGAGACACAAAGAAGATGAAGAGACACCATTAAAGAGGTGCTTGCCTCTTTACTCATCATAAAAGGCCATGAAGAGGAGGAAATGCCTAATGCATTTCGACCAAGAAACCTCCCCCTTTTCTCTCCACCAAAATCTTCTCCTTCCTCCTCTTCCTCACTGAAATCCTTGGTCCCCTTGCTACCATTTTCAAGTCCTTCACCTCCTAGAGAAAATCGGACCAAAAGAAGAGAAGGACAAGAGGAGTACTAGAGTTTAAGAGGTCTTTTCTTCTCCAAAATTTGGAGATCTTTTGGGAACATAAGAACAAGTCGTAAGACTCCCTCACCTGCAACATAATGGCTTTTTTATGTGTTTTTATGATTTTTATATTTGCTTGTGATGTTGGGTGAAAGAAAATGGAAGAAAACCTTGAGGGAAGTTTCAGCCATAAAGGGGTACCCCCTTTTCTATGTCCAAAAACTTAAAGGAAGAGTTCATGAAATTGTTACTACCTTTTTGTAATGAATATATGATGGATACATGGTGTTTGAATGCCCTCCATGATGTAAAGGACTTGGAAGAATTCGGCCAAGTCATGAAATGGATAAATGTTGATGCATGAAGTAGGCTATTGTTCTAATGATTGTTTCCTTGCTATATAAATGTTTTAGGTCACAAAATTTTGTGGAATCTATGCTAAGGGACCGTTGTAACATTTGGCCAAGGGACCTTAAATTATGCCTTAAAACAGATTTTTATAGACCTTCATGAAGTTATAGTTAAATCAAGTGATATGCATGTGATTGGGTGTTTTATTTCATGATGGAAATAATTTATACCTTAGGGTCAGTACCTTATCTAAGTTGTTTGAGCCTAAACTCATGCTCCATTCTATGTATTGATGTTTAGAAAAATGTTACATGTACCCATATGCATGATAATCCAAGTAGAACTTTAGATCATACACCTAAACTAGGGTTTGGTGAAGTACAAACTACTTTTGCACTTGTGAATGAATTCTTATGAAAAATATGCTTTTATTCCCATGTTATGTGAATGATTATGCTATGAAATCCCTACTGTGAGTTTCAACAAATTACAAGAATAAGGGTTAAGAATAGGCTCGAGTACAAAGCATGCCCCGAAACTAGTGTTTAATGAAGCCTAGACTACCTTTATGCTTGTATATGACCTTAATAGTAAAATATGTTTTTGTTAAATGTTATATGAACTTTTAGACCATGTTATACATACTGTGAATTTTGGCCAATTACTAGAATAAAGGCTAAGAATAAGTTCAAGTACAATTCATGCACCTAAACTAGTGTTTAGTGAAGTCTAGACTACCAGTGTACTTGTAAATGACCTCTTATGTAATGTATGTTTTTATTTCCATGATTATATGACTCTTATGCTATGATATCTTTGCTATGAAGTTTCGGCCAGCATGTATTAAGATGAGAAAAGAAAGATTAAACTAACATATTGCCTTAATTAAGACAAGCATGTTATAAGTACGATGTATTGATGAAACTAGCATGATGGTTGCTTCACTTACATGTGTTAAAAGAAAGGTCCTTCCATGTCTTGCTATTTATGCTAATGATTATGCCATGAAAGTATGCCTATGGTTATGAATGATTGAATGCCTATAGTAGATGCAATATGAAAGAAGGAAAGAATGCATGTTCTATATATGAAAGTATGCTTATGATTATGAATGATTGAATGTCTATAGTATATGCAATACGAAAGAAAGAAAGAACGAAAGAAAGAAAGGAATGCATGTTCTATATGAAAGAAAGAAAGAAAAGAAAAGAATGCATATATGTATTTTACTTTAAAGAATGGCTTGTACCGGGTCTTGAAAAAGATCCACGGTTCTGGACTACCGAAGCTGTCCCTAGGCTGAAAGATAGTAAGCCTAGAATGTAGACCCCTGTAGGTCGGGATTAGCTACCTCGCATCCTACATATGGGTATGCGCGCAAAAGAAAGAATGGGTACAAAGCCGGGGACCCCAAAGAAGATGATGTATATGATTTTAAAGTATTATTTACTATGTTTTCCAAAGAGCATCCTAATGTTTTGAAATGCACATGTTCTATGTTTATACGTCTTCATGTATCTTATGTGCCTTATGAATCTTATGCTATCCATGAAATATTATATGTTTTTAAATGCATGCGACGTATGGATTTAGTGAGTAGGAAAGAGCTTACTAAGTTTTATACTTATAGTTTGTTTGCTTATGTTGCAGAGCAACATAGAAATTTCTGAGGAATGGGCAGCTGCAGGAAGGGCTAATGTGTGTGGTGGTGACTTGACTGATCAATCCACTTTAGTGTCATCTATAGACCTAGTTCTTATTTCTAATAAGACATATGTTGCTACTTTATGCATGATACTTGCTAGTTCTCTTGGAGTTTATTTAAGTATGGATGCTATTAGATGTTGTATGATGTTATTACTTCCTTATCGTTGCATATGCTTTTAGTTATGTTTCATTTCCGCTGCAATGTTAGATTCATACGCAATGATATAAGTAAGTAAGAAAAAAAAAAGGGGTTAAAGATAACGCCGCCGCCTAACGGTAAGGGGCGCGCGTTACAAGCCATGATGTCGGAAATGGATTCCATGTACAAAAATCAAGTATGGGACTTGGTTAACCCACCTGAAGGGATTATGCCCATAGGGTGCAAGTGGGTTTTCAAGAAGAAAACCGATATGGAAGGTAATGTTGTTACCTTTAAGGCTAGATTAGTGGCAAAAGGATATCGTCAGAAACATGGAATTGATTATGACAAAACCTATTCGCCAGTAGCTATGCTTAAATCCATTCGGATGCTCCTGGCCATAGCAGCTCATTATGATTATGAGATATGGCAAATGGATGTGAAAACAACTTTCCTTAATGGAAACCTGCTTGAGGATGTATACATGATACAACCTGAAGGTTTCACATCGGATAATAAAACCAAAGTATGCAAACTTCGACGATCCATATATGGATTAAAACAAGCATCCAGGAGCTGGAACATTTGTTTTGATGAGACAATCAAAGAGTTTGATTTCTCACAAAATCCTGACGAACCTTGTGTGTACAAGAAGGTTAGTGGGAGTGCAGTCGTATTCCTAGTGTTATATGTCGATGACATATTACTTATAGGAAACGATATATCAGTCTTACAGTCAGTTAAAATTTGGTTGTCCAAAACTTTCTCCATGAAAAACCTGGGAGAAGCAACCTATATCCTTGGGATTAGAATCTATAGAGATAGATCCAAATGGTTGCTTGGTCTTTCACAGTCTACATATATAGACCGAGTGCTAGAAAGGTTTAGCATGTCGGAATCCAAGAAAGGTTACCTTCCCATCAGGCATGGGATCAACCTTTCGAAGTCTATGTGTCCGCGCACAGAAGACGAGAGGATTTGCATGAATAATATTCCTTATGCATCCGCGATATGATCTATCATGTATGCTATGTTATGTATTAGGCCCGATGTATCGTGTGCTCTGAGCGTCACAAGCAGATACCAGTCTGATCCAGGAATGGATCATTGGGTGGCTGTCAAGACAATCCTCAAGTACTTAAGAAACACTAAGGATGTGTTCCTAATATATGGAAAAGGTGATATGATAATACGTGGGTATACAGATGTCAGTTTCCAGACAGATAAGGATGACTCCAAATCTTAGTCCAGATACGTATTTATTTTGAATGGAGGCGCAATAAGTTGGAAGAGTTCCAAGCAAGACACCGTAGCGGATTCTACCACGGAAGCGGAATATATTGCAGCTTCGGAAGCAGCAAAGGAAGCAGTCTGGATCAAGAAGTTTGTCTCAGAACTTGGTGTGGTTCCAACCATTGATGAAGCAATACCGGTTTACTGCGACAACAATGGAGCTATTGCATAAGCGATGGAACCAAGGTCTCATCAGCGATCCAAACATGTGCTTCGCCGCTATCATCTGATTAGAGAGATTATAAGTAGGAATGATATACAAATTGAGAAAATTCCCACTGAAAAGAATTTAGCAGATCCTTTAACTAAGGCCTTGCCTCAAAGCAAGTTTGAGGGTCATGTTAGAGCCTGTGGTATTGGGTACCGTAGCGATTGACATTAGGCCAAGTGGGAGTTTGTTAGTGATATGAGAGAAGTGTCCTAAGGCAATCGCCTTATGATTGTAATCATTTATTCTAATAAATGAATACTCACTATTTGAGTATACATGTTTGTGTATTTGATTGAGATCTTGAACACATTTACTGAATACTCGGAATACAATTCACAGCATGAGAGAATTTGTGATGAATTGACAACTAGTGATTATCTCTACATGTGCAATTGTGAAGTATTGAAATTGTCCCTAGTCGATGAATTGATAAATACGGATACTATTAATTCTGTTGAGACTAGCATGGGTTATTCTCTAATCAGCTGATTCTCACTGGCTGGTGACTTTGAGATGTCCGGAGATAAACATGAATGCTAGTTAAGGGAACTAGTTCATTGAAGTGACTGGCTGTAAAACTTCATATGGTAGTCTACATATAGATATGTAAGTGAAGTTCTTATTGCAGCTTAAGTGCGATGTTCCTTTGACTTACGGTGTTCAAGTCATCTTGGTCATGGAGACTTATACTTTGACATCTTAAGCAAGCATCTCCAAGGAGGTGTGGACCCAGGATGATTGGGTATAAGCCGAAGTGCCCGAAGATGTTTGAACAACCTACAAAGGATTCACCACTCCTTGCGAGGAGATGTATTCCCGAGGCCTATCGTCGGATTGTCACTCGAAGCCTCTGGCCAGAGCATGACATGTTCAGAGTATGAATCTCTTAAATATATGAGAGTAATTAGAATCCGTAGGACGAGAAAACGTTACTTGGGCTAGGTGTGACGTAGTCAGCCTAGTGCACTACAAAAAGAACACCCATATAGGAGTGGTTTTTTTGACCTTCAAGAGCGGTTATCAACCACTCCTACACTTTTACCAACGGTTTGAAAACCGCCCCTCTTATTGCCGTCCCTATATCTTATAGTAGCGGTTTTCTTAACCGTTGGTAAAAGTTATAAAACCGCTCCTATTTTTACTTTGTAGGTACGGTTTGAAACCGGTCTTACACATTATATATATAACAACGGTTTCAGACCGCTTCTGTAGTTATAAATTTAGGAACGGTTCAAACCGCTGCAAAACCCTTTAGGTGTTAGAATGGTTTTAAACCGCTTCTATACATCATGGATATAAGAGTGATTTCAAAATGCTATTAATACTAGAAATTAAAGATCGGTTTTAAACCGCTCCTAAATATGGGAATAGGAGCACATCAAAACACTATTAAAGCTTTAAATTTAGGAGTTGTTCAAACCATGATATTTAATATTTCGATCCACCAAATCAATACATAGCATTATTAAACAATTATCCTCCAAAACAACAATAAGAGTACTCCAAATGCTAATATAAAATAACAATCATAATGTTCCAAATTCAATAGTTACTAAAAGTACTAACATCAGACAAATACTTTTTTTTTCAAAATTCTATCTAATCTTTATCTGGCTCTGATACTGGAGGAGATCTATGACCACTTTCATGTGCATTTGATGGAGAACTTCTATGACCACTTTATCTTGTCTAAAAATTATTCTTCGATTACACTGCTCTGGGAAAACTTGGCTAGATAATACACCAGCTCCTAAATATCGAACACAACCAGAATGCTCTGACCCAAATACCTCCCTGAATAAAAATATATAATTAATATTGTAAAATATTTAGTAATTTTAATAAAAATGATATTCTAAATGGATACCGAAATGCATCTTCGTGTACTTCTGTTATTTGCGTTCCCTCAGGCTTGTCTCGGAGATGACGTTGCACAACTCTATTTAATTCATCCTAACACAAAAATTATGTCAATAAAATAAATAGCATATTGAAAAGTTATTTCGAAAAGCTAAAACAACTATTACCTCAACTCTTAATGCTTCTTCATCAACAAGAGCACCTCCTTTTTTTTTACTTTGTCGACTGAGATGAAATAGTTCAATGCGAGTTGACTTTCTACCATTTTCCTGAATCTAAGTACAAAAGAAAACATTTTAGATTGAATATGCAAATAATAATAGCTCGAATACATACAAGTTGATATTAACATAACAAATTGATCAAATAAATACATACAAATTTGTCTTTCAATGAGGGAATATTTGTTCGTCCTTGTGCATGAATCCCTCATTTTTTACTCCCATTTTCTCGATTTATTTTTGATGTCCTCTGAAACAAAAAAAAATTGTAACAAATTTATGCATACCAATATATAAAAATTAATCAATACAAGAACTACCTCATTAGACTTCCAATAACGACATAAAATTTCCCAAACATCTGATGTGAGACCATCGGTTTTTCTCCATGAAAATTCCAAATATGATAATCTGGTAACATACCATTTATGGTCAATTGTTCATACATTGTCAAGCGATCATGATTTGATGCGTTTATGCATTTGCAACAATGACATGGTTTCTTCACTTCATTAGCCGAGTCAACAAAAGCAAAACGCAGAAAGTTTAGAATTCCCGCCCGATACCCAAGACTGGCACGGGGTCAGTCCATCCATTCCTTCTGCATTATATGATCTGTTCAAGTATTTTTAGAAACATAAGCACTTGTATATTAATTAAAAGAGTAAATATATAACCTGGTAGGTGAATAATTAAATACAATAATTTAACATTACAATAATTATAGTCCATTGCAATAGGATTAGTCTTACTATTGATTATGATATATTCTGTAATAGAACAAATTGTCACGCCCCTAGAGGCCCGTGCTCGCTCGAAAATCGGGCAACACCTCCCTGTACGGCGGACAATCTGAAACTCATACATACATCACTCCACACATAAATTTAGCTCAGCCACACTCGGCTGGCAATCACACCATCACAACCACACAGTTAATTATTATAACTGACAAATAATTAAACATAGTAAATAATTCTCCATATCTAACGCAGCAAACCGAAATCCAACGGAAATAAATAAATACATGTTTAACGAAAAGCCAAATATCATCCGAAACGATAATAAAACCGAAAACGACACTAATACTAAAAACGACTACGAGTGTACCGACTACGACACCAATAATTTAATCTAATGATTCACCCAAGTGCTACCAAATGTTAATCGAAACTATCCCCACACAATTTCAGACGGTAACAAGATTACAATAATCAAAACACAGCCTAACCCCAACAAGGATTAACTCTTCAATTGAAACTTACATCAAGGACATAGCAATATCAAATGCAGCATTTATAACCTTAATCCAACCCAAGCTACAAATCCAAAATTGATTCCTATACAAGAATCGAATAGCTATCCAAAATCTCATGCTATGTACAACAACCAATATCATACCAATCAATACAAAATAGCAAACTCCACTTCATCTAATACTTTTACTATTTTATTAATCCAATTCACATGATATGACACCCCACCCACTAACACAATTAAGGTTAGCTCTATCATCAATCCCAAATAAAACTCACGGTGGAAACCCAACATTCACAGAAAATTTCTGTTAATCACATCTAATACACAACCCCAACCAATCAACAACCCAACTGCTGCCCTGTACCAATTAGAAACATCCCAACTTGTAACAACAACCAAAATCGAATTCAATGTTAAACCTAGGATTTCGGTGACCACAAACCTGATCGGAAAAAAAAACAAGTTAAACAAAACATCCTTACCCATGGCTAGAGAACCAAATAGCTAGATCCGGCGAGATCAGTCTACCCGTAGTTCAATTCTGTTCCAGGCAAAGTGCGGCGCCAGCGGACGCAGGACGGAGCTTGAAGCTGGCGGTCGGTGATGATCGGGAAAGGAGGAGCACATAAGGAGCGACGATCATGGTCGGCTGCTCGGTGTGAGGAAGGGAACCGCGACGCCAATCACGGTCACGCAGAGGAGAGGAAGAAGAATCGGCAGGCGACGCTTAGGGCATCGCGTGAGGGAGAGGCGTCGGCATGAAGGGGTCGGCTATCAGGGGGGCTCGCGCGAGGGAGAGAAACCGAAAGGGGTCGACGGGTTTAGGGCTTGGAATGGGAATATATATATATATATATATATATATATATTATATATATATATATTATATATATATATATATATATATATTAGGAGAAACTAATCTACTCCGTAATTAATTCGTAATTAACAAATTTTATGACCAATTAATCCTACAAATATATCCAAAAAAATCTAAAAAATTATTTAAAATTTTTCATATGATTGTTTACAATTTCCAACTCCTATTTATGATGTTTGTATATACATTTATATATATTACTATATATATATATTAATACATATATATACTTTATTCTATACATTTATTTACTATTATTATTATTATTTTTATCCGTATTTTACACAAATAATGAACACAGATGCTAAAAAAAATCAATGAATTAAAGAGAGATGAATGGAGAAAAAATATGGGAAGGGAAAAATAATGAATGGAGGAAAAAAATGGCAAGGGAAAAAAATAATGAATTAAAGAGAGATGAATGGAGAGAAACCGTGGTAATTAAGGGAAAAAACCTGGGATTGGCGGCTATGGTCGGTTAGCATCGGGTAGCAGCAAAAATACAAATCTGTCTTTGGAACGGCAGGGTTGCGTTGTTGGTTGCTCGTAACGGATGAAATAAAATGTTGACTAACGGCAAGAGGACAAAATTGTGTGATTGCTTGAACAGGATAACGCCGGCAACTTCACTTGTGAAGGAGAGGAAGAAGTTGAGAGAGGTAAAGGCAGCGGCGCAATTTGGATAAGGAATCGCATGAACTTAGGTTTTTAAGAAATTAAAACTCAGGTTTTAATTAAAAACAACTCACATAATATTCCAATTAAGTTGGATGCATGCAACAAGTGCTTTTATTTAATTTTTTTAATTAAATAATTAAGTCAATAAAATTTTATTTTTAGGATTTAGATATTATATAATAATAATAAATATATAAAAATTTCAAATTGACAAAAACATAATTACAATTAAGTTGAATGCATGAGTAGTGTTTTTATTTAATTTTTTTTAAATAAATAATTAAGATAATAAAATCTTATTTTTAGGATTTAGATATTATATTATAATAATAAATAAATAAATATTTCATATTGAAAATTATTTGAGATGCTCCGATGTAAAATATCCGACATCACATTTTCCATAATATATAAATATATAAATAAAATGTATTAAAAATTTAAATATATTTGAAGCATGGTACAAGTTTATTTAATTGTAAGAAAATATTATTTTTTCACTATGTGAAAACCTAAAACAGTATAAAATCCTCTGTAAAAATTGAATGGTGATATACAACTTTGTATTTTTAAAATTTGATTAAAACATTCTATCTTTTTTAGCATCATAATAATTGTATATCTAAATTATTTTACATAAATTTTATGTCATATATGAGTACTTTAATTTGAATAATAAAAAATAATTTTAGTAGAAATGTTTGATACAGAATCGCTATTAAAAATATCCAATATTAGCAGTTTCATGATTGTTTCTAATAGTTGTAGCAATAAGAGCGGTTTACAATCCCGGTTTATATAAATCGATGCTAAAACTATAAAATTATTGTAGATTAAAAATTAATTGCATACAATTAGAGTAACAGAAGCGGTTTATAGCAACACTTGATACAAATTTTGTTCAAAGAATCCAATAGGAGTGATTTGAAAATCACTCCTAAAAGTTAAAGCAATTGGAACGGTTAGTAACCCAGAACCGCTACTAAAAATACCCAATAGCAGCAGTTTTAAGATCGTTTCTAATAGTTGTATCATTAAGAGCGATTTACAGGAGCGATTTTTTCAAACCGCTTTTGAAACAATTCAATAAGAGCAGTTTTAAAATTGTTTCAAAAAAGTTAGGCAATAGAAACGGTTTAACTCAAACCGATTCAATTGGTCAATTTTCAAAAGCGGTCTTATAACCACTCCTAAATAACTGCTCCTATATAGGTGTTTTTTTTGTAGTGAGAAAGGGAAGGACATGATTGCTAACCTGGAAGAGACATTCGCTACTCTCAGATCTGACAAACAAAAGTTGAATCCATCTAAGTGTCTGTATGGGGTGAAAAGTGGGTGTTTCCTCGGGTACATGGTGACAGAGAGAGGAATTGAGGCAAATATAGAGACGGTGCAAGCTATTTTGAACATGTCATCGCCAAGCAACTTCAAAGAAGTTCAACAACATAATGGAAGGATCACAGCTTTGTCTAAGCTTATATCTCAATCAGCGGATTAGACTTTACCTTTCTCTCAAAATCTTGAGAAAAGTAGTTAAATTTGAATGGGATGGCCAATGTGAGAAGGCCTTCACGTAGCTGAAGACATACTTATCTGGTCTTCCTATATTATACAAGCAGCTGGAAGGGGAGACTCTTTTTGTCTGCCTATCCGTAGCCGAACAGGTTGTGGGCTCAACACTTATTCGAGAAGAAGGTAGCATTCAGCACCCCATCTATTTTTTGTCATTTTCTTAAAGATGCAGAGACTCAGTACACTGTCCTCGAGAAGCTAACGTATTCGCTGGTCTTAATCGCACGGAGGTCGAGACCATATTTCCTGGCACATCCCATTGTGATATTCACTAATAGTCCGCTCGGGCGTGTCCTCACAAATCCTGAGGCATCAGAACAGTTGATCAAGTGGACCACAGAGTTGAGCGAATATGGGATCCAGTATCAACCCCGATGGCTATCAAAGCTCAGGCTTTAGCCGACTTCATGCTTGAGACAGTTCTTGTTCCCGACTTTGGGGAAGTTTGGAAGATTTATATTGATGACGCGTCTAATCAGCGGTGAAGTGTAGTCGGAGTGTTAATGATATCATCTCGCGAAGATATCCTACAATTATCTATATGACTCAGCTTCTGAGCTATCAACAATGAAACCGAATATAAAGCAATACTAACTAGACTGTAAGCCGCTAGGCAGGTCGGTGTCACTCGACTTATATTGTATTCAGATTCTCAGCTAGTAGCAGAACAACTCAAAGGAAATTTTGAAGTTCAGAATGAGTGATTACAGAGAGATATAATAACATATAATCAATTGAAAGCTATTTTTGTTGAGGTAACTCTACAGAAAATCTCCCGAGCGGATAATTTCAAGGTTGATGAACTAGCCAAGCTAGCAAATTCTTTAGCGTCATGGACACTGGATAAGCTTATCATCCAAGAGGAAGTTGTGGCTTAGATTGATGGAAAACTTGTTGACGTCGTATTACTTGACTAGAGAGAACCTTATATAACGTACCTCCACAAAGGGACAGTGCCCGGAGATCGTGATCAGGTTCAACTCTCAGGTTCAACTCTTTAAGCGCGGGGTTGCCCGGTTCACGCTGGTCGAGGAACAACTCTACAAAAGAGCGTTCTCCAGACCATTACTCAAGTGCATCAGCCCGGGTGATGTCAATATTATGCGAGAAGTTCATGAAGACGTACGTGGGAGTCATATCGGTGGTCAGTCAATAGCTAGGAATATTATTTTAGCCGGATAGTTCTAGCCCACACTATAAGCATATGCGAACAAGTTTATCGTGGGGTGTGAATCTTGACAAAAGCATGAACATATCCCTTATCGCTCGACTGAACTACTTCGAACTTCTACAGTCACTTGTCCTTTTGACCAGTGGGGGATGGAAAAGTAGGTCCCTTTCCGACTAGGCCGCAACAGAAGAAGTTTATGCTAGTTCTAGTGGATTACTTCTCCAAATAAGTTGAAGTTGAGTCACTCGCCCAAATCACTAAGGCAACTATGATAAAAATCTTGTGGAAGGATATCATCTACAGGTACGAAATTTCTCATAAATTGGTATCCGACAATGATAGACAATTTTCAAGTCGCAAGCTTAAAGAATTGTGTGAATGGCTGGGTATTCAGCAGACCTTCACCTCAGTATCTTATCCCCAGAGCAATGGCCAGGTCAAAGTTGTCAATCGAGAAATAATTAGAAGACTCAAGATAAAGCTAGAACATATCGGTGGTAGCTAGGTAGAGGAACTCCTGAGCATTTTATGGTCTTATCGTACTACCCCAAAAGAGGGAACTGGGCAGAGTCCTTTCGATCTTGTTTACGGTGCAGAGGCAATGATTCCAGTTGAGATATGAGAAGAATCAACTCGACGTCAGACAACAAGGAGAACAATGATCATGAACGACTGCTCGACCTGGACCTGGTTACGAAGGTGCGTGATAAGGCTGCTACCCGGCTAGCTGCATATCGGCGATGCATGGAGCGGGTCTACAATCGACGAGTGATCCCCAAGGCTTTCCAGGTTGGGGATCGGGTATGGAAAAGAATCAAGTCTGTCAACTACGTTGGTAAGCTCTAGCCACAATGGAGTGGGTCATACACGATCGTTCAAAGGCACACAAGTGGCAGTTATTATTTACAAGATGTCAATGCCAATAGGTTGATCGACCATGGAATGTAAATCATCTCTAGCTAAATCGTACGCAATAATTTTTGTCATGAAGTACTTCTATATGTACAAAATTTGTATGCCCTTGGTTTTTGTCAATTAAATTGACAGAACAAATTTCTTTCGGGAGTTCGTGTACATGGGAACATGCTCATCGAGGCGTGTTGTAAGCGAAGTTCCTACCAGCTTGTAGTGTCGAGGATGCCCAAGCTGTGTAGACCTGACCAAAGTGCTAAGGATGCTCGGTCGGGAGCCGCCGAATTTCCTACCAGCTTGTGGTACCGAAGATGCCCAAGCTGTGTAGACCTGGCTGCGGTGCTGGGCATGCCCAACCAAGAGCGGCCGAAGTTCCCACAAGCTTGTGGTGCCGAGGATACCCAAGTTGTGTAGACCTAGCCGAGGTGCTAAGGATGCTCGGCCAGGAGCAGCCGATGTTCCTACCATCTTGTGGTACCGAGGATGCCTAAACTATGTAGAGTTGGTCGAGGTGCTGAGGATGTCCGACCAAGAGCAGCCGAAGTTCCTACCAGCTTGTGGTGTCGATAATGCCTAAGCTATGTAGGCATGGCCGAGGTGTCAGCCGGGAACAGCCGAAGTTTCTACCAACTTATAGTGTCAAGGATGCCCAAGCTATGTAGACCAGGCCGCGATACTGAGGATGCCCGGCCGGGAGCAGCCGAAGGTCCTGCCAGCTTGTGGTGCCGAGGATGCCCAAGTTGTGTAGGCCTGGCCACGGTGTCGAGGATGCCCAGTCAAGAGTAGCCGAAGTTCCTACCAGCTTGTGATGCTGAGGATGCCCAAGCTGTGTAGTCCTAGCCGCAGTGCTGGGGATGCCCGACCGGGAGCAGCAAAAATTCCTACTAACTTGGTGCTGAGAATTTCCAAGCTGTGTAGACCTGGTCGCGGCTATACGTAGTTGGTTTTACACTGATTATTACATATTGTCCCGTCCGAGACTCATTTTCCCTAGTTCGGGGTCTAGACCTCATTTATCGCCCTCATCAAACTCAACTATCAATGCATGGGGACAAATTACCTGACATAGGTTTGGTATTGCCACTTTCTCAAGAGAGAGTCAAGATTGTGGTTTGCTTTGTTGGGGTTGCAATGTTACAAACATAGTCCCACATCGAAAATACATGGGAAAGATCATAGGCTTATAAGGAAAAAAAGATATCTCCATTGGCATGAGGCCTTTTGGGAGAGTCCAAGAGCAAAACCATGAGGGATTAGGCCCAAAGTGAACAATGTCATACCATTGTGAAAATATCTAAATTCCTTTCGATCCTAACATGCTTGACATAGGTCTGGGAAATTAATGATGGGATTCGCAAATAAGTTACGACCTTATATGAGACCACATTTCTTAGAGAATCAAGGCAGAAACCGCAAGTTAAAATTAGAAAAACTGATACTTTGCAAAAGAGCTGAACAAGTGTTAAAGTAACAGACAATAAAAATTCAGAGCATTTTGGCTCAGCAATACAACAAATATGATATTCAATCATAGCTCTTTCTCCTCATCCGACAACTCCTCTCATGATTGGCCCACGCTAAGAAACTTCTGATCAACATCTGGCTTTAGCACATCGATTCGTTTGATTTGTTGGACAACATCGTTGAAGTCTTGTTTTAACTACTTTAAGACTTGGCCGACCATGATGTCGCTAAACTCCTCAGACTGGAGGAACATAGCCTTGAAGGCTGCTTCTCTCTCGAATTGACGGCTTCCTCTCTTGCTTTGTAGCTTTCTAGCTCCTTAAGGTCCCAATTCCGGTCGGTCTTCATTTTCTCCGCCTCGACTACTATTTGGTCTCGGACGGCGGCATCTTCATCAAGTTGTTCCTTTGCCATTGTCAGTCGGGACTCAGCTTGGGCGATGGTCTCATGTTCATCAGTTATATATTCGACGACAGTTTGTAGATCCATCTCCTACTTAGCAAGCTGCTCTTTTTGCTCCTTGACATAGCAGCTCAGCTCCTCCTTGGAAGTGGTAAGGAGACGAATATTGTAACGACCCGGCCCCTTGGCCCCTTGGGCGGCCCAACTGGCGGCCCACGTGGCGGCCCTCGGCCCCTTGGGCGGCTAAATCTCATTTGGCGGCCCCTTTGGCGACCTCTTGGGCGGTCGTTACTCGCAAGTACTTCCCACCCCTGGCCAGTGGATTTTTGCCTTCCTCAGGATTCGAACTCTAGACCTCCAGGCTAAGTACTAAAGTTTATGAATCCTGATACCAATTGAGTTTAACTTTAGTACTTAGCCTGAAGGTCTAGAGTTCGAATCCTGATGAAGGCAAAAATCCACTGGCTAGGGGTGGGAAGTACTTGTGAGTAACGACCGCCCAAGAGGTCGCCAAAGGGGTCGTCAAATGAGATTTAGCCGCCCAAGGGGCCGAATGCCGCCAGTTGGGCCGCCCAAGGGGCCAAGGGGCCGGGTCGTTACAATAAAAGGCGCCTTTTTATTGTAACGACCCCGGCCCCTCAGCCCCTTTGGCGGCCAAATCTCTATTTGGCGGCCCCTCCGGCGGCCAAATCTCTATTTGGCGGCCCCTTTGGCGACCTCGGCCGTGCCGTTACTCACAAGAACTTCCCACCCCTGGCCAGTGGATTTTTGCCTTCCTCAGGATTCGAACTCTAGACCTCCAGGCTAAGTACTAGAGTTTATGAATCCTGATACCAATTGAGCTGTGGTCGACGATCGATGACCAAAGGGGTCAGGTTGTTGGGCCGCCAAAAATGGAATTTGGCCGCCCAAGGGGCCGAAGGGTCAGATCGACGGGCCGGGTCGTTACAAATATCCTCTATCAGTTGGGCCTTCGAGTTTGTAGTTAAGCCTTATTGAAGGAAAGTTGAGTGCACTCAATCAAAGGGGATTTGACTCCTCTGCCAGAAGACCTTCTCTGTGACGAATGCTATTAAGAGTCGACTCCAATGCTCTGGAGTCGTCCGTGGTATGTTCAAGCTTAACTCGCAAGTCTTTTGTGTCCGCGGTTTGCATTTGGCCTTCCTGCTAAACCTGTCAGACCTCGGCCTCGAGCTCGACCACTTTCTGCTTCAAGGACGTCATCTCGTGCTCCGGAGGCATTCGACGCCCAAGAGTCAAGCACTCGGACGTGTCCTAGCACAGGGAATAGTAAGATCTTGCAGTAATAGTAAGTGTAATAGAGAAAAATGTACATAATTGTACCTTCAGGAGGGACTATTATAACCGGGAAGTCACATCAGTCATGCCCACCTCTTTGAGAGAGACGATATACTCCTCATTGCGTTTCTTCATGCCCTCCTGGCTACTGGGAGAAGATCTGCCTGAGCCAGCTACAGCGGGGCAAGTGGAGGGGTCTACCTGGTAGATAACCTCGATGGATACAATTGATGGCCCAGAAAAACTATCACTTGAGCTCGAGGAGATCTCTTCATCGGGCTGAAACCCCTGAGTTGGCTCCCTGATCTGCAGACGTCGTTGTTCAATCCTGGTCGCCTTTTCAGCTGCTTGCACCTTTTTTCGAAGGCGGCCACTCGTTGGCTCAGGTAGTTCAAACCGGCTTTTGCCCTTGGGATTCGCAACAGTTGGGGAAAGATGAATGGGTCGACTTCCCAACTGCTTGGTTGGTCACTTGTATTCCTTAGACAAGTCGGCGTTGAGAGTCCAATCTGGATGACCTTCTTCGGGCTGCTTGGTGTCTTCAGGCCCCTCTGCAATCAGGGGGAATCCCTTTCGACATTTTGATAGGGGAATAATGTCCTAATCGTATTCAGGGGCAATGGAGAATGCTCGGCTTGATCGGAGTTTGCGGCTTGGAGGGGCGGGAGTTGGTTCTTCCCTCTAGCTGTCAGCTGGTACTTCTATCTCCTCCCCCTCCTCGGCCTGTAGGAGAAGCCGTCTCTGCTTGGATGGTGGGGAACTAGCTTCCCTAGCCAAGTCGCTTCAGGAATGGTAACCAATTCCGATGGAGCATTGGTCTCTCTTATAGCTGCAAGTGCAGGGGAGGGGCTTGCTTCTTAAGTAGTTGGTGACTCCACGAGGTTATGCTCCTGAATGTGAGTCCTTTCGGAGTCTTCATTTGATTCGGACGGAGGGTCTCTCGAGACGTGGGGAGGAGCTAATGACTTTTCTTAAGCTAGCTCCCACTTGAGGAATTTGCTCATTGATCGGGCAAGCATAGTGGTTGTTGCAAAAAGTCAAAGAAACATCAGTTAGTATAAACAAGCATTAATAAAGATAAAGGACTTACTAAAGTCATGGTCAAGATCGGTAACCTTGGGGTTAATCCCAGCTCGGTACAAGAGCCCTTCACATCGGACCATGTTGGGGCCATAGAACTTCATCCCACTAAGTATTCCTTTGGCTCACTGGTACCCCGGATCATACTAAAAGTCACCAAACTCCGGGATGGAGGACGACTTATCTACCCAGCGGATCGGGAAAAAAGAGTGCTCAGAAATCTGATAAAAATGAATCTTTCCTTCCATCCCTTGTGTGAGGATGGAAGACCGCCTATGAACTTATGGTCAGCCAGGGCCGTGAAGTTAAAGGCCCCTCTGGATGCGAGGTTCGGGAGGAAAACAATAATAGAAAGAGAAAGGGGTTAAAGGTATCCCAAACAGCTTGAACAAAATGAACACCCCGTTCATCTGAGCAATGGCGTTCGGGGTCATTTGTTGGAGAGGAATGTCAAAATATTGGGATATAGACATAAAGAAAGGGGTGATCGTAAAGCGAAGACCAAACTTTACTTGGCCTAAGATGATGGTGTAAAACCCTAGAGAATGTTCTAAGGAGATTGGTCAATCCGGGGTACCTAGACTTCAAAATCTTCAAGAATGTTGTAGGCTTTACAGATAGTTCGCAAAACTCCAGGCTTAACCTTGTAGGATATGGCCTCATACCAATTTGGCTAGTAGACATGTCCTTTTCCTTTCTTTCCTTCTCCTTTGCCACTCTTTCCTATGATTCTATGGCTAAGGGAGAAAACCAAGAAAGAGGTATGGATGATCAAGGATGAAGAAGAAAGGGACGATGACTTGACGAAACTTACATAGAAAAAGACTTCAGCAAAAAAAGATAAGATTTACAAGCTTCGGTTGTTGGCGGTGCAAATGAGCAGATGACAATTTCCTCACACCCTTTTATAGAAAGACCGCAATAACACAGGATGAATGGATGCGGGACATATGGTCGAAGCACGACCGTAGATTTCGGAGGCCTGCAGCTCACTGTAGTCGCCGATTAGTATGTCTTGCCTAGCACGTCAAGTAAAGGACGCTTCGAGGAGATTGCGTCACGTGGCGCCAGTCCATTCGCGAGGTGATCTCCCATCATTAATATGCCCCATACGATAGGCCTCATCCCCTCTTAATAAGTGATTGACAGCCATCAGTCATAGCACATTAGAACTCACAAAATGCTTAGGGCTAATTCAAATGGCCCCCGACGCAAATGCTTCGATTCCTCGGATTTGCGAAATAGTTAATATTGAAAAATGTTGACGTCATTTCTTATTCACACCTCTCTCTCTCTCAAAGCGCCACAAGTTCAATCAATCAGGCAAGCTTCCTTTGATTGGATTTAACGGAGGGTTTGTGATTGGGATATTAGCCAGAGCCAGACACGTGGCTCGTGGAGGTTACGTGGCGTGGTTACAATGGCAAGGAGAGAAGTGTCCGAGGTTAACTCGGAAGAGAAGTGCTAGAGGTCATCTCGGGAAAGAAGTGTCCGAGGTCACATCGAAGAAGAAGTGCCTGAGGTCATCTTGGGGAAGAAGTGCACGAGACCATCTCGAGAGAAGAGGGTTCGAGGTCATCTCGGGAGAGAAGGGTCCGAGTCCATCTCGGGAGAGAAGTGTCTGAGATCATCTTGGGAGAAAAATGTCTGAGGCCATTTCGGGAGAAAAGGGCTCGAGTCCATCTCGGGAGAGAGGCTCAGCCGAGGGCTAGGCCTGAGTTGGTCTATCACTCAGGATCTCATTCATGAAATCCTTAAGCACCTTTGGAGTATTGGCAGAGCATTAGTGATGAAAATGGAAAACAACCTGGAATGATAATATGCGTAACGGCAATTACCAACACCTTGCTTTCATATGACAGCTGGCAGGCGATTACGACCCAAAACGCATGATGATAATAGTACACTTAATATGTGCGGCGGCAGTTACCAGCACCCCCTGTCGTATGATAGCTGGTAGGTGGTTACGACACATAACACATGAAAACAGGGGAGGTGGTGACAATAACGCCTTAGTGCTTGAAGGAGAGGGACAACGACTATATAAGGTGTTAAGGCACCTAGGTAAGGGGATTTTTTTTCTTTCTCTAAACTCTGGACACAACTTACTTTATGGTTTTTCTCCTATTTTAAAGGGCTTCTGACTTGAGCGTCGGAGAGGGATCCGCTGAAATTCCTTCCGGTGTGTCCCTTTAATACTAGTGTTAACCTCGCAGGCTCAGACATCTCTCGTCATCACCTAAGGTTATAACATCGAAATCTATTGTCCAATTCGTTCACTTCCGGAACAGAGATCATGAGCACTTTGGATATGATCTAAGAGTTTATCCGGCCCAACTTAATTTTGATCTCTAAAAGATAAGCACGGTGTCTGGTATGGACTCAAATCAAGCTCAAAGTGGCTAGAGACCGTGACCAAGTCATCTATCAATTTGAGACTACGAGGAGTGCATTTGAAAATGTACATGGGCCAAATTGTGAGAATCATTATTACTCGCGGGCAATAATGAAAAGTTCCAAAAAGCAAGATTGGAGATTTCCTATCTTGGTCCATTTATTTTGTAGTCTGGCCACTCATGAAGCCAACCTCCAACTGGGTCCTCATTCAATGCTTTTTGCCAATTTTTGTCCTTTTCTAGAAAGTAATCTATGCATAAATTTTCCCATAGTCTCTGTCACTCGCCAAATTTGGAGTGGATCCACGAATATTCCTTTTGGCGAATCTGGAATTGATCCTCGATTTTGCATATTCGTACAGTTTGACAATAAAAAAAAGTCATGGTAAGAAAAATAGAAAACTAAATTTACCATTTGTTGCCTTTATCTTCTAACTATTTTCCCTCGTCTTTCTTTCATACATAATTGATTGACATTATTTTAAAATATAATTTGAAAAAAAAACTATATTTATAATTTATATTTTTTAAAAATAAAATAAATGCAGCCGCTACATTCTCAAGCAAACCACAAGCTTCGATATCGAATAAAAATTGATAGTTTTAGAATTCGGATTAGATCATATTGGATCCAAAATCTGATCAAGAATTTTTTTAAGGGAGTTAGGTTAAAATTACTTGAATTTAGGATGAAGAAGAAGAATTTAAAATTTAAAAGTTATTTTATGATGTTGATGTTAGATCTTTAGCATGAAATACAAAATCAAAACTGTACAATAATCTTGGAGAAAAAACTAGTGAAGAACGCTACAAGAAATTATCGTTGGTGAGAAACGATCACGAAAAACAAACCGTCTCTTCATAACCCAAACTCCTCTTCTGTAATTGGACAAACCAATCTTCAATGTTCTTCGCGATAACCCCTTCTTACTCTTGTGCACCTGGACAAACCTTGCACAAAGACATTACATATATGGGACAAATCCTTTCTCATTGATCTTACATAGATCTCACACACTGCTTGTCTCTTTCGATAAACTCATTGCTTAGACACACACTCATTGCACCTCCTCTCTATTCACCTCCCCTTTGCCTTGGAAGTAAATACATATATATAAGGGGTAAAAGGTCTTTTCTCCTTCCTCCATTAATGAAGAAATATGAATGAATTGAAAGATATAGAGAAAAGAGTCTCTTCATCTTCCTATAACTCCAACAGTTGGATCGCTTAAAGACTTTTTGTTTTTATAAAGCTATCATAAATTTTTATCATGTAATATTTATTTTATGAAAGGTTTACATTTTTATAATAATTATGGAATAATTAATAGTTTAGATAATTAAATTTTGATATTTAAATATTTAAATTCATAAAATATAATTATCATATTTAAAAATTAGATTTGTTATTTATGTTTAAATTAAAATATTATTACAATGAATTTTTTTTATTTAATAATTTTATTAATCATAAAAGAATAATATATCGTATAATAATAAAACAAGATTCGATTGGTTTGGATTTGGGTTTATAGTTTTAAGTTGGATGCATTTCGAATTGAGTTGAAGTTGAGAATCTTTTTACAATACCTTGTAGGGTTGGATAGGTTTGAATCAAGATGAAATAAAAATTTTACAAATAAATTCTAACCCAAATCAAACCTAAACTCAAATCCGACCCGAACTCAAATCCGACCCGAACCCAAACTCAACCCAAAACCCTTAAACCCGAATTCGAATACCCTATTAAAGATTTTTTTTTTACTATTTTCAATATAATTTTTTCACTTTTATCTCAATATTTTATCATTAACATACTAATCCTAATATTAATATGCATAAAAATATTTTTATTTTTAAAATAAAATTTAATTTAATCCCAACAAACCCACTAAATCCTAAATTTTGGTCAACTCAAGTCAACTCGACCAAATCCTAACTCAACTCGAAAACCCTTCCATCTGAATCCAAATTCAAAAACTCCCAATCCGAATTTGATACTTTTTGAGTCGACTCGAGTCAGGTCGGCGGGTCAGATTCATTTTTGACACTCCTATACCATTGCTTCAATCCGATCTGAATCCACCTGAACAATTGGTTGAGTTATTTGAATTGGTCCAAATTCGACTTTATAGTTTTGAAATTAGCTTGGATTTGAGTTGGAAATTTTTTTTGTAATACCCTTGTTTTAACCTGTTCATCAGATCCCTCCAAATTGACACCCTTATCACCTCTCATACAATGAGGATTATTCAAATCTCAGGTTGAACACCCTTATCACCTCTCATACAATGAGGATTATTCAAATCTCAGGTTGAACATTTTCTATGGAGTTTGAACAGTTGATTTGTCAGATTAATATGTGGAATTTGGCCGTTTACCTCCGAGATAAATTGGACCGAAGGCAGAAATATCTGAAAAAAAAATAAAAAATAAGTATGGAATCTCATAATACAATATTTGCTCTCTTCCAAAACTCTAATCTTTATTGGTTCTCCCACCATTCAGCATCTCTTTCAACGTTGCATTTGCAAGCCCAGCATGCAAAGAGACCTCAGGCTTTTTGGCCCCCTCCAACTTGTGCTGTAATCCTCGAAGGTAGGACTCACCTGCAGCTTCAGCTTCTGCATGTTCAGTACACCAGCAGGAGCAGACATGTACAGAGCCAAGCCCCAAACTCATGAGTTGTGATCCTACTGCACAACAAACTCCTCAAAGCTGACCAGCAGTTGTCACACAGCAAGCAATTCAAGTGTATACCCTTTTCTGAGCTATGCAATGTAAAATCATACTTACAATTGTAACAAAATGTGAAATAACGGCACCTCTAAAACCAACTCCAGAACGGCTCATACACTTTGAAATAAAATAAATCACAGATCCTTAAGTATAGAATCTCATAACACAATGATCTTTTCGACGAAGAAAGTCAACCACCAAAAAAACATTTTTTACACCGATTAGAAATTGTTCTCAAAACAAATTACAGTACATGAAAATACCGACTGCACAAATACCAACTGCACCAATCCGTGAAGGCTAAAATAATACTTACAAGAACATAAAGCCAAAGGCTGATGATAAAACAATGTAGTTTTTAAGTTCAAAAATGTCTGAGTAATACTTATAACACAAATGATTCCAAAATCTGCTCGACAAAAGATTTGCTATTCGGACAGTTAATAATATTCGATATAAAAATATGCATATAGTTTAGACATGCCAAAGGTGCCGATAAACTCTGCTAAATTACAAGATAAACTCATTCTGAGCACAATACACTACTGACAAGTGTTAAAAATTACTGAGTGTTTTTCGTAGGGAGGGGAAGTGTTAAAAATGTAATTAAAACATGTTTCTTAATAAACCAATTTAGAAAACCAATAAGGGATTATCTAGCTCGCAAACCAGGCACGTTGTTGAGCCCCATCTTACTCAGTATATTTCTGGCTACAGAGGGTGGATTGTCCAGTCCCATGCTTCGGCTGAATTCGTTGGCGAGTGATACGAGTTGGGATTTGTCACGGCCAATTTTTTTGTTAGAGTTGTAGTATCCAAGCCATGCTTGGTATGCCGACTCTTTGTGCTTCAGCTCTACATGTGCAAGTGCTCGTTCCACCTGCATGGGCAATGAAGGAGTTGAACACCAGTTGTATCAATTAAGCTTAAGTGTTTGATCAAGGAATAAGATATATAGTTAACTAAAAAGGTTAAACTAAAAATCTAAATGCAACATAGCATAATTGTAAGGATAGTATTGCTATGTTACACCAAAATACAACACAAGCTCCATTCTAACGGTCGGAATCCACCAATTCCTAATTGACCTGGGTTTAGTGTGGATAATTATGATATAGTAAGACACCCAATTATTCTATTGATTGTTAGCACATCGAAGCCATGACAAAGGTCAAGTAAACAGGAGTTGAGTGCACTTGAAGCTAGATCATTACTGTCCACTATGAAAAAATATGTACTGCACATCAATCCCACACTAAAAGTAGATTTCACCACCAAAAGAAATAATTATTGGTAAGATTTATGTAGCAAAAACAGAAATCTTTTCTTTTGTGTATAAGAAACACAGAATATTATGCCAATTTGTAGTAAAATCTCAGCCAAATTTAACAAATGGCAGCCAACGAGGACAGCATGATTTGTATAAATGTGCATGTGCACATATAAACTGTCAACCACAAGACACTGATCAGGAAACTAAATACTGAGGGATAAAGGAAAGCTAAGACACGACAGTTTAGAATTAAGAGGGGTCTAACCTGAGAATTCACGAAAGAATGAAATAAAGACAATAATTTAACGAAACATCAAAAGGATTATATGGCAACAAGGACATAAAATGAATAATTAAGAGATACCTTTTTTCTTGTGTCCAAGTCAATTGTCGGTACTGAAGCCTTTGATATCGGCAAATCCTTGATGCTACTTAAAAAGAAATCCTCCCAGGGTGCCAACATCAAAATGCCTACTCCTTCCTGGCCTTTCCTGCCCGTTCTACCTAGTCTATGTATATACTGCTCTCTGTCAGCAGGGATTCCCAACTGTGGCATAAACAGAGATGCTCAAAGATCAGTAAATTTCACAATCAGTAATCAACAATGATTGACTATTCAAGTTAAAAAGACCATATCAAAGAGACCACATTCCCTTTGTCGTTATAATTCTAAAAATGAACAGTGGTAAAATAAGGCATGGATATTGATTAGCAAAGAATTAAACTGGTGACGAAAAATCTGTTTAAACCATTAAATATGGAAAATTATGAAATTGGGACAAACTTTAACAAGTCGAGATATCAATGAGAATTGGATAGATTGAAGGGGAAAAGCTATCGTCTTTAGAAACCTGCAAGCAACTTCCTATGCAAATTGAACTCACACAATTGCATCTCTAATTGTCATGTGCTCAAATAAGTGAAGACTAGACCTGTCGTCTTAAATATCCAAATAAATACTACTGCAGTTGCATCAGATTGGGATTTGCAATCATCTTAAATATACTTGCTAATAAAAATTCATTTGATCCACCTATTTCAAGCAACTTGTAACCATGAACATATGTATCTGATGCACAGGGAACATACCACCCATTGGATATTTGGTAAAATCCTAAATTCATGTCGTTTGAAATAAAATAACAGATCCTTGTATTGTCAAATATACCATATAAAGAAATCTTATAATCTCAAGCTAACTAACAAAAGGATAAGCATACCATTACAATTGAAAGAGAGGTCATTTCTACACTACTCACGAGCATTTAAAAAAAAACTTGGTTTTAGAGACTGAGAGTCTAAGAGCCATGGTATGTTAGGAATCATTCATTAATTCATCACATCAGAATAAATAGGGTCGAAGAAATTTTAAAGATAATAAATATAGGTAGATGTGTAGGTTCACTACGTCCAGATTCCTAGTGAAATTTAAAAGAATTTTAGAAATCAAGGTATCATTATGCTAATTAATTATCAAATTTTGGAGAAGGAATATCCAATATTTGTATCAACATGACAATTTACTAATGTGAAAGCCACCTGGAGTGTTCCAAATGATTTTCCAGTAAATGTAGGTTGCGACATTAACAAAATTTAAAACCCCCTATCATTTAGGTCAATACAAGATGAACTAACCAATAATATTCAAGATTGTTAGATGTGGGAACAATTAGGGATTTTAATCCTAATTGTCCCTTCTACCTATGTTTAATTAGTCATCAATGTACGAAATCCCCTGCAATACATGATCTTCACAATTAAGTCCATGAAAAAGATAAATCTCGATGTATGTTATTTGCACATGGCATTGTGCTAACTAATCAGGGTAAATAGATTATACTCAAACCAGAATTGCAGAGAACTTTAAAAATCTTAAGCGAAAAATAAAAGTATTCAATTACAAAAAAAGAAGTGAGAAATAATTAAGATAATCTCAAATCAGTATAAGTAGTTTTAAATATTTTGAATTTATTATTCAATAAGAATGAAATCCTGATGAATATATCATACATATAATAAAGGAAGAACAATTGAAGAACATTTGAAGTCTTGTTTAATCATCATCAACCCTTGAAAGAAAATTTTTATAAGACATGGGGTATGCCATGCCATAATTTTATGGATTGAATTATTAGGAAATCAATGACAATTAATGTGAGAGAAGAATATTAGAACAGATGTGTGGAATTACTTTTAAAAAAATGAAAATACATCTGGAAGCAATAACGTGCCTAAAAATGACAAATATGAGAAAATAGGTTAATCTAGTATGAACATGTCAAAATTGACTATGAAATTCTACCTTTAGATAAGTTGAATCAATTAAGATAAGGTGCAAGGGGTAAACGAAGACAAAAGTCGACTTAACAAAATTAAAAGATTTGATAATCACTAACAAAATAGTAAAGCATAGAAGGATAAGTTGCACATAGACAAAGACTAGCACCACTCATGATGGTGTGTGTATCTGCAGTTAATGGCAGATAATCTACACAGATGAGTCAAAGGGAATTGCACTATCATTATTCAGGATCATTGGATCTTAATCAGAACTAAAGACCATGGAATAATGCAAAATTGACTAATAGAAGGTCCTTAAACATGAAGGTGCGTCAACCAAAAACTGAGTTATATAACAAAATGACCTGTATGACAAATGTCACATTTGGATAATCCACTCCTCGCGCTGAAACATCAGAACTGACAAGAATAAGACCTTTCGACTCTCTAAACTCTTTAGAAACCCTGGTCCTATAAGTCTGAGGCTTTCTAGAATGAATTTCCCGAACATTAAGTTTCAGTTCAGAAAGAAGATCAGCCACCAGCCTTGTCACCATTGCTGTTGTACAAAACACAATAACCTGCATTGAGATGATACATTAAAAACAAAGAGTCCAGAAAATGACAGAATGGATAGCCACTAGGGTTCAAGTAACACCTACCTTGTAGTCAGCATTTTCTGAAATATGTTCAGTTAGAACACTATACAATGTCGAGAAATGTTTCTCGAGAGGTATGACCAATTGCATCTGTCTAACCTGAAAAGCAGTTACACCAATAATTCAATGGAAATTCAGATGTTTGCGCAGTTATATAAGGAAACAAATAAAAGTACATGTGAGTGTGTTTCTTCGGTCCCTTCTTCAACTGTATTAATAAACTCAAGGTCTCTTCTCATAGCAATGTAGCATATTTGGCGGACCTGGGCATTTTGAATCAAATAAATGAAATTCATTATCAGTATATTACAAGTATTCATATCTTTGAAAGCAAACATACCTCGTCTGGAACAGTTGCAGAAAATAAAAGTGTTTGCCGCTGTTTGGGAACTGCATCCACAATCTTCTCAATATCTTTTCGAAAACCCATATCCAAGAGACGGTCAGCCTCATCAAGGATGAGAACTTTGACGCCCATAAGCTGAGTAGCAAATCCTGGAGTATTCTCAATATGATCTCGAAGCCTTCCAGGAGTTGCTACAAGAATCTGCAAATGCAATATTTGACTATTAACGAGAATCACTTCCATTGTTGAAAGAAGCCTCACGTCTCCCCAAGAATACCAATACTTTACCTGGCATGGGTTAGTTTGCATCCTTTTTTGTTCTAATGCTAATCGTGTTCCGCCCATCACCACTTGCACACAAATTGAGGGATGAAATTTAATAAGCTTATTAGCCTCTGCAGCAGCTTGATCTGCAAGCTCACGAGTAGGACAAATAACAAGAACATTGATTGGTGGTCTTCTTTGATCACGATCAACAGGAGGTAATTTTGAGATGACTTCAATTGCTGGAAGCTGAAGCAGCCAATTGGTTCACAATTATCACATGGCAAAACTATGGGGGAAATGCTGTGTAAAAAAAATGAGAAGTGCAGAGTTCCAAAGGTGGATTATTCACCAAAAATGCAACGGTTTTCCCAGTTCCAGTTTTTGCTTTTGCAAGAACATCTTTACCTGCAAATAAAACCAAAATGCTGAAATTGTCAGGTCATAATCATGAAATGAAGTGGATACAATTCCATTCCAAAATGATTACTTATTTGGACGGGGACAGCCTACTAGACTAAGGATTACCCAGCTTGCCTATCTTAAACTATCGACATGGAGCATCTTAAGGATGATGCGGGTGTAGTCACTTGGAATGGAGGGCCTTAAAATATGAGCATTATATACCACCGTGCTCAATGTGGCATCATAGCTTCAAAAACCACCACCTGGGTATCTGTGACATATATGAATATTCTATCAGGGGCAATTGCACAGATACGGCAGAAAATCTCTATGCAAATTGAGCATGAGAATAAAGGTGCAAGGATTTAAAAAAGAAATGGTCTAATGTATTATATAGAGTGCACCTAACATGGGAAAGAAACTGGTATTAAATAGTCTAACGAACTTAGTTAAAATACATACTTAAAGCTCTGGATCTGTTAGAAATATTATGCTTATTAACAAGTGAATAAGAAATCAATATACTTTCTTCATATCACTTTCCTGATGTTCTTTTCTTAGTTTGAACTGCCTTTTACAAAAAAAAAAAAAAAAAATTCTTAATAAGTTTTTCATCCGCGGGGGGTATTGTAGGGTTGTGTAATCGGTTCAAACCGAACCGACCGAACCGATTAAACTCAAAACCGAACCAACCGAATTTTTTTCGAACCAACCGAACTGAACCAAACCAAACTTTTCAAAAAACCGAACCGACCGAGTCAATAAAACATCCGGTTTATTCAGTTTTCGACCGAAATAACTGAATTTTTCTGTTCGATTTGATTTAGTTCCAGTTTAATTTGGTTTAATGTGGTTCGGTTCAACTCATAATATCGATTTGATTTGTTCCGATTTAATTCATTTCAACTCATAATATTAACTTAGTTTGATTTCGATTTGGTTTGATTTCAGTTTGGTTTTATTTGGTTTAATTCTTATTTGGTTCGGTTCTAATTTCGTTCGGTTCAATTTAAAATATCGGTTTAATCGGTTTAACCGAATTTCAATTTTCAAAACCGAAACTGAACCGATTAAACCGATATAACCGATATTTTCGGGGAAAAAAATGAACTTCCAAATTAACCGAACCGAACTTTTAAGTTCGGTCGATTAGTTCGGTTTAACCGACCGTTCGCACAGGCCTAGGGCATTGAGCTTAGTGTTCCATCTTCCTTCAAAGGATGGAAAGGTGACAAAATCAGTGGATGTAAATAAAAGGAACCCCTTTGTAGGGGGTAAGGAGCCTGAGTTTGTACTGTAAAGCATGGAAAACAAGACATGTGAAAACCAGGGGGGTTGGTGTAGGGTTACTGTATCACAAATTTTTTTTTAAAACTATGATAATCTACAGGCCGTTGCAATAAAAGATATGAATAGTCATGTGGAGCAGGACTTAGATGTCAAGAAATGTTAAGGATATCCAACACAGGAATTGTTATTCCTGACATATTGAATCAAGATCAAGTCAGAAAGTACAATGATTTATCCAAATGATGACAATAATGCAATTCCTTAAAAAACTGTGAAGCAAACCTTAGGGAGATATAATTTGGCTAAGACATTATAAGCACTCTATAGGACAGTCATTCTAACACCTTATCTAAGTCAATTTCTCCAACAAAGCAACCCTAAATCAGAATGCTGAATCTCAAGAATTATTAACCATGAGGCATTGACAAACTAGATAATATTCAATGTCAAATAATTGAAAGATCCTTATATCATCCACATGCAAATGAAAGAAATGACATAAGATGGCTAACCTTGAAGTATGACAGGAAGGGTCGCCGCTTGCACAAGTGTCATCTTCTCATATCCAGCTGCTTTCACTCCTTTAAGTGTCAAAGGTGAGATGGAGCACTCATCAAATCTGAAAAATGCAGTACTAGTTACAGTTTAGAACCAACACAACATTCGCACAACTTAAAAGTTAAATCCTTGCTAATAGGATACACCACAAACAATAATACTTGCATACATAAACTGCTACAAATATTGCATCTGGATGTGCTTATCTAATCTTCAGCACAAATATCATATAGACATATCACCTCCATTGATATATCATATATTTCATTTTTCTCTTGAGACATATTAAAAGTTATACAAGTAACTTAAGAAATGTCTTCTTCCAAAGCATACAGAAAGTGAAAAGAAACTTGACTCAATCAGCAAACTAAATTCATATGAAAATGATGTTCACATAAATTTGTTTGTACTATGAGCCAACTTGAATACTTGATTCATGTAGCTCTGCATGCTTGCTTCTTGGCTAACCACTATGGGAATTTTACAAAAATTAAGGGTACAAACACTCAAGTAAACCATTCTAGTGCTAGTGCAGCAACTCTTACCCGGTATGGAAGTGAAATTGAGTAAATTACCTAGTTTCACTTAGGTAAGAATCACTGCTTGAATCTGATTTCTTTGGCGCTGACTGTGCATTGTCTTCATTTCCTAGCTTGGTGGAACCTAAGCTCGTCAAGAGATCATTAACAGACCCCTCCTTTTCATCTTTGTTGCCAAAAAAATCATCACTAAAACCAGATACATCATCCTCATTCTCAGTTTCTTCATCTTCCTCCCCCTTTGATTCTGAAACCTCCCCATCTGATTCGAAACCGCTGACCTTTCCATGCCTCGCATCTGTTTAAAGCTCAAGTCGTTATCTCTTTTGTCTTTTCTTGAAAATGTAGAAGGCATCTTTTGGCCACCTTGCCCCTTGCTTTCCTAGACGAAGACACAAATTCTTCTTCGTCTTCATCATCATCACCATCCTCGTCCTCTAAATCACTATCAAACCGTCTCTTAACTGGCGAGT
>JAGFNQ010008502.1:0-181020 GCA_024364735.1 Boesenbergia rotunda | reverse complement strand
TCCTTGTTTTGACGATATCCTTTTGCCACTAATCTAGCCTTAAAGGTAACTACATTACCTTCCATGTCGATTTTCTTCTTGAAAACCCACTTGCACCCTATGGGCTTAATCCCTTCAGGTGGTTTAACCAAGTCCCATACTTGATTTTCGTACATGGAATCCATTTCCGACTTCATGGCTTCAAGCCATTTGTCCCTTTCTGAACTTTTCAGAACATCTTCATAACTGATAGGTTCGTCATCGCCAATGAGCAACACGTCGTTCGATTCGCTTACGAGAAATCCGTATCTCTCTGGAATATTGCGTGTCCTATCAGACCTACGAAGAGGTGGTGTTGTTTTAGGTTCAACTGATAGCTCATCACTATGAATTATCGGTTGCGGGTCTAGACTAGGTGTCTCTGTAATGTCTATTGGAGTTTCTTGAACTTCATCAAGTTCAATGCCACTCCCACTGTTTTCTTGTAAAAGAAATTCTTTTTCTAGAAATACAGCATGCCTTGAAACAAACACCTTTTGTTCCAAGGGATGATAGAATTGGTAACCCTTCGTTTCCTTAGGGTATCCAATAAATAGACATTTATCAGACTTAGCATCCAATTTGTCTGATACAACCCGCTTCACATAAGCAGGACAACCCCATATCTTAAGGTGAGTTAAGTGAGGTTTCTTACTATTCCATGTCTCATATGGAGTAGTAGAGACTACCTTGGTCGGGACTCTGTTTAGCAAGTAAACAGCTGTCTTAAGTGCATAGCCCCAAAAGGATTTTGGAAGAGTTGCATGATTCATCATCGACCTAACCATGTCCATCAAGGTTCGGTTGCGCCTCTCAGATACACCATTATGCTGTGGTGTATACGGCGGAGTCCATTGGGACAATATCCCATTGTCCCTAAGATAATCTTGAAACTCTTGACTTAAGTATTCACCACCCCGATCGGATCGAAGTATTTAATACTTTTGCCAAGTTGTTTCTCTACTTCATTTCTGAACTCTTTGAATTTCTCAAAAGCTTCAGATTTGTGTTTCATCAAGAACACATACCCGAATCGTGAGTGATCATCGATAAAGGTGATGAAGTAGCTATAGCCTCCTTGTGCAGAGTTGACATTGGTCCACATACATCAGTATGTATTAGACCAAGCAACTCTCCCACTTGATTACCTTTCCGGAAAAGGGTAATTTGGTCATCTTGCCTTTTAAGCATGATTCGCATGTATCAAATGAACCGGGTTCAAATGATTCCAGAATTCCACATCGGTGTAATTCGGTCATGCGTTTCTTACTTACATGGCCAAGACGGCAATGCCAAGTGTAGGAGTCTATTCGATTATCTATTCGAGCACGTTTATTGCTAACTTCGATATTGAAAACGTCACTGGATAAATCTAACGTGTAGATGCCATTGCACAAAGTTCCATTCCCATAAAGAACGCCATTTAAAGTTATGTAACAACAATTGTTACTAAAAGTTAAATGATAACCCTTTTCATTCAGACATGAAATAGATACAATGTTCTTTATTAACGAAGGAACGAAATAACAATTATCCAATTCTAAGACACGTCCAGTGGGGAGCTTTAGCAAATATGTTCCGATGGCAACAGCAGCAATCTTTGCTCCGTTTCCAACTCGCAAATTCGCTTCTCCTTTGACGAGTCTTCTTCTATTCCTTAGCCCCAGTATGTCATTACATATATGTGAGCTACACCCAGTATCAAGTACCCAAGTGTTTGAGGAAATAGAGTGACATTCAATAACGAAGATACTTGAAGAGGATGGGGCATCGGATGCCTTCTCTTTCAAGGACTCAAGATAAATCTTGCAGTTTCTTCGCAAGTGACCCTCCTTGCCACAGTGATGGCAAGTGCCTTTTAGGGTATTTTCAGTCTTTTTGGCCTTTTTCTCCTTTCCCTTATTCTGTTCTTTGGCCTTCCTCTTAGAACCTTTCTTCGAGGAACCAACTAACAGTACCGTCTTTAGATCCTGCTTCACAGAAGGCTTTAAAGTCTTCAGCAGGTTGAGCAACTCAGGAAACTGGTCTGGAGTTGCACTTTCGGGAGGACGGTTGGGAAGTTGATCTTCAAGGACATTAGCAAGCTTCTTTGCCTTGAGGACTATCCTCAGGTTTCGAAGCCAGTCCATGAAGTTTGGCCCGGTCAGTTTATTGGTGTCCAAAATGGAACGCAAGTTTAGAGAAGACATGATCGAGTGATTATCCTAGAAATACAAATTGAGTTTATGTGAGAAGATTGATTAAAGAATGTATCAACATACATTAATAAAATCCTATTTATTTTTCAAATTGAATAACCCTTTTTATCAATTCGGGAGATCGTAGGAACATCTCCAAATAGGTTGATATCCAACCATAGATAAGAACAACCATGACTGTGGCCATCAAGTTTTTCTTAGCTATGAAGGTAGGTAATTACACCGATTACATATCACATATATGTAACTATCACTTTATGCTATCAACTAATTGAATGTTTGCATAAATCATTGGGTTGTTAACTCATTAACAAGTATGTAACATTTTACATAGCACCCAACTGCACCTCTCTTTACATCGACCTTGGCTGTGGCACAACAAATCGATGCTCCAAGCTTAAGGCTGACCCATTAATCAAGAAATAGTTTTAATATGGTTGGAGCTCATTCAACCGTTTAGTTAGGCTTGGATGTGTCCAACAACCAAAACTAAGGATTGACCTCTGACTCCAACTATATTATTCATAAACTAATTCCATGGTTTGAACATGTTGAGGTTCAAGTGGGCATGGATGTGTCCATCAACCCAAACGAGAAACAAAACTCCGGTTCTAACCATATTAATGGAAGGTGTTAGCCTTAATATTTTGTAAGGGGTTTTGGGTCTCATCTTTTCTAAGCACATTCATGACATATGTCATGACTAACGTTTTCCTCAATAAAGTATGTATGTGACTTAAGTTATCAAGTCTCATTAATTGAATTAGGAACCGGATTTCCTAATTCTAATCTCATACTTTAATAAAGGAATTGTTTTGGGAAACAATTTCCTAAATTGTCATAATCAATTTCGGAAATAATATGTTCAAGACTTTGATTTCTCTAAATCAAAACTTATTAAATTAAGAGATAATTCCCTTAATTCAACCACATATTATTTTCATGAAAATCTCATTTAAGAAACTCTATAGGAAACCATTTTCCTAATTAATTTTGGAGACAACAATATGTAAGAGCATTACCTCTTAAAACATATTTTATTCATGGATTTAATTAATTACAACAAATCGTTTTCTAAGGGTGGCTCCCCGAGGCTCAGATACCCAAAGAAAAATAATTTGTCGTAAATCCAATTGGACGGCTCCCCGAGGCTCAATCCAAATCAAACATGACAATTTCAATTAAAAATTGGGAAATTAAATTACAACAACTAGCTTTAAATTGGACGGCTCCCCGAGGCTCAATCCAAAATAAAGAATTTTGTTGTCAATTTAAAGACCAATTCAAATTTAATTGTCAATTAACTGTCCATGAATTTGTCTAGACTTTCTTAAAAGAAAGTGCCCAAAATTGCGAGATTTCATAAATTGGTTTTCAGAATAATTGTAAGTTTCCGGTACAAAGAAAACTTACATATTTCCAAAATTGGAAAATTTCTAAAATAGAAAAATTTCCAAAATTGGAAAGTTTCCAAAGATGGGAAGTTTTCACAATTATTATAAAATTTCAGAAACTAGAAAATTTCAAAAGTTTGCGAAATTTCATGAGGATTTCCAAACTTCGAAATTCCTAAATCTAAAATTTATTATAATTGGAAAGTTTCCATAATTGAAAATTTTTCCGAAATTGAGATCATGACAAAGTTTTCCACAAAACAATTATATGATAATGTCGAACACTAACCGGCTCTGATACCACTGTTGGGACCGGGTGCATGTTGACAAGGATACGAGTTCGTAAAATTTTAAATTTTTACGTGCAGCGGAAGAATTTGCATAAAATAATTTCCTAAATTATTTTAACTTCGTATCTAGCATGCAACCTTATAGTGTGTTGACATAATCATAAAATAAAACTTTGCGGAAAAGTAAACTAATTTACTTTATACCTCGCGTAACTCGAAGTAAGGGACGAGATCCAACCGTAGCGTCCCTTGGAAGCTCCGCCTCTATTCGCGTCCACGCCGAGTTCTCTTCGGGATGACTTCGCAAAGTCACGAGTTTTGTGCCGACGAGAACTACTAGATTCTCTATAGGCACAACAAGAAGATCAAGAGAAGAAAGGAAACTAACCAACGAAATAACGGAATCGAATTCCGAGAAGAGAGGAGTCGCTATCCGCTTCTTCTTCTTCTTGTTCGGTTCTCCTTCTTCTTGAATGCTCACGCCACAACCCAAGGAAGTGGATGAGGTGCGCCGCCCTAGATGGAGGAAGGGCGCCGGCCCTAGGTCACCAAGTGGGCGCCGGCCCTAAGGAGGAGAGGGGAGGGAGAAGAGAAGAGAGAGAGAGGGAGAGCTCTTCACAACTTGATTAGTTGATTGGAATAAGGGCTTGCCTTTGGTTCCTTTATATAGTAGCAACTCCTTTGCTAAGTCTCCCTCTAAACCGAATTAACGGAATTAACGGAATTAGTTATAAGAAATTTATCTTATAAATTCTCTTATTAATTATTCCGTTTAAGCCGAGTCTTATTATAACTAATTTATAATAAAACAAATTCCTCTTCTCTTTAAATTATGGAATAAATTTTATAAGAAATTTATAAACTTTCTTATTATGGAAAAATCAATTCTTAATTGATTTTATAAAATTAAAATAAACCATTCATGGATTATTTTAACTTCCATAAAAAGAATAAATTTCTACAAATTTATTTATATAAATTTCTTTTTACAAATTTATTCATCCATAATTTATAAAATAAATAGCGCTAGATTTATTTTATTAATTAAACCAATTAAATTGGTTTAATCTCCCTTTAATGGCCGGCCACCACAAGGAGGGTTAGCACCCTCTTTGGCCGGCCAAACCAACCCGAACCGGTCGCGAATTAAACTCATTTAATTCGCCCAATAAGCCTTCAAAAGACTTAGCCATTTTAGCTTCCATTGCGCCTCTGATTAACTCAGATTCGACTTATTTCTCTTGATCGGAAAATCTAATTTTCAACTCGTTTTAAATCCCTCGGATTACTCGTAGTGCGTGTGACTAAATAGGCTTTCGATTTATGTTGGCCGTCTATAATCAACTAATTATAGAACGATCATGAGTGGCACCTAGTAGTACATCATGATCCCCAATTAATCGAAAGATCAACGGTTTGACCTCAGAAGAAATTATTCTGAAACCCTTCAGCAGCTCTATGAATCGTGCCCCATTCCCTTCACCACCTTATACCCACTTGGTTCAGGACACGGTCTATGGTGTCAGTCCCCACTAGGCTGACTACGTCACACCTAGCCCAAGTAGTGTCTTTCTCGTCCTTGGATTTCTAATTACTCTCATGTAAGAGACTCGCACTCTAAACATGATATACTCTGGCCAGAGGTTTTGAGTAACAATCCGACGATAGGCCTGGGTATACATCTCCTCGCAAGGAGTGGTGAATCCTTTGTAGGCTGTTCAAACATCTTCGGGCACTTCGGCTTATACCCAATCATCCTGGGTCCACACCTCCTTGGAGATGCTTGCTTAAGATGTTAAAGTATAAGTCTCCATGACCAAGATGACTTGAACACCGCAAGTCAAAGGAACATCGCACTTAAGCTGCAGTAAGAACTTCATTGACATATCTTTATAGATAACCATATGAAGTTTTACAGCTAGTCACTCCAATGAACTAGTTCCCTTAACTAGCATCCATGTTTATCTCCGGACATCCCAATGTCACCAGCCAGTGAGAATCAGCTGATTAGAGAATAACCCATGCTAGTCTCAACAGAATCGATAGTGTCCGTTTTTATCAATTCATCGACTAGGGATAATTTCAATACTTCACAATTGCACATATAGAGATAATCACTAGTTGTGATCCCATCACAAATTCTCTTATGCTGTGAGTTGTATTGCGGACATTCAGTAGATGAGTTTAAGATCCCAATCAAATACACAAAACATGTATACTCAAATAGTGAATTATAATTTATTAATATAAATGTTTACATCATAAGGCGATTGCCTTAGGACACTTCTCTCATATCACTAATAGTAACTATCACTCCCTCGTTCATCTCCTCTTGGCCTGCCTCAGGATCTTCTACCGTTTCCATCGGATCCTCTTCTTGTATCTCCGGAACCTCCTCGGCCACTTCGGGGTCTTCCTCGAACATCCCGGGGTCTTCCTCAAACATCTCGAGCATCTCAGGATCTTCCTCGATCATCGGGTCTTCCTCAAACATCTCGAGCATCTCGGGGTCTTCCTCAATCATCTCGGGATCCTCCTCATACATCTCGGGACCCTCCTCGTACATCTCAGGATCCTCCTCGTACATCTCGGGATCTTCCTCAGAGTCCCCCAGATCCTCTGGAAACTCATGCCGCAGAAGTTGCCTACATAATTCCGTATATGAGATACGACATCCTTGCTGTCCCAGATCTGATAAGCAACCTCTCTCGCACGATTGGGCAATGAACGAAGCAGAGCTCCAATCCTATGATCATCCATGATTGGAAACCCTTCCTGCTCGAGCTTCCAAAATAGCCGGTCCAACTTCCCCATATTGCCTTGGATCCCAAGGACAGGACTATACTCCACCTCTTCTATTTGCTCCAGCAGCTCACGACTCCGCCCCTGGTAATGACTCGTGGTGCCAATCTCATGCAACATCTAGAATTGAAAAAACAACACAGTTAGTACAGAACTGACAAAAACCAGTACAGAACTAGTTTTTTTTTCAATTCACAAATATATACAGAGAAAAGCACACACGATAAACTCAGTTTCCATCACCTTAATAATTACTATATTACATTTTTTTCTATCCCTACCCGCATATCCAATCCTAAGTATTTGATTTCATAAAAAAATATATATATCGTTCCAAGCCACATATCCTAAAGTACTTTTCATCATAACCATTGTTCATATTTCCATAGTCTAGAATCATAGGTATCATCCATACTTGCATATTCTAGAGTCATCAGAGCACATCATAAAAGAACATAAGGTATGCATAGAGGTACTTACTTGGAAGCGGCAGGAAGAAGGCTTGATGTGTGTGTAGTGAGATGACAACTGCTCTGATACCAACCTGTAACTCCCGCTTATTTTTTTCTTTCCATAAAGCGGCGTTACGTTAACATGAGTAGGGCAGGTAGACATCATAAGGCAGCGGAATAACTTTAATCTTACACATACATGCACCTACTACCATTCCTAACATAATGACATGGGAACTTGACATATTGACTTCATACTTAGCATCATATCATGTCATACTTAACATCATGTCATAGAGTCACATAAGTCATCATTCAAGCACATAAGTAGCAAAGGTAAAGTTCTAGAATAAGACGAGTAAACATATTGTTTTCTTGGCCAAGTCATTACCACACACATGCATTCTTGCCCTCCTGCTGCTTCCTTATTGTCCCCTTGCGTGATCTGCGGTATAAGGAAATAAGACTATAAGCACACAGGCTTAGTAAGACTCTTTCCTACTCACTAAAACCATTCATCACTTAATCATGAGCACATGAAACATTAACATAACTTGGTGCTCTACATAGAACATAAGTATCTAAAATCATTTAGCATGACCTAGTTCTTACATAGTACATGGACATAAGATTTCACTTAACATGGCATGAACATAAACATAAGTAAACATTCTTAGCATGGCATGATATATGGCATAAACGTAAACATAAGTAAATATTCTTAACATGGCATGATACATGACATAAACGTAAACATAAGTAAACATTCTTAGCATGGCATGATACATGGCATAAACGTAAACATAAATAAACATTCTTAACATGGCATGATACATGGCATAAACGTAAACATAAGTAAACATTCTTAACATGGCATGATACATGGCATAAACGTAAACATAAGTAAACATTCTTAACATGACATGATATATGGCATAAACGTAAACATTAGTAGACATTCTTAGTATGGCATGATACATGGCATAAACGAAGGCATGCTTCCTATCATATCATATGGGCATCTTCTTAACATAACCATAAGCATAAATCGTTTACTATCATGCATATTTCTTGACATGAAACATAAGCATAAGACATTACTATCATGGCATAATGCACAGCATGAATGAATGCATGAGTCAAATGCATATACATAAGGATGCTTAACTTTTAAAATCATACTTTTAAATACTTAAACATAATCATCACATCATTGGGGTCCCCGGCTTGTACCACATACATACATCATGTGCGCGCATCCCTAAGTAAATACGAGGTAGCTAGCCTCGACCTACTAGGGTAAGGACAGCATAGTCGGTAGTCCCAGAACCGAGGCATTCTTAAGGTGCCCATCCCTGTTGCACAGCTTCGATAGCGCCAGAACCGTGGACAACATAGTCGGTAGTCCAGAACCGGGGCGTTCTTAAGGTGCCCATCCCTTGGCCCCATACTTCGGTCCGGTACAAGCCCATTCATAAAGTAAAATACTTTACATGCTTCATCATTCATAAGACATTCATGGCATATTTAAACATAGCATAACCTTGTTACATGAAGCATGACTTAAAACATGCTTGTCCTTTCATTGTTCATACTTAATGCATAGCATCATGATGCCTTGAAGGCATGAGCATTATCTTCATTCATAAACATGACATGTATCTTCTTTCATAAAACATGACATGCATCATCATTCATAAAACATGGCATGCATCTTCTTTCATAAAACATGGCATGCATCATCATTCATAAAACATGGCATGCATCTTCATTCATAAAACATGGCATGCATCTTTATTCATAAAATATGACATGCATCTTCATTCATAAAACATGGCATGCATCTTTATTCATAAAACATCATTCTTTTTCATAGTGCTTGCATGATCATGATACATGAGGTAAGCATTGCATTTCATACATAAGCATGGTATTTATCACAAGCATGCATAGGTAGGACTTCCATAAACATGCTACCTACTATCCAAGTGCATGGCATAGAACATAAGACATTCGGGAATAAACCCTATTCAGCATGGCATCTAATCATAAACATACAAACATGAAACATGGTGCTTAAGGTTAGGGTTATCGGTAACTTAATTTCTATCACATGCTTGAACCTTTATACATATTTCATAATAAACCATAAACCATCATTCTTCAAACCCTAACTCCTCCCAAACCCTGGTTACCTTGCTTGGCCGAAACCTATAAGGGAGAAGTTCCATCATTCAATGACATGTAAGGTAGCATAAGGAAAAAGGATCAACCATACACTACATCTAAGGCCATAAGAAGCCATTAAGGCTCATGATTAGGGTTTACCCTAACTTTTAGCCCTATTTTTCTAAGGTTGGCCGAAACATGTAAGGGCTATGAGTGGATGAATAAATTCATAAAATTTCCAATTAATCATCTAACACCTTCCATACCATACCATAGGAGTCATTAGGACCCTTACTTGGGGTAAGCCCTAACTCCTTGCCCTAGAACCTTCTTGGCCGAAACCCTTAGGGTCACAAGATCTTGTGAAAATTCATATAAATCCCTTCAACCTCCCCTTGTATCATTAGGGTACACAAGGTACATGGATTGAAGGGTTAAATCCAACCCTAGCCATGGAATCCTTATGATGGTCCCAAGCCCTAAAGGGTCTTATGGTACTCCAAAAATTCCCAAAAATTATATTTATTCTATAAACATCATGAGAACACATTAGAAAGCATGATTAAGATTTTAAACATCATCATGGACCCAAAAACCCTAGTGGCCGAAAGTCATAGGGGTTCAAATCATGGTTTCTTCAACATCAAACCCAAACCAAACTTTATATTATGCTAAACATCAAGGAGAACTATTATACCACAGGTGAGGGAGTCTTACATTGGTTGATCTTGATTATAGACCTTAGATTTGGGAGAAGGATGAAGATCTTGTTGCCTCTTGACCACCCCTAGCCTTTGTACCCTTGTAGAAGCCTTGGATCTTGGAGATGGAGCCTTAGGTGAACCTTTTCCAAGGAAGAATCCCCCCTTGGGGTTTCAGCTAGGATGAGGAAGGGGGAGAAGAGGAGGGCTTGGTGGATGAAAAGAAGAGAAGTAACTCCCAAGTATTGAGTTATCTCCCATTTATGCTCAATGAAGAGGGCAAATGAAGAGACATGGTGCCTCCTCTCATGTGACTCTTCCTTTCCCCAAGCCTTAACTAAAATCCACTTCATTCCCTCATAGCATTCCCTTGCTAGGTGAATTGGTTAAAGCATGCATGGTTGTACAAGAGGTCCAAGGTTCAATCCTTGGTGTATGCACTAATTTTCTATTTTATTTTATTTTATTTTATTTTCTATTATTTCAAAAATTCCTTAAAAATTTCCCCATAATTATGTTAATATTTCTCATTAAAACCCCTTTATATTTCTATTAATTTTTACCTAAAATTCACCCATAATCATGGTACTAGAAAGCCTATATAAGGCCCATTAGTGCTTATTTTTCCCAATTTAAATGAGAAAACATGAATTTCTAGGCTAAAATTCGTATTAATATTTCTAGGTCCCTTGGAAAATTATCTAGACATGCTCAATATTTTAACGAAATATTAAGAAAATTTTTCGGGTCGTTACAGAACCAGTCCAGACCTAAAGTTCAGGCATGGGTACCCAAACTGTGCCTGAACAAACAAACTGGATCAAATCAGTATTGGATCCCCAAGGACAAGATTCACATCTTGTCGAACCATTACCGCGACTTTAGTCCAGGGGGAGCCAAATTAAAAACAATATTCAGAGTTAGATAAATCTCTATTCTTGTTTTAAATTGCATGCTTGCTTGTCTATTTAATTTCTGCAATTTACCATGCTTAGACATAAGAATGGTTAGTTTAAGGACTGAACCAACTTAACTAAAATTTGAACAACATAGTATTGGTTGGCGGTGAGATGATAGTACGTTAGGGAAGCCAATTCTAATAAGGTCAAGAATACTCTACTTGGTCTCTTTAGACTGGTGAAACTAGCCGAAGCTACCGATCCAAGACCCAAACTAGTTAGACCAGATTTTATCAAAAAGTAATTTTGAAAATGAAATTTCATTAAAAGACTTTGTCAAGGAAAGGGTTGATGATCCAATAAGGCTACGGCCAAAGAAGGCCTAGTACCTCGCCAAGACCTGGAAGTCAATTTTTGAAATTCAAATTCAAATTATTTTTTTGTCAAATTCGAATTTAACATAAATTTTCGGTTAATTGTAGATTCAAACATTTTTTAAATCAAAATCAATTATTTTCAAAATTAATTTAACTTTTTTCAAAATAAATCATAATTTTTCAAAATAATTCTATCTACTAAAACCTGTCTCACAAAAACCCATAAGGCAAACGTGATTGATAAACCTAGATTTGGATGAGACAGCTAGGTTTAATTTAACTAAATCTCATCTGATAATTTTTTGTCAAGCACAAACACTAAACCTTGTAAGTTAGAACTAAGTTGACCTGGTCAAATTAGACAAAACCAGTCAAACCTGGTCAAACAGGTCAAAACTAGTCAAAAGCGATCAAACCTGGTCAAACATAGTCAAATTGGTCAAAGTAAGATTAAGGCTAGTCAAAAAGCAGGTCACGGGCGCCCGTGACCCCTCGGGCGCCCCCCTCACTCTTCCATCGTTAAGGACAAAAAGCTGCCAAAGCAGCTATTGAGGGCGCCCAGACCCTTGCGGGTGCCCCGACGCTCACCAAATGGCAGAAAGTCTGCCACTCCTCGCTGACCAGGGCGCCCGAGTCCTCACAGGCGCCCCCATACAATCTGTCAATAACAGAAAGCTGCCAAAAGCAGTTGCAACTGTGACACCCGCCCTTATATCTACTCTCGGGGCGGGGTCACGTACTATCATTCGTATAAAATTTTTTTTTCTTCTTAAAGTACTAATAACAAAGTACTAAGCATGCTTGTTCAAAACTAACCTATAACATGATAGGTTCAACTCATAATAAAATCACGTATATGAGTAATCCAAGTGTAACATTCATTACTAAAGAAATGTTAACATAATCATAATATTGTAGATATGAAGATCTTTATTTCCCGAGCCACCACCCCACACATCTTCAGCCCTCCTGCCTCTTCCTTTAGTTTAAGTGTCCCTTACCCTGATCTGCAGCATAAGACAACACATAAACTAGTAAGCACAAATGCTTAGTAAGGATCCTATCCTACTTGCAAAATCGGATATCATAGAAAGATAAGAGAATAAATCACATTCAAGCATGGTAAGTGTTTAAGCATGTTAAACATCTAAGCATATTAACTTCATAGGAAGGTTTCTTTGAAAACATATAAACATAATACTTGAACATAGCATAATCATTAGGGCCCGGCTTGTACTTCATGTTTTGCGCGCGCCCCTAAATAGGAACGAGGTAGCTAATCCCGAACCACTAGGGTTTACTAGGCCTTCTCAAAAGTCCTTCAGCCTAGTATCATAATCATTTGACTCGCTTTAAGAGTCTATAGTACAAGCCATTACAAACTAAAATAATTATCATGTTCTTTATTTTCATAAAGTATGCTCTTAGTCCCAACCTTCTAGGGAAGCATTCTTTAGGCCCTAAGCCTTCTTTGTTCCTGCCCTACAAGGCTCATTCTTATGCATATGAATGCATCCATAATCATGATAACTAGCCTAGTATAAAGCATGCATTTCATAAGGGTGCCCCATGGGCTATAATGCATGCTCATACATAGATCTCCATAATCATGATAACTAGCCTAGTATAAAGCATGCATTTCATAATGGTGCCCCATGGGCTATAATGCATGCTTATACATAGATCATAATTCAACCCCTTAAACATATCTTATATATGACAAGGTTGATCACATAAATCATATTCATATCATAGGAAGTGGTAGCATGTTTCATGGGTAAATCAAATGGTTCCTAACCCTAAAACTAGGGTCTTGGCCGAAACTCAAGGCTAGGGAGAATTCCATTTTTCCTAATCCAACATTCCATTTAAACATCATTTACATATACATATCATCATCCCAAACATAAGCATATCTCCTAGGGTACATCTCATACAATCATCACATATATAGGCATATGATCTTACTAAACACAATCATAATCTCATAGGGTAAGTTGTCCTTCACAACCTCATATTTCATGCCTTGGCCAAATGTTACATGCTAAGGAATCCAATCAAACATTTCCTTTCAATATCACATGCATATACATCTCATATCATTTTACATAAGCATATCACATAAAATAATTTAACCTTCACAAACCCTAAGGTTTCATGCCTTGGCCGAATGGTGTAGGGTAGGAAAACTAGGGTTTTGAAATTAAACCTTCACACAAGCATTTATTCAAACACCTTGTCTACACTACTAGACATGGACACATCCTAGGATAGCAAACAACCCAAAAACCCTAGCCTATTCTCCTTTGGCCGAAACTTGTAGGGTAGAGTAGGCTAGGTTTTTGACATCCAATCTTCACACAAACATTTACACAAACACTTTATCTACAATACTAATCATGGACATATCATAGGATAGCAAACAACCCAAAAACCTAACCCTTCCTCCTCTTGGCCGAAAGTTGTAGGGTGGTTAACCCTACTTTTTGTTATCACAACATGAAGGAAACCAACATATATTCATACCCTAAGTTCATAGGGATCTCCTCATGCAATAAGAAGTAACCAAGGCCTATTAAATGGAGGTGGCCGAAAGTTTCATAAAGGAGGAAGGTTTCCTTTTCAAAAACAACAATAAGAAGAAGCATACAAATCAAACAATAACGATTACGCTGCAGGCGAGGGGATACTTACATCCTTTCGCTTGAGATTCTACTTCTTTAAGTCCCTTAGGGTACCCTTGGTTGAAGGAGAAGTGAATGTTCCTCTTACTCTTTCTTCTCTAGACTCCTTGGCCCTAATAGAGGGCAAGAGCCTTCTTCCTTCCAATCCCCTAGGGTTAGAACCCTAGGGAGCACTTTTCAAAAAATGGAAAAGAGGAGAGGAGAAGAAGGAATTTCGGTGGGGAAGAGAAAGGAAGAAGAAGAGGAAGTTACTCACACCTCTTCCCTCTCTTATTTATACTTTTCTCATGAAAAGACATGTCTCTTCACTATTACACGCTTAACAAGCATGTTTCTTATTCTCTCAACAAGAAACAATGCTTGGTGTAGTGGTTAAGACATGGAGAGTGCAACTAGGAGGTTCAAGGTTCAATCCTTGCTTTCTCCCTTCTACTTCTTCTTTTTATCACAATTTTCACTAATCCATATCAAAGCCAAGCCTATCATGAAATTTCATAATATTAATAATATTTCATGAATTCATAATATTTCATAATATTCCATAAATATTATTTCATAATATTTTTTTTTAATATTTCATATTCATGAATCTATAATACTTCATGAATCCCATAATATTTCATAATGAATTCACAATATTATTCACATAATATTTCATAATGAATTCACAATATTATTCATGGTGAAATTTTGGGGTGTTACAGCAACCCAGTGCTCAGCCCTGCGGGGGGCACCCTCACCCTCCCGGGCGCCCTCCTACACTGGGGCACCCTCTCCCTCCAGGGAGCTCGGGAATGACCTATAAAAGGGCTCCATGCCCCCATTCTTCTCTCCACACCCAAAATTCTTCTACTCTCCAACTCCCTTCCTTCCAAAGTGACCTTGTAACCTTCTCGAGCTCTCATCCTCGACAATGCCTCCCCGAGCTACCACCCGGTATAATCTTATTTGCATTTAAATTAATTTTAATTTTCTTTAATGCAATTCCTTCATAATGTTAGAAAGCGCCGAGCAAACCAAGCAAACCCCGATACCGAACCTAGTCCCGATCCTAGGTTCCCAACTTTAGAACTTTGTAATAAGTTTGCTCGAACGACATACAAGCCTATAAAAACGAGCTACTTAAATAGATAATTCTTCTCCCAATCTTGTCCCTTGGCAATGAATGTTATAAACTTTTACCAACTCGACAACCTTGTATTCTGCACTCATCCTATTAACACATCCTTATGTGCAGAATTCTATAACAACATAATTAGACAGGATGGTCTTATGTTCGCCACCACCGTTCAAGGGATTCCCCTGACAATTACACCTTCGCTAATTAACCAATTTCTTGGACTACGACTCTCACAGTCCACCTTTTGCTGTTACCCTCCTAGGGAGCCTCCCTTTGATGCTCCCTACTCTCACATTACCTTAGATACTCTACACTCCTACTTCTATAGGCATGCTAGAAACCCCCTGGCCAGACGATTTCAGTCTGTTGACCTTCAGGTCCAGGACTATGCTCTATATAGAGTTCTAGTCCGATGCATTCTGCCTTTATCCACTAGAGACGTCGCTACCATGCGACCATTTCATACCTTCCTCCTATATGCATTGATTCATCATCTTGATATCGACATTGGACTCCATATGTTCCATGCGATCCTACATGCGTCCAGTGTTACCACGCAGGGGTGGGTACGCACTCCCTATTGCCACATCATCACTTCCATTCTTCATCATCACGGCCGTAACATCACTGAGGGAGAGATGGCCGCGTTGACTGACTTCGATGAGATAGGTTATAGGAACTTCTCCCTAGCTGGTATAGAGGTCTCGGGTACTAGGGTTTTGTCCTGGAGACGTCAGAGAGCCGGACCCCAGATCGACTCAGATGAGGAGGTTGAAGTCGATGTCGCAGATCTGGCAGCCGAGGTTCGTGAGCACATAAACGAGCCGCCACCACTGACCATAGACCAGCGCTTCACTCAAATGCAGATGGAGCTCCACAGCCTCCGAGAGGAGGTCGAGGCTTACCACTTCGAGCAGATGGACGCTCGAAGAGCCGATCGAGAAGTAGATGACGCTCGATACACTGAGATGATGTCACTACTCAGAGCGTGGCAACCCGGCTCATCAGACCACCCTGGCCCCTCGTCATAGCTGGATTACTTCATTAAATGCTTTGTAACTCATGCCTAACATATGTCAAACTATACTGGTCCACGTTTTGACCAGTTAACTTATATGCACTTGCCTACTTGTTTGACAATCTGTCCATTATAAGTTAGGATTATGCTTGGTAGAATAGGTTTACTCTATTTTTCTGCCTTTTTTCTGCTTTATTTGAAAAATCAATTTCTAAAATAATTTTAAAACTGCTTTACTTAATTTCAAAATCAACTTTTAATTAGTTTGAAAAATCTTTTTAGCATTTTAAAATAATTTTTTGACTTAGTTTTATTTTAAAAACTACCCCCTTGAAAACTAGGGTTTTTTCATAAAATGGACTTAGCCTAGGCCCTAACCCTAGAATTGCATGCACCTATAGATTTAGAAGTCATCATCTTACAAGCACCTTAGGGTACTTTTGATTGATAACCTAGAATGGGTTGAGATGCTTAGGTCTTTGCCTTAATTCAGGATGCTTTAAGTCAGTGCATCTGCAGTAATTGGGGCACTAAATACAACTTAAACAGTAATCAAGTTAAGTGTCAAGATTAAAAAATCTAACTTGAATAGAACACTTAACTTGACTAACCCTAGTGAAAACTACTGTTTATAACAGTTAGTAAGTAGCTAATTGGGTTAGACAGGACCCTAAAGAGATAATTGAAATTGCTTTGGTTCAGTTTATATCTTGAATTGGTTTAGTACAACACATTATTCTGTTATATACTTATGTAGTTTATTTTTTCTGCTATATTGCCTTGTTTTTGATATATGGCAAAGGAGGAGAGATAGGAAAAGGAGAGAAGCTTTAAAAAATTTTTTCAAATTCAAAATTTTCAAAACTTTATCCTTTCTTCAAAAATTACTTAATCTAAGTTATTTTCAAAAGTATTGTAAAGTACTTAAACTTAAGCTATTTTCAAAAGTTTTGTAAAGTACTTAAACTTAAGCTGTTTTCAAAAGTTTTGTAAAGTACTTAAACTTAAGCTGTTTTTTCAAAAATTTATTTGAATACTCAACCCAAGCTAGGTTCAAATTTTTCTAAGTACTTATCTTAAACAGAAAAGTTTCAAAAGAGATTCAAACTTTTCTTTAGAAAATTTTCTAAGTTATTGACTTGAAAACGTCTCTAAATATCGTGGAAAATATTTTTCGAAATGTTCTAAGTATTTAAAAAATTAGTTCCATCTTTAAAACTTAGAAATTTTCAAACCCCACGAACCTTTAGAAAACCTAGGGGGAGATTCCTTCCAGGGGGAGGAAACTAAACTGTTATATCATCTGTTCTTGATTAACTTAACTTTTTGAACCGGGTTGCCATAAATCAAAAAGGGGGAAATTGTTGGTGCAGACAGCACCCAAGTCAAACCTGTGTTTTGATAATGGAAAAAGGGTTCAAAAGTTAAGATATTATGTTGATCTAACATGTTCACTAAGTATACAGGAAAAGAAGTCCTAGGTACACTGGGCACGAAGTCCTGGTCGAGGACTGGGCATGAAGCCCTGGCAAGGAGCTGGGCACAGAAGACCTGCTCGGAAGGTGGGCACGAAGTCCAGGTCGAGGACTGGGCACGAAGCCCTGGCAAGGAGTTGGGCACTGAAGACGTGCTCGGAAGGTGGGCACAAAGACCTGCTCGGAAGGTGGGTACGAAGACCTGGTCAGGTGCATCGGGCAAAAGTCCAACCGGAGGAGCCGGTTGGCAAAAGGTAAACTCTCTTGAGAGGAGTAGGTGAGGACGCGTTCCTCGTCGAGGGAACAGTAGGCGTCGGTTCGACCTAGGGCTCCAGTTTGGAGACCCAAAGTCAGAACCAAGACAGCTATGGCTGTATAAACCTAATACTTGATTGCTTTGTGTTATTTTGGACTAACCCTGGATGCAGGACCGAAGGAATGAGTTTCTGCAGCTCAGAACGCCTCAAAGGAGAGAGGCAGCAGCTGAGTAGGGCGCCCCCAGTGTCCCGGGCGCCCTCAAGGTCAAGGCAAAACAAGTTAAGCAAAAATATGCTTCGGCAGTTCACTGGGCGGGGCGCCCCCATGCTCCCGGGCGCCCCCGTGCTCCCGGGCACCCCGGATGCTCCGGGCGCCCTGGGTCTAAGCCAACGAGGCAGATAAGGTTCAAGCCAGCGAGAAGCCAGCAGACTGAGTCATCCCGGGCGCCCCTGCTTCCCGGGCACCCCCGTCAAAGCTCGATCCCTATTTTGGAGGGATTAGAGTGGACCGAGAGAGTTATGGATCGGAGGACATGTGGAGGGCGCCCCCAACGTCCCGGGCGCCCCCAGACTTGCTATAAAAGGGGCTCGACCCCTGAGGCTTCAGCATCACTTCTTCAAACGCCAATATGCTCTTCTACTCAAGCGCTCTGCCCCGGAAACCTCCTAACTCGAGATACAAGGGCCGACGACGTCCCTCTGCTCCAAAATACAATCCACACCGGGCGTCGGTAACAAAGAGCTGACTTTTTAAGTTTACTGTACTTCAATTGTAATATCTGTCTGTAAACCTTTTTGCGCACATATAGAATTGTCCGCAGTAAATGGTCAACGACTGTGGGCCTTGGAGTAGGAGCCGACCGCGACTCCGAACCAAGTAAATCGCTTGAGTTCTTTGCGTTGTGTTTTAAATTTCCGCTGCTAATTCTCTTAATCTCGAATTCGAAACGTTTTACGATATTCACCCATTCTCTCGATCCAACAATTTGTACCAGAACGGAGGAGTATAGAGGTAGTTATTTGACACTCACGGGTGATTGCTCGTACATGGTTTGGATAACCAAGAAGGTACCTTCGAATTCATGATTTGCTTCGTGACTAATTTTTGATGCCCATGGAGACAATGCGTCTCTATTCCCTTTCGTGGAGGAGTTGGAGTGTATTGGGTAACGAGAGGATGGTTAGTTGACTCGTCGGACGTTTTTATAATCTCTTAGGTATTGCGACTTATAGACCGGTCGCGTGTGTTAAATATATTCTCGATGGTGCATCAAGAATACAGGCCGGATAGGATATGGTAAATTTGGGGTTAGAGGCACAAGCTAGTGACCAGCATCTGCAGTCCCTGGGCAGTCGTATCGACGTCGGGCAACCATTGGAGTTCACTCGAGACGATGAAGGTATCCTGTTTTTCTGAGAGAGACTGTGTGTGTGGGAATCACACCCGGTCATGGAGGAGTTGCTACGGAGGCTCATCGCTCGCGGTTTGCCATTCACCCTGGCGGGACTCGGATGTACCGAGACTTGAGACGTTCCTATTGGTGGAACGGTATGAAGAAGGACATCGCGGATTTCGTAGCTAGATGCCAGGTATGCCAGCAGGTGAAGGCTGAGCACTAACGACCTGCTGGGTTACTACAGAGGATTCCCATTCCAGAGTGGAAGTGGGAACACATAACTATGGATTTTGTGGTAGGGCTACCCAGGACCAAGAGAGGTCATGACGTGATTTGGGAGATCGTTGATCGGTTAACCAAATCGGCGCATTTCTTAGCTATTCGGAGGACGGAATAGATAAGTTGTATTGTTGGGAGATTGTCAGACAGCACGGAGTTTCCCTTGAGTATCATATCAGATAGAGACCCCCGTTTCATATCTCGTTTCTGGTAGAGTCTACAGAGGGCCATGGGTACAGATCTTCATTTTAGTACAACTTTTCATCTACAGACAGACGGGCAGTCAGAGCGTACGATTCAAACACTTGAGGATCTGCTGAGATCTTGTGTTATGGATTTCGGAGGCAGCTGGGAGGACCATTTGCTTCTTGTTGAGTTTGCTTACAACAACGGCTATCATTCGGAGATTCAGATGACGCCGTATGAGGCGTTGTATGGTAGGCCATGTCGGACACCCACCCTTTGGGAGGAGGTTGGCGAGGCCCAACTGCTAGGACCCGAGAGAGCTGAGCAGGAGGCAGAATTAGTACGCACCATCAGACAGAGGATGTCAGAGGCTCAGGATCGCCAGAAGAGTTATGAAAATCGGAGATGGGGACCTCTGGTGTTCTTAGTCGGCGACCATGTTTTTCTTCGAGTTTCACCCACGAAAGGGGTGAAGAGATTTGGACTTAGAGGTAAGCTAGCTCCGCGGTACGTTGGACTCTTCCAGATTCTGGAGCGAATCGGAGCCATAGCTTACCGTCTGACACTTCCTCCTTCATTAGCCGGTGTGCATGATGTGTTCCACGTCTCTATGCTGAGGAAATACGTGGCCGACCCAGCACACATTCTATCAGAGGTACCAGGTTCGCTGCAGCCAGATGCTACCAACGAGGAGGTTCTGGTGCGGATCTTGGAGCATGGGGAGCGTCAGTTGCGGAACAAGGCAATCCGACTGGTTAAGGTCGGATGGCAGCACTATTCGGATGCCAAGGCGACCTGGGAGCTTGAGAATACCATCCGAGCTCGCTACCCCCATTCGTTTGCTTGAGGTACGTGTGATTTATTTCATTCGGTACATATATACTGCATATCGCCTGTTCAGTTTGTTTGTACTATATGATCTTATCTGACACATGTAGAAAATAAATTTGGGCACCAAATTTTTTGTTAGTGGAGGAGGATGTGAGAATACGGAATGTTTAGGGGTTAAAACACAAAATTACTGAAACTTATGGGCCATGTGCAAATAGCTAAAATAGGAGGGGGGGGGGGTTTGTAAAAGACCATTCCCTTTTAAATGGAATTTGTTCTCTTCTTGCGGCAGAACGAGAGCCGAACCGATCTGCTCCACTTCTCTCCTTCTTCTTCGAGTTCTTCGCCTTTCTTCTCCAAATCTCGCGCGAGCTGTCCGGGGATCCTCGAATCCTTCCTTTCTGAGTTCGTCTGAAGGCTTCATTGTTCGTCCTCCGGTAAGCCCAGTGTTTCATTTTGGTGATCTACGGTTTTAGGGTTGGGGGTCTTGATCGAGCCCTAATTCGGTGCGATCTCGTTGTTTTCTTTGATCTGGTGGCAGAATAGGAGCGGTGGATCCTTCTTCTCATCTTGCTCACTGTGTGACTACCTCTGGGTGTTGGATCGCTGGCAGATCGAGCCGATTGAGGGCCTCGCCAGCGGGTTACGGTGAGTTCTCTTGATTTGATGGTTGTGTGGGTTTGATCTTGATGATGGGTTTCTGTTGAAGTGTATGGTGTTCGTTCGATCCAAGTTTTAGATTTCGACCTCTGTACTTTGGGATGTTTTGTTGCTGATTTCCCTCTCTTTGCCGTGGGCTATGGGTTCTTGGATCTATTTTGTCCGTGTGGTGAAGTTTCAGAGTGATGTGCGTGAGGGAATCGGGTGTTTGGATTAGAATTCTTGATGTTCTATTTCTGATGCATTTGTGGAATTGCCCGGAATTGTATCCTGTGATCAGTGAGATTTGATTTTGTTTATGTTTCCTCCATTTGATCTTTGCCAAATTCGTTAGCTAATCTGATCACAGGATTTTTTGTTTGGTTTTTGGGTTTGAATTGGATCATGATTGGGGGAAAATTAAGTGGCAGTTTGTTGTGTGCATTGGTTTGGTTTTTGCTCTGTTTTGTTTGGTTGCAGCGATTATGCACATGAGATCAGGGTCCTAGTTTTGAGTGGATGGCTGGGAATTGAGGGATTAATTGGGATTAATTATTTACAATTAACCCTAATTAATCTAGATGGTGTATTGGTTTAAGTAAAGTTAGGGTTAGATTAGTAATCATTGGTATTCTTACTACCTAGGGTTTTATTGGTTGAGGGATTGTTCATTATGATTAGTTTCAAGTATAATTAGTGTGTAACTTAGCTAATTTATTGTATAATTATCTAAGTTGTGTCTTGATGTAGGGCATTGACGTAGTACGGCGGCGCGATTATTATTTTGGACGGGGGGTTCTCGTCGCTCGAACTTTCTTATATCGAGGCGGGTACCTCTTATGCATAGTTAGATATAGATAGCAGTAGGGATACCTGATACTTTTATTTCTTTACTCCTGCCTTCGGTAGTTGTATCTGTTACCTTTACTGCTTACTATTCTGTACTTCTGTGTGGATTGGTTGTATGTACAGCTTACCTTATACCTTTTGCTAGGATTTAGGTTATGGTGCATACTGTTTATCTGGACTACTGCATATCATGTAGATGACAGTAGGGATAGAGAGTGGATGATGCATGGGATAGTGACATACATCATTGTTGCACGTAGCATAGGTGGACGACCTTTGACTCCCTGGAAGTTGAGATGGGTCGTCGGACTTGCTACTCGTGTAGGGGCATATGTAGGCGACCTTTGACTCCCCTAGTGGTTGAGATGGGTCGTCAGACTTGCAACATAACCTGTCGTGTAGTCCTGTTGGCAGCCCACGGCGCTGCAGCAGGTCCTCTATTCTGTCTGGAGATAGTTAGGGATGAGGGAGTGTACTTTTCCCTAGGGCAGGGTACGCTCCGGTTTGAGACCCTGCTCGTTCAGTTTAGCGTGATGCGCAATAGTAGCTGTCTGAGTGGAGGGAGGACTTGGTCAGAGCCCTACCCACTCGATTTCACGTGATGTGCGATGGTGGCCGACTGACGTCAGGGGTGACCTCTGTTGCATCTTGAGCATGCTTTGCATCTCTGCATTTGTTTGTGTTTGCTGCACTTAGTTGCTGCATTTAGTTGACATGCATGCTATTGGGTTTGGATCGACGTAGGTAGGTATGTACTTCTTTTCTTTCTTATGGTTCAGTTCTGCATTTCCTTTTTACTGCATTAATCTTCAGTATTGTGATAGATGGTGACTTACTGCTTGTATAACTTTCTATGCATATTGGATTGTATTCGTTGAGTTCTTTGGACTCACCCCGTTAGCCTTATTTTTCTCCTTTCAGGATGATCGTCTGGATTGACCAGTAGCCTGTCCCAGTTCGTGTGTCTCCGAGACGATTTCCGAGGTTGTCTTGTATTTTGATAGTGGTACATGTTGGCACCTCTTTTCCTTGTTCGTTTTGTTCTTTTTATTTCCGCTGCTGTATGTTTTGCTCTGTTGTGTCGTCTATTTTCACGATAGTATAGTTGTACTTTTGTGTGCCATTAAAGCCTTGTTTTGTTTTGTTTTATTGTAAGTCGTACCGGTACGCAGCTTTTGTCATCGTCTTCGGTTTCTTTTTATTCAGTTGCTTGTTCCAGCCCCTATAGGCTATGGTACAGGCGGGTTGAGAAAGACGTAAATGCAAGGTTTTCGAATTGTCCGCTAGGTCGAGGGTGAATAATACAGGCCGGATTGGATATGGTAAATTTGGGGTTAGAGGCGCCGGCTAGTGACCAGCATTTGCAGTTCCTGGGCAGTCGTATCGACGTCGGGCAACCATTGGAGTTCACCCGAGACGATGAGGGTATCCTGATTTTCTGAGAGAGACTGTGTGTGCGGGAGTCACACCCGGTCATGGAGGATTTGCTACGGAGGCTCATCGCTCACGGTTTGCCATTCACCCTGGCGGGACTTGGATGTACCGAGACTTGAGACCTTCCTATTGGTGGAACGATATGAAGAAGGACATCGCGGATTTCGTAGCTAGATGCCTGGTATGCCAGCAGGTGAAGACTGAGCACTAGAGACCTGCTGGGTTACTACAGAGGATTCCCATTCCAGAGTGGAAGTGGGAACACATCACTATGGATTTTGTGATAGGGCTACCCAGGACCAGGAGAGGTCATGACGTGATTTGGGTGATCGTTGATCGGTTAACCAAATCGGTGCATTTCTTAGCTATTCGGAGGACGGATTCATTAGATGGATTAGCTAAATTGTATTGTCGTGAGATTGTTAGACAGCACGGAGTTTCCCTTGAGTATCAAATCAGATAGAGATCCCCGTTTCACATCTCGTTTCTGGCAGAGTCTACAGAGGGCCATGGGTACAGATCTTTGTTTTAGTACAGCTTTTCATCTACAGACAGACGGACAGTCAGAGCGTACGATTCAGACACTTGAGCATCTGCTGAGATCTTGTGTTATGGATTTCGGAGGCAGCTGGGAGGACCATTTGCTTCTTGTTGAGTTTGCCTACAACAACGGCTATCATTCGACGATTCAGATGACGCCGTATGAGGCGTTGTATGGTAGGCCATGTCGGACACCCACCCTCTGGGAGGAGGTTGGCGAGGCCCAACTGCTAGGACCCGAGAGAGCTCAGCAGGAGGCAGAATTAGTACGCACCATCAGACAGAGGATGTCAGAGGCTCAGGATCGCCAGAAGAGTTATGCAAATCAGAGATGGAGACCTCTGGTGTACTTAGTCGGCGACCATGTTTTTCTTCGAGTTTCACCGACGAAAGGGGTGAAGGATTTGGACTTAGAGGTAAGCTAGCTCCGCGGAACATTGGACTCTTCCAGATTCTGGAGCGAATCAGAGACGTAGCTTACCGTCTGACACTTCCTCCTTCATAGCCGGTGTGCATGATGTGTTCCACGTCTCTATGCTGAGGAAATACGTGGCCGACCCAGCACACATTCTATCAGAGGTACCAGGTTCGCTGCAGCCAGTTGCTACCTACGAGGAGGTTCCGGTGCGGATCATGGAGCATGGGGAGCGTCAGTTGCGGAACAAGGCAATCCGACTGGTTAAGGTTGTTTGGACCGGGTGCATGTTGACAAAGATACGAGTTCGTAAAATTTAAAATTTTTACGTGCAGCGGAAGAATTTGCATAAAATAATTTCCTAAATTATTTTAACTTCGTATCTAGCATGCAACCCTATGGTGTGTTGACATAATCATACAATAAAATTTTGCGGAAAAGTAAACTAATTTACTTTTATACCTCGCGTAACTCGAAGAAAAGGGACGAGATTCAACCGTAGCGTCCCTTGGAAGCTCAGCCTCTATTCGCGTCCACGCCGAGTTCTCTTCGGGATGACTTCACAAAGTCACGAGTTTTGTGCCGACGAGAACTACTAGATCCTCGGAAGGCACAACTAGATGAACAAGAGAAAATATAGGAAACTAACCAACGAAGTAACGGAATCGAATTCCGAGAAGAGAGGAGTCGCTATCCGCTTCTTCTTCTTCTTGTTCGGGTTCTCCTTCTTGTTGAAACCTCACGGCAACTTCAAGGGGGAAGTTGTTTGGTGCGCCGGCCCTAAACCTCTAGGGTGGGCGCCGGCCCTAGGCAAGAGAGGGAGAGGGAGAGGAGAAGAGAGATTAAGAGAGAGAGGGAGAGAACTATTATTAGTTAATTAGGAATAAGGGCTAGCCTTTGGTTCCTTTATATAGTAGCAACTCCTTTGCTAAGTTTCCCTCTAAACCGAATTAACGGATTTAACGGAATTAGTTATAAGAAATTTATCTTATAAATTAATTATTCCGTTTAAACCGAGTCTTTATTATAAACTAATTTATAATAAAATTAATTCTTCTTCTCTTTAAATTATGGAATAAATTTTTATAAGAAATTTATAAACTTTCTTATTATGAAAAAATCAATTCATAATTGATTTTATAAAAATTAAAATAAACCAATTCATGGATTATTTTAATCTTCCATAAAAGAATAAATTTCTATAAATTTTATTTATATAAATTTCTTTATACAAATTTATTTATCCATAATTTATAAAATAAATCGCACTAGATTTATTTTATTAATTAAACCAAAATTAATTGGTTTTCTCCTCTTATTGTGGCCGGCCACCAAAGGGGGTTTTGGCACCCTCTTTGGCCGGCCAAACCAACCCGAACCGCCGCGAATTAAACTCATTTAATTCGCCCAAAAAGCCTTCAAAAGACTTAGCCATTTTTAGCTTCCATTGCGCCTCTGACTAACTCAGATTCGACTTATTTCAACTCGTTTTAAATCCCTCGGATTACTCGTAGTGCGTGTGACTAAATAGGCTTTCGATTTATGTTAGCCGTCTATAATTAACTAATTATAGAACGATCATGAGTGGCACCTAGTAGTACATCATGATCCCCAATTAATCGAAAGATCAACGGTTTGACCTCAGAAGAAATTATTCTGAAACCCTTCAGCAGCTCTAATGAATCGTGCCCCATTCCCTTCACCACCTTATACCCACTTGGTTCAGGACACGGTCAATGGTGTCAGTCCCCACTAAGCTGACTACGTCACACCTAGCCCAAGTAGTGTCTTCCTCGTCCTTTGGATTTCTAATTACTCTCATGTATTTAAGAGACTCGCACTCTTAACATGATATGCTCTGGCCAAAGGCTTTGAGTAACAATCCGACGATAGGCCTGGGTATACATCTCCTCGCAAGGAGTGGTGAATCCTTTGTAGGCTGTTCAAACATCTTCGGGCACTTCGGCTTATACCCGATCATCCTGGGTCCACACCTCCTAAGAGATGCTTGCTTAAGATGTCAAAGTATAAGTCTCCATGACCAAGATGACTTGAACACCGCAAGTCAAAGGAACATCGCACTTAAGCTGCAGTAAGAACTTCATTGACAAATCTATATAGATTACCATATGAAGTTTTACAGCTAGTCACTCCAATGAACTAGTTCCCTTAACTAGCATCCATCTTTATCTCCGGACATCCCAATGTCACCAGCCAGTGAGAATCAGTTGAATAGAGAATAACCCATGCTAGTCTCAACAGAATTGATAATGTCCGTATTTATCAATTCATCGACTAGGGATATTTCCAACACTTCACATTTGCACATTTAGAGATAATCACTAGTTGTGATCCCATCACAAATTCTCTTATGCTGTGAATTGTATGGCGGACATTCAGTAGATGAGTTTAAGATCCAATCAAATACACAAACATGTATACTCAAATAGTGAATTATCATTTATTAATATAAATGTTTACATCATAAGCCGATTGCCTTAGGACACTTCTCTCATATCACTAACAAACTCCCACTTGGCCTAATGCCAATCGCTACGGTATCCAATACCACAGGCTCTAACATGACCCTCAAACTTGTTTTGAGGCAAGGCCTTAGTTAAAGGATCCGCTAAATTCCTTTCAGTGGGGATTTTCTCAATTTGTATGTCATTCCTACTTATAATCTCTCTGATCAGATGATAGCGTCGAAGCACGTGTTTGGATCGCTGATGAGACCTTGGTTCCTTTGCTTGTGCAATAGCTCCATTGTTGTCGCAGTAAACCGGCACTGCTTCATCAATGGTTGGAACCACACCAAGTTCTGAGACAAACTTCTTGATCCAAACTGCTTCCTTTGCTGCTTCCGAAGCTGCGATATATTCCGCTTCCGTGGTAGAATCCGCTACGGTGTCTTGTTTGGAACTTTTCCAACTTACTGCGCCTCCATTCAAAGTAAATACGTATCCAGACTGCGATTTGGAGTCATCCTTATCTGTCTGGAAACTGGCATCCGTATACCCACGTATTACCATATCTCCTTCTCCATATATTAGGATCACATCCTTAGTTCTTCTTAAGTACTTAAGGATTGTCTTAACAGCCGCCCAATGATCCATTCCTGGATCCGACTGGTATCTGCTTGTGACGCTCAAAGCATATGATACATCGGGCCTTGTACATAGCATAGCATACATGATAGATCCTATTGCGGATGCATAGGGAATCTTATTCATGCAAATCCTCTCGTCTTCTGTGCGCGGACACATAGACTTTGAAAGGTTGATCCCATGCCTGATGGGAAGGTAACCTTTCTTGGATTCCGACATGCTAAACCTCTTTAGCACTCGGTCTATATATGTAGACTGCGAAAGACCAAGCAACCGTTTTGATCTATCTCTATAGATTCTAATCCCAAGGATGTAGGTTGCTTCTCCCAGGTCTTTCATGGAGAAAGTTTTGGACAACCAAATTTTAACTGTTTGTAAAACTGATATATCGTTTCCTATAAGTAAGATGTCATCGACATATAATACTAGGAATACGACTGCACTCCCACTAACCTTCTTGTACACACAAGGTTCGTCAGGATTTTGTGAGAAATCAAACTCTTTGATTGTCTCATCAAAACGGATATTCCAGCTCCTTGATGCTTGCTTCAATCCATATATGGATCGTCGAAGCTTGCATACTTTGGTTTTATCAACCGATGTGAAACCTTCAGGTTGTATCATGTATACATCCTCAAGCAAGTTTCCATTAAGGAAAGCTGTTTTCACATCCATTTGCCATATCTCATAATCATAATGAGCTGCTATGGCTAGGAGCATCCGAATGGATTTAAGCATAGCTACTGGCGAGTAGGTTTCGTCATAGTCAATTCCTTGCTTCTGACGATATCCTTTTGCCACTAATCTAGCCTTAAAGGTAACAAGATTACCTTCCATGTCGGTTTTCTTCTTGAAAACCCACTTGCACCCTATGGGTTTAATCCCTTCAGGTGGGTTGACCAAGTCCCATACTTGATTTTCGTACATGGAATCCATTTCCGACTTCATGGCTTCAAGCCACTTGTCTCTTTCTGAACTTTTCAGAACATCTTCATAATTGATAGGTTCGTCATCACATATGAGTAACACGTCGTTCGATTCACTTACGAGAAATCCGTATCTCTCTGGAATGTTGCGTGTCCTATCAGACCTACGAAGAGGTGGTGTAGTTTTAGGTTCAACTGATAGCTCATCATCATGAGTTCTCGGTTGTGGGTCTAGACTAGGTGTCTCTGTAATGTCTATTGGAGTTTCTTGAACTTCATCAAGTTCAATGCCACTCCCACTGTTTTCTTGTAAAAGAAATTCTTTTTCTAGAAATACAGCATGCCTTGAAACAAACACCTTTTGTTCCAAGGGATGATAGAATTGGTAACCCTTCGTTTCCTTAGGGTATCCAATAAATAGACATTTATCAGACTTAGCATCCAATTTGTCTGATACAGTCCGCTTCACATAAGCAGGACAACCCCATATCTTAAGGTGAGTTAAGTGAGGTTTCTTACTATTCCAATCTCATATGGAGTAGTAGAGACTACCTTGGTCGGGACTCTGTTTAACAAGTAAACAGCTGTCTTAAGTGCATACCCCAAAAGGATTTTGGAAGAGTTGCATGATTCATCATAGACCTAACCATGTCCATCAAGGTTCGGTTTCGCCTCTCAGATACACCATTATGCTGTGGTGTATACGGCGGAGTCCATTGGGATATATCCCATTGTCCCTAAGATAATCTTGAAACTCTTGACTTAAGTATTCACCACCCCGATCGGATCGAAGTATTTTAATACTTTTGCCAAGTTGTTTCTCTACTTCATTTCTGAACTCTTTGAATTTCTCAAAAGCTTCAGATTTGTGTTTCATCAAGAACACATACCCGAATCGTGAGTGATCATCGATAAAGGTGATGAAGTAGCTATAGCCTCCTTGTGCTAGAGTTGACATTGGTCCACATACATCGGTATGTATCAGACCAAGCAACTCTCCCACTGGATTACCTTTTCCGGAAAAGGGTAATTTGGTCATTTGCCTTTTAAGCATGATTCGCATGTATCAAATGAACCGGGTTCAAATGATTCCAGAATTCCACATCGGTGTAATTCGGTCATGCGTTTCTTACTTATATGGCCAAGACGACAATGCCACGTGTAGGAGTCTATTCGATTATCTATTCGAGCACGTTTGTTGCTAACTTCGATATTGAAAACGTCACTGGATAAATCTAACGTGTAGATGCCATTGCACAAAGTTCCATTCCCATAAAGAACGCCATTTAAAGTTATGTAACAACAATTGTTACTAAAAGTTAAATGATAACCTTTTCATTCAAACATGAAATAGATACAATGTTCTTTATTAATGAAGGAACAAAATAACAATTATCCAATTCTAAGATACGTCCAGTCGGGAGCTTTAGCAAATATGTTCCGATGGCAACAGCAGCAATCTTTGCTCCATTTCCAACTCTCAAATTCGCTTCTCCCTTGACGAGTCTTCTTCTATTCCTTAGCCCCTGTATGTCATTACATATATGTGAGCACACCCAGTATCAAGTACCCAGGTATTTGAGGAAATAGAGTGACATTCAATAACGAAGATACCTGAAGAGGATGGGGCATCGGATGCCTTCTTCTTCATGGACTCAAGATAAATCTTGCAGTTTCTTCGCCAGTGACCTTCCTTGCCACAGTGATGGCAAGTGCCTTTTGGTTTCTTTTCAGTCTTTTTGGCCTTTTTCTTCTTCCCTTTATTCTGTTCTTTGGCCTTCCTCTTAGAACCTTTCTTCGAGGAACCAACTAACAGTACCGCCTTTTGATCCGCTTTACAGAAGGCTCACAGTCTTCAGCAGGTTGATCAACTCAGGAATGGTGGTCTCCAGTTTGTTCATCCGATAGTTCATCACAAATTGTGAATAACTTTTGGGCAAACAACTCAGAATTAAGTCAATACTTAGTTCATGATCCATTGCAAAACCGAGTGTGCTCAGTCGCTCAATGTACCCCAACATCTTTAACCAAACTGCGAGCAGAAGTGCCTTCCTGCATCTTAGTGGTGAAGAGGAGTCTGGAGACTTCGAACCTTTCGGATCTCGCCTGCTCTTCAAACAACTCATGAAGATGGAAGATGATGGTATTAGCATCCATATGCTCATGCTGCTTTTTGCAGCTCAGGTACCATAGAGGCTAGCATGATGCAACTCGCAAGTTCAGAATCGGTCACATGTTTCTGATGGGCCAACAATTGGTCCGGAGTTGCATTTTCTGGAGGACTTTTGGGAAGTGTTCTTCAAGGACATAGGCAAGCTTCTCTGCCTTGAGGACTATCCTCAGGTTTCGAAGCCAGTCCATGAAATTCGGCCCATTCAGTTTATTGGTGTCCAAAATGGAACGTAAGTTTATTGAGTAGACATGATCGAGTGATTATCCTAGAAATACAAATTGAGATTATGTGAGAAGATTGATTAAAGAATGTATCAACATACATAAATTAAATCCTATTTANTTTCTGACAGAGATGGGCGGTTCATCTCCCATTTTTGGAGGTGTGTTCAGGACGCTCTAGGCACCAGACTTCAGTTCAGCATAGCTTTCCATCCCCAGACAGATGGACAAACAGACAGAGTAAATCAGATTTTAGAAGACATGCTCAGGGCTTGTGCGTTGGACTTTAAAGGCAGTTGGTGCAAGTACCTGTGTTTAGCTGAATTTGCCTACAACAATAGCTATCAGGCCACTATCAAAATGGCACCTTATGAAGCATTATATGGCAGGAAATGCAGATCACCCATATGTTGGCAAGAAGCTGGTGAGAAGAAAGAGATGGAGTCAGGACTAGGCAGCCAGACTGAGCTTATAGATGAGACCACTCAGGCTATCCAGACGATCCGCCAGAGGATTGAGACTGCCCAGAGTAGACAGAAAAGTTATGCTGACACACGCCGTAGGCCACTGGAATTCCAAGTTGGAGATTCAGTATTCCTCAAGGTCGCTCCTATGAAGGGAGTGATGAGATTTGGCAAAAAGGGCAAGCTAAGTCCTCGCTACATAGGACCCTACAGGATCATAAAGAGGGTTGATAAGGTAGCATATGAGCTGGACTTGCCAGAGGATATGTCAGCTATCCACAGTACATTTCATGTCTCTATGCTAAAGAAGTGCATTCACGATCCTAGCCAAGTGATTCAGCCTCAGTCAGTACAGATCCAAGAAGATCTTAGCTATGAGAGCAGACCGACACAGATAGTGGACAAAGCAGTTAAAAGATTAAGAAATAAAGAAGTGCCACTAGTGAAGGTCATCTGGCAGAATCAAAAGTATGAGGAAGCTACTTGGGAACGTGAAGACAGCATGAGAGAAAAATATCCAGAATTATTCTAAGTTCGAGGACGAACTTTTCATAAGGTATGGGGGATTGTAACGCCCCAAAATTTCCATTTTAAGTCCTTAAAGTCCTTGAAATTAGTTAAAAATGTTTTAGAAATATTCTAGATATTTTTAGGAATTTTTAGAATATTTTTATGGAATTTTCCGAGTCCGTTTAGTATTTTATTAAAAGAAATAGAATTTTCGGTAAAAAGTTGCCTGGATGAGTTTTGAACCCGAGACCTCCCATGGGATCAACGACTTAAGTTGGTCGGGTTAACCAAGAGCCCCAGCAGGGGTGTGCTGAAAGAAAATAGAGAAATATTAAGTTAAGTTATAATTGGACTTAAATACCCTAAGTATAAATACATAATTAAAGAGAGAAATTTTATTTCCTCTCAAAACCCTCTCTTCCTCGCCCAAAACTCACGCACGCCGCCCCCTCTCCTCTCTTGGGCGAAAACACACCAAGGCCTCCTCTCCTCTTCTAAGGGGGCGCCGGCCAAGGAAGAAGCAAGGAGGGCGGAGCGTTTCGTTCGTCTCGACGAGAGGAACGCGTAGGCGCGAACGGTTCATCGAGATCTCAAGTTTCTCCCGAGCCCTAGACGTCAATTTTGGTTGTAAGTCCAAGATATCAATGTAAGTACTGCTCACCTGCAGTAAGAGGCGGTTTTCCGCAAGTTTTTCCCGTTAGAAAGTTAAAAATGCAATTTTCCTTTAGTTTATGATTTTGCATGTAACCCTAGTTTAATCCATGCTTGTATAAGTTTAATTAAGTACCCTATATGAGGTTAGGGTCTAAGAAAAGTTATGAGAAAAGAAAAGAGAAGATAAAGATAAGAAAAGAAAAGGCCAAGGCCTTAAGAAATCCCCAAAAGTCAAGACTTAGGGATTTGGGCACACAAGGTGCTCGTTAAAATGCCAAGGCATTCAAGATAAGAAAAAAGTAAGTATTTTATTTTCTAAGGCCAGTACCCGGCGTCCAAGGGCGTCGTTAAAGAAATCCAGGTGTCCAATTCCAAGGTCTTGGCCCTGGTAGACCAAGGTCTGCTCTATTAGGATTGGTGGCTCGCTACCCCAACCTTTTAGGGAACGCGCATAAGATGGTACTTACGTCTTAAGTGGATCCAAGTGAGTTATTATTTTCAAGTATATGCTTTAGCAAAGATTTTCTAAAGTTTAAAGAAGTTTTCTAAAAGTTAAAGAAAGATTTAAAGTTAAAAAAATTGCTAAAGTTTCAAGTTAAGCCAAGAAGAAGTGTGTTAAGACTTATTAATGCTTGAGTATGCATGTTTTGAGTTATACATGTTTTAGTGTTTTTTTTAAGCATAAAAATACCTCATGTGATTTCACATTGTTTAAAAAGCATGCTTGCACATTTCGAGATTTTTGTGAGCTAGATAGTACTTACTAAGCTTTATGCTTATTAGTTGCATTTCCTCTTGCTGCAGGTAAAGGTAAAGGCAAGCAATTCTGAAAGAAGGCGACAAGGCGGTGCTGAGTGACGTGTATGTGGTGGCTGACCTTGGAGAGGTCCTTGGGACAAGATGAATAAAAGACTCAAAATACATTTGTTATAGAGTCTTGGCTTAAGTTAGACCATATAGAATTTATCCAAGTAATTACGTTTTAGATGTTTTGCATGTCTTAAAACCACAAGTAAAGATTCCACGTCATTTTATTTAGCATACATATCCTTATGATTGCATTGGATGAGTATGAGTGTGAGTAGTTTTGAATATTGATACTTTGATGGAGCTATTTGATGCATGTGCCAAGATATTGTTAGTTTCCCTTTGAATCAAGTTTTTATTGCTTAAATATGCTTAGAAAAGTTGCATTCACATTCCACAATGCTTTAGTAATGTTATAGAACATGTGTTTTGGCGTTATGAATGCATAGGAGTTAAGTTTGGTACAAAACTCTAGTTTCAAATTTCATATAGACTTTAATAGCCTATGAACTTCTGCCAAAGTCCTAATTTCAAGTTTATGAAGTTGTTTTGATTGGCTAAAATGTTTAGGAAACTAGTATAGAGTATAGAAATGGTGTTGTGTCTTTGTATGGCTTGAAACTATATGTTTTGTGGACTTTTGAAACAAGGTTTCGAATCTAAATTTCAGACTTTCAGGCGTGCCAGTCGACTAGTTCAGTATCAGTCGACTGCCCTGTCGAACGGCAGCTTCTGTTCGATGCATCAGTCGACTGCCAAGAGGCCAGTCGACTGATGCCGCGCCCAGAAACTTTCTGTGGCCGATACCAGTCGACTGGTTAGATCGCAGTCGACTGGTACCATTGCAGAGAAGTTCTACAGATGAAAAGAAGTGTGCTATTGTATCATGCATGACTATTAGAGTTAGAATATCATCCCTAGATGGAAAAAAAAAAAGGTTCCGCATTTTTAGTCATGCATTAGAGTCAAGAAGTAGACAAAGTAACGGTCCGTCTAAGGTAGAGAAGGCGGGTCGCTACACACTCCACCTGGAACACCACAATGGAATGGTGTATCTGAGCGGAGAAATCGTGCACTATAAGATATGGTACGATCGATGATGAGTCAGACAGATCTTGCTACTTCCTTCTGGGGATTCGCTCTGGAGACGACTCTTTTCACACTTAACCGTGCTCCATCAAAGGACGTCATAAAGACACCATATATGATATGGACTGGGAAAAGGCCCACAATGTCTTTTATGAGGTTGAGGTTTTGGGGTTGTGAGGCTTACGTTTGACGTCAAGTCTCAGATAATCTAGGACCCAAATCTGATAAGTGCTATTTTGTAGGATATCCCAAGGAAACGAAAGGATATTACTTTTGCAATTCCACACTAGGCAAAGTGTTTGTCGCTAGAAATGACATTTTTCTAGAAAAGGAGTTTATTTCTAGAAGAATAAGTGGGAGTAAAATCCATCTTAAAGAAGTTCAAGATGCAAATAGTACTGAAGCTGATGGACATTGAACAGGCACCATAAGGTGTTGTGGATAAAGAGATTGTTGCACAAAAAGTTGTGGAACAACAAGCTATTCAAGTAGACCAACCTCTTCACAGATCTGATAATATACGTCATCAGCCTGAGAGATACTCATTTCTCTTGTCTGACCATGATGACATTACGCTTATTGAGTTGAACAAGCCTACATCCTATCAAGAAGATGTGATGAGCCCAGATTCTAAGAAATGGCTAGAGGTCATGAGGTCTGAAATGGAATCCATGTACACTAACCAAGTATGGACTTTGGTTGATCAACCAGAGGGGATCAAACCCATTGGGTGTAAGTGGGTCATTAAAAGAAAGACTAACATGGATGGTCTCATGAATACCTATAAAGGGCGATTGGTAGCTAAAGGTTTCAAGCAAATTCATGGTATCGACTATGATGAAACCTTTTCTCCAGTGGCGATGCTTAAGTCTATTCGGATCATGCTTGTCATTGCAGCTTACCATGATTACGAGATCTAGCAGATGGATGTCAAAACCGCATTCCTAAATGGGAATCTACTCGAGGATGTGTACATGACACAACCTGAGGGCTTTGTAAATCCAGAGCATGCTGGAAAGATATGTAAGTTGCAAAGGTCCATTTATGGGCTAAAGCAAGCTTCTCGAAGCTGGAATCTTTGATTCGATGATGCAATCAAAGTGTTTGGTTTCATCAAGAATGAAGATGAACCCTGTGTCTACAAGAGGGTTAGTGGGAGCACAATTATCTTCCTAATCTTGTATGTAGATGACATACTCCTCATTGGGAATGATATCACTTCACTACAGTCTATGAAGACGTGGCTAGGAAATTGTTTCTCAATGAAAGACTTAGGTGAAGCAGCCTATATCCTAGGCATTAAGATCTATAGAGATAGATCTAAGAGATTGCTTGGCTTAAATCAGAGTACATATATTGACAAGGTGCTTAATCGTTTTGCCATGCAGAATTCCAAGAAAGGATTTCTACCGATGTCACATGGTGTGAGTTTTTTGAATACTCAATGTCCCTCTTCTAAGGAGGAGAGAGTCCCTATGGATCAGATCCCTTATGCATCCACTATAGGGTCTATCATGTATGTCATGCTTTGTACTCATCCAGATGTCTTGTATGTTTTGAGCATGACGAGTAGGTACTAGTCAGATCCAGGTGAAAGTCACTGGACAGCTGTCAAGAATATTCTTAAGTACTTATGAAGGACGAAAGTATATTTCTTGATATTTGGAGGCAATGTAGAGCTAGCTGTAAAGGGTTACAGTGACGCAAGCTTCCAAACAGACAGGGATGATTTCAGATCGCAGTCAGGGTATGTATTTTGTCTGAATGGTGGCACTGTCAGCTGGAAGAGTTTGAAGCAAGACACAGTCGTAGATTCTACAACAGAGGCCGAGTATATTGTCGCATCTGATACAGCAAAAGAGGTTGTTTGGATCTGGAAGTTCATTATAGAGCTTGGTGTAGTTCCTAACATCGTAGACCCGATAGACCTCTATTGTGACAACAATGGGGCAATTACACAGGCTAAGGAACCTCGCTCTCATCAGCGAACCAACACACATACTACGACGTTTCCATCTCATTCGAGAGATCATCGATAGAGGAGATGTGAGGATATGCAGAGTACCCACTGATGCTGTAGGGAGGTATGGCTTGGCGGTTTCCAAGACAACTGTTAGTAGGAGCCCTAGAGGCAATTATGTGATGGTTGACTAGGGACTTTTTGTATCATATTCTATCATTAATAAAGGCATGTTTGGTTATTATACTTACTTTGTATTTGTGCCATATAACTAAGTATAATTATGTCCTTGGGTAGTAGGTTCTTATCTACATTATATCGATTGGTTGAATTGATCGTGAGATAATGTAGAGAACACTACTCTAAACCATTCCTAGTCAAGTATTAATATTCAAGGACAATATTAATGCATGGAGACTATCATGTAGGTTAACTGATGACTTGAGCTCACAAGTCATGGATATGTGATATCAAGTTGACACATGGGTATACATTGGAGAATGTGTACTGAATTGACCCGCCATGAGAAAGTTTCATAGATTGTCATATGAGTGTCATAAACTTTCTCATGTGACTATTAGTATGAATAGTCCTTAGACCTGAAGTCACTACGGTTCCCAACATAAGGAGTTATGTACTTTGGTATCGTCAAACGTCACCCGTAACAGGGTAGACTATAAAGGCGATCACTGGGTATGTAATGAATTATGCTGAGGGATGTGAGTGATGTAGATGGGATCTATCCCTCCCATATGACGGGAGTGATATCTGTGGGCCCCTTGATCGAGTAGGACTACTGAAACGCATGACCATGCTCAAATGAGTCAATATGAGATATTGAGCTCATTTGTTTGAGTGAGTCTACTCGGGGATCAAGAAACACAAGATTGATTGAGGATGACACGGTATATGCCTCATTGGTCAATCTAGATATCAAGGATAGAAGGACAAGGTCATACATTATCATAGTCATGGAGGTTTAGTCGGATCTCGACTTTTCTTGTTACTTGGGTAGCAATGATGCATTACTAGATGCCGCTCATTGCTTATGTGTCTAAAGTGTTTAGGCACATTGCCAACGTCACGAAAACCTATTGGGTCACACACTAAGGACATGATGCTTCGGGAGTTTGGGAGCCCGAGTTGGGAACTCGGGAGATGTGAGCCCGAGTTGGGAACTCGGGAGATATGATCGGGAGCTCGAGTTGGGAACTCGGGTCGGGAGCTCGGCACTTGGCAGACTGAGCTGGGAGCTCGACAGACTGAACTGGGAGCTCGGCAGACTGGGTCAGGAGCTCGGCACTCGGCAGACTGAGCTAGGAGCTCGCCAGACTGAGCTAGGAGCTCGGCAGACTCGGTCAGGTGCTCGGCACTCGGGAGACTAAGCTGGGAGCTCGGCAGACTGGGCTTGGAGCTCGGCAGACTAGGTCGGGAGCTTGGCACTCGGCAGGCTAGGCTGGGAGCTCGGCAGACTGGGTCAGGAACTCGGCACTCGGTAGACTGGGTTGGGAGCTCGGCAGACTTGGTCGGGAGCTCGGGGACTTGGTCGGTAGACATGGTCGGGAGCTCGAAGGCTTGCTCGGGAGACTTGGTCGGGAGACCTGGTCGGAAGCCCGAGAGGCCCGGTTAGAATTGCATGGAGATTCATTAAAGTGTTTAATGAAGGAAAGAGAAAAGTCTCTCTTCATTGGATGAAGAGAAGGTGAAGAGTCACATGAAAAGATGTGCTCTTTATTGGCTTTAATGAAGGGAAGTCAAAGAGACAAAAGACTCTTCATATTCATGGGATGAATATAAAAGAGGGTCTAGTCATTTTGAATGAAAAAAGTTGTGTTTTTCCTTCTTCCCTTCCTATCTTCTTCCTCTCGTCCCTCTTGGCCGAAACCCTTGTGGGTTCTTGGTGGTCTTATGAACTACCTCAAGTTGCTAGCACAACTAAGGTAGTTCTCCCGAAGTTGAGAGATTGTGTCCGTGTGGATACGAATAGAGGCACGGACATTTGAACGTGCAAGAGATCTGACGCATCTTGGACGAGCGGGATAAGCGAAAGGGCACGCTCCAAAGGTATACACATTAGATAGATCTATTAGATAGATGAACTTCGTATGAGTTTTCTTTCGCATGGATCGCTCGAGGGTTCTTGTTTCCGTTGCGTAATGTGTTTTTGTGCTGGGAGAACCCAACAACAACCACGGGGTCGTATCTGAGAGACCTTTCTATGTCTACGGATTAAAAAAATTTAATCCGAATAAAGACTCGTCCCTCTAACGATCGTCTCGTCGTCGTGTTAATTAATCCAAGTTACAACTTAGCCAAAAACGAGGTTAAGGCCTTGTAACTTTCCGGATTGATTAACCGTAGAAAAGACGACGGTTGGATCGCCGATTTTTGTGTTTATCTTCGGGGTCCAGTTAGTTAATTATTATCCATGACAACAATCAAAAGTAATTAACAAACATACATAAAATGACGAGACAAAGTAAGCATGGCACAATAAGACGTAGCAAAGGTAAAATGGAGCTCGGGAGAGTTATACCTCGCCGTTTACCTTGCAGTCTTCTACCTTATAACCCACCCCTCTTGGACGTCGTGTGGGCGATAATCTACCAAGATGCGAAGTCACCAAGGCTTCCAATTAATTGTTCTATCTTCTTCCTCCCTTTAGCCAACAAACCTTAGATCTAGGGTTTAACCGTCGACCCCTTTGCTTCCTCTCCACCTTGCGCCGCCGGCAACAAGAAGTTGCCAAAGATCGCCGGCCACAAAGTAACTCCGGGAAGATGCCAATGAAGAAGAAGAAATAGAAGAAGATGAGAATAGGATCCTCTTCTTCTTCCCTAAACCCTCCATAGCCACCCTCACCGCCAGCGTCGCAAGAAGAGGGTCCTCCTTGCCGCCGGCGATGCTTCTTGCCCCTTGGATGATATCACGTAAGAGAAGAAGAAGAAAGGAAGGGAACCAGGTGAAGAGATGATCTTCTCCAATTCCTACCGTGCCATTCTTCTTCCTTCTCTACCGCCGGTGATCACCTCCAAGAGCAAACTCCCTCTCCACTTTCCGGCGCCGAATCTTCTCACTCTTTGTCGCTGCCGTGTGTCACAAAGGAGAAGCTAAAGACTCCTTGTCTAGTGTCCACCGGCCACCATAAAGAGATGAAGAGAGAAGCTTGGGAAGAAGAAGAAGAAAAGATTTCTTCTTCCCTACTTGCCCTGACCTAGGAGAGAGAGGGGGAGAGAGAGGCTAGGGTTTTTGGATTAATCCTTGAATTAATTGTGAATTAATTCATTAACCTTGTATCATGACTCCTATGGGGTATTTATAGGGCTAAGATAGGGACCATGAGGAGGAGTTGGTTCTTGGCCCACTAATGGATCCAAACCCGATCCATTAATGGAGATCCATTCCACTAAAGGATCCCATTGTACTTCCTCACCAACCCCCATATTTTCATATGGGCTCCACATATTACGAGTCATCCATCTCCCCGTGTTTAAAATATCGTATGCCCGATAATTAATTTAATTTACTAATAATTAAATTAATTATCCCTTGATCCTTGATTAGCACCATTCAACCTTTTCATCATGCCGGACCATAGTCCACTTGCAAGATTTGACATGACGATCCTTTTGAGCTCACCAAGAGGGCATCATCAACCCGACTCACTAGGACACGGATTCCGTCAATAATCAACAACTCATCATATTATTAATATTATCTCTCAACTTACCGGGTCTATCGATCTAACAGAATAGATCTCGCCCATTAGTAAATCAAAGAGATAATAATTAATAATATATGCCCGTCATTATTTTGGGATTAAGAGATCGTACTCCATAATATTATCCGAGGTTTAATCCAATTTACTAAGTTAGTACAAATATTGGATGACCTCACTTTTGGTCCTACTCAATGTACACAAAGTACACTAGTGTAATTTTATGGTTAAGATAAATCACACCTAATTACACTACAACCATCCCGATGGTTTGTCCAACTACATCTCGGTTGTGAGCCTCTTTCTTATGCTTCAGCAAGGAACCTGATAACATGATCTTCTGTACGACACCACGCTCCATGTTATCTACAATGCCAAGCACCGAGACATTGTTGCCTGAGGTTCCGGGTTCGAGTCCTCTTAGCGACTAATATTTATTGACTGAGATATTATTGTCAATAATATGCGAGATATTATTTCAATAATATGCTCGATATTATTCCAATAATTATGCTCTTATCAATCAGTGGTACTATGCCTCCAGAAATCCCGGAAGGGGGTTTCTGATAAAGGGGACCGTTTCGGCGGTGGGGCTTGTCACTATAAAAAGTTTACCCATTACATTTTTTTCGCCCCCGGGGCTATGGTGCAGCGGTAAGGTACCTAGTTGTTAACCTAGGCATCCGCGGTTCGATCCCTAGCTACGGCGCATTTTGCAGGAATTTTTCCTCCAAATGGGGCGCGAACCCTGGGACGCTGGGCTTCTAGATTGCCACTGCGAGCGCTTCCCGATTTACCCTGGTGACCGGTGGGAAACTTCCGTGGGGCCGGGCCGGTCACCCCAGGTTCAATTTGTCTGCTGCTTGGTTCATCATACAATGCCAAGCATTAAACAGTTGTGCACATACTAATATAAACGTGCATTGTGTGATTTTGCGATTCTATTTAAAATGTAAATGTGTCTTAACCAAAAGCAAGGCTTTTAGTGTACATCCTAACAATCTCTCACTTATACTAAAAGACTTTGCTGTTATCAAAATGTCATACATCTGACCTACAGATCCTTCACATGCCTAAAAGCTCTTGCTACTAAGGCCTTAGTGAAATGATCCACCTAGGTCATCCTCTGATACAATCTAGGCAACAACAGTTATTCCTTTTCTGGGTGGTACTTGCGCTTTATGTATTTACTTGCCTTATGGACTTGTGATTCCTTCAAGTTCGCAACTACACCATTTTAATCACATCAAATGTGATAGTTCCTAGCAAACCAGCAATCACATCGAAGTCTATCTTGAGGTTTCTAAACCATGTAGCTATATTGGCTGCCTTGCAGGTAGCCAAATATCCAGCCTCCATAGTAAGGTCCATCACGCAGCCGCTGTGCGACACTCTGCTATACAATGGTTCCACCTCCTAAAAGTAAATACAAAACCCGAGGAATAATTATATATGCCCCTATCTAGATTGAAATTCTGTATCCATATAACCTACAAGAAATTGCTATGCCCGGTAAATCAGCATATAGTCCTCAGTCCTTCTCAGGCACTAATACATGCTTTTACCGCATTCCAATTTCCTTGACCTAGGTTACTCCGATATCTATTATTCATGCCCATGGCATAACAAATATCTGGGCTCATTTCTAGCATACAAGAGACTTCCTCTAGCCGATGCTAGAGAAACCGCCATTACCTACTCTATCACCTTTGATAATCTAAACATATCTCTTAGATAGAGTAGCTCCAAAACTGAAAAGTACAAAACTTTCCTTTTTGGAGGTATTCATGCTAGAATGAGCTAGGACAATGTTTTATATGAAGCTTGAGATAAGCACATCACCCTTGTCTGGAGATCCCTTAGATCTTTGATCCCCAAGGATGTGTCTTACTTCTCTCAAGTCCTTCATGATTGTGTGGACAACCATACCCTTACGTCTGATAATATTCCGTTATTGTTGTCAACTAAAAAAATATTATCTACGTATAGTACAAGAATACCACTATGTTTTTGTCACATACAACATTATCCGTCCTTTGAATAAATCCATATAACCCAGATTTATCTCTTCAAAGCGGATGATGCTTGTCATAGCTCTAGGGAACTGGTTCATGTTCACTTAGGACCTAGTCCATAGACTCTCCAAGAGCATGAGACCTTTAGGTTGGGCAACAACCCTCCCACTGCGACAAGATACTCTTTGTATATCTTTAGTGACACGAGGTGTAGTACCTTGTGGTATCTCCTCTTGTACAGCTGGTATTAAAATTGGAATGTATCTCAGAATAGTTCTATTCATGGACTTGTGGTTTATTACATAGTCCTTTTTCTATGAATCAGATATTGGTCCCAACGAATATCCTCTAATCCTTAGGACTAATAAATCACCTTATTGTTCCCATAGGATAGCCTACGAACATATGCACTAGATTCCAACTTGTCAGTGTCTCTTTTGAGCACATGTGCTGATCTACTCATAATCTGAATATGCCCTAGACTAAGCCTTTACTTAGTCCACATTTTTATGGTTTTAAGAGACTACTGACCTAGAATCAAGCATATACACCATCGTATCCAAGACATATCCCTTTGAACAAATCTGGCTAATCTCAGAGTGGCTTATCATCTTCTTAACTATTAGCTTAAGAGACCTTCTTCCTTCCATGTGTTGCACCATTCTATTGGGGTGCACTAGGTGTAGTGAATTGGGATCAAATCTCAATTCTTTGATAAGTAAGTCCTACAACTATCCTAGAGGTACTTGCCACCATGATCTAATCATAATGTCACAATACTTTTACTTTGATGTTTCTTCTGCATTAGACTTGAACTCTTTGATCTCATCAAAGTATTCAGTCTTGCAGTACATCAAGTAAATGTACTTTGTCCTTTGAATAATTGTTTATAAAAAAATATTCAAAGGTACCTCTATTCTGGATAGATTAAGGACCTATACTTATCAGGATGAACCATATCTTACATATCTTTGGCTCTATGCTCCTAGGCTTAGAACAAGCCTATTTGGTTTTGTTACCTCCCTAGTAGGAGTCAAAAGTATCTTAGGGAAGGCAAGTCTTCCATTACCAGAACCCAAGGGTTTATTGGTTGACCACTTTTCAATCCCACTAGAGGTTAACAAACCAAATCTTAGAGCCAAAATATGTGTTTTGTTCCACTTGGAAGGAATCTTTTTCCTTACTTTAGTTAAGATGATAAGCTATTAATTGCATCATGGGAGCCTTTTGGTTTTATATACTAATTGTCTATCTATGTACTTCAATAGATATTCCTTCTATTCTACTTTTACAAATAAAAGCAATAGAAAATAACTTATTGTAGAAACTGAACAAAAAGTTCTTTCCAAAAAACTAAGTACATAAAGGTAATCTCTATAAAGCCAAAACTATATCATCCTATGCTAAAGACATAAATGAAATAGATAAAATTCCCACTACAAAAAGTCATCTCCATAGCCCATCCATGTAGTCAGTGATATCCTCCTCAACTAGCCGTCGGGTTTCCTGGAACCCCTGCACAAAAATGCAGACATGATTAGTGACATCTGTATCTACTCACCAAGTACCAGTAGATAGCACCGCTAAACATGTTACAACGATAAAGAAGAAACTATACATGTGGTACTACTCTGGCGACGAGGACAGTCCATCTTCCAATGTCCAGACTTCTTGCACACAAAGCACTTGCCTTTCGGCTTCTTTATGCACCCCTAAGGTCCTTGTATTTCTTTCTTTGCTTCAGCTTGTTTCTTCTTCTTCTTTCCTTTCGGTTTAGAAGTAGAAACCTCTTGAGCAACGAAAGTCTGTGAACTCTGAAGAGAAAACCTCTCTGCCGCCTCGAGTTCTGTCAAAAGCTCTGCCCACGAATATGTACGATCGTCCATATTGTATCTTAGGCGGAACTCCTCAAAACTCTTTGGTAGAGATAGGAGGATAAAATTGATCTGGGTTTCTCCATCAATTTTTGCTCTAAGGATTTCCATCTCCTTCAGCCAAACCATCATTTTGAGAACATGTTCCCTTACGGGCATGCCCTCAACTAAGACAGTTGTCATCAAGTTCTTCAACCCTTATGCCTAGCGGCTCGATTACTTTCCCCGAAGAGTTCACCGAGTTTGGATATTTTATTACTGGTAATGGAAGAAGCCTGATTTTGATGACTCTCAGTCGTCTCGTCTGCTTCTAGCCATTTCCTAAAATATTCAAACTCCTCTTCAGTGTTAATCTCGCTAGGTTTCTCGGCACAGAACTCAACAAGATCACTTTTAGGTTCCTCGGCAGTAGAGACAAAATCCATGTTTAATTCTCAATCCTTATCATTAGGGGAATTAAGTTGGTTTTCTCTTTGAATTAGGTCAAGTGAGTCTAGATCCATTTTAAAGCACCTGAGAATCATAACAATCACACACTTTAGATTTTGAAAATAAATTGACTTCTCAAAAATAATTTATTACAAAATCTACCAACAACTCAAAACACCGAGAATTATGCATGCCACGTTAGTGTGGACGTATACGAATTCTACATTTGTGAGAGGAGGTTTTACCCATTAATTTTACTATCTTATCATCCTAACTTTCTGACAAGTAAAATTAATAGTTGGTCCTCTTTGGCCCTACAAATAATAGCAGTGACTCCGTTGGGGAGGATACTAATATTTGTATCTAAGTGTTAACCATTACACGACACTAAGGAAATTATTTCCGATTATGTGTCTTCCGTTGGGGAAGTGTATACGCTCTTTAATAATTTTCTCTAATCTTTTCTAACCCAGTGATCCGCAGAACAAGCCTATCCGTTATGGAGGAAGACACACAGAGCCAACGCGCGGGCTTGTTCGCATCACTTGTTAGATTGTAATGGAGGTCATGGGACCCTTAGGGTCCCTCTCCCACTTAGTTATTTTTGTTTGAGGTTTTTCCACATGCACACATACAACAAGCACATAAACCAATAATAATAGTGCTATGAAAAAATCCTAAATTTTTCCAACTATTATGGCCTTGGTTTCCAATGCGCCTCCAGTCGTGTCATCACCTCGTCCACTCCATCCTATCCATGCACAAGCCACTATGAAGGATTCCACGAGTCGAGATGACTAACTTACTTATTTACATCCATTGATCCTATACTCCACAAAGGAGTGTACATGTCATCTAGATCAAAAGTAAATAGAAAGCTTGGCTCTAAACAAGTGACATATTTAATTACAAAAATTAAATAACTTATCTAGCCTCGTCAACCCCGAGGATTCAATTAATTTACATCAAAACACAACCAATCACATACAAAGATCACAATTGCCATAATAGTTGGTATCTAGTGCCTGCAACACAAAGTTAGCCTACGCACATCCAAAAATTATCCAGCAAAAATAATGTACATGATAATGTGCAGAAAAATAACCGAATCCTAAACACACAAAACCAGAAACACAGCTCTGATACCAATTGTAGGGAGGTATGACTTGGTGGTTTCCAAGACAACCACGGGGTCATATCTAAGAGACCTTTCTATGTCTACGGATTAAATAAATTTAATCCGAATAGAGACCCGTCCCTCTAACGATCGTCTCATCGTCGTGTTAATTAATCCAAGTTACAACTTAGCCAAAACCGAGGTTAAGGCCTTGTAACTTTCTGGATTGATTAACCACGAAAAAGATGACGATTGTGTTGGATCGAGAGAAAACGATAGAGGGGGGTGAATATCGTAAGTCGTTTCAGATTAAAAAAGAGAAAACGCAGCGGAAAAATTAAAACTAAACAACACACAAACACCAAGATTTTACTTGGTTCAGAGTCGCGGTCGGCTCCTACTCTAAGGCCCACGGTCGTTGACTGTTTACTGTGGGTAATTCTATATGTGCGCAAAAAGGTTTACAGAAGGATGTTACAATCGTAGTACAGTAAACTTTAAAAAGTCAGCTCTCCGTTACCGACGTCCAGTGTGTATTGTACTTCGGAGCAGCGGGACGTCGTCGGCGCTTATATCTCGAGTTGGGAGGTTTCCGGAGCAGAGCGCTCGAATAGAAGAGCGTATTGGCGTTGGCAGAAGTGATTGATGAAGCCTTGGGGTCGAGGGGCTTTTTATAGCCTCCCGGGGCGCCCTGAACGTTGGGGGCGCCCCCCCCCCATGTGTCAATCGATCCGGTTAAGTCTCGGTCAGCCGTTATCCCTCCAGGATTGGGCTGAGGTTTGACCGGGGGCGCCCGGGACGCAGGGGGTGCCCTGGTTGACTCTTTCAGCGGGCATCTCGGCTGGATAAGTTTTATCCACTTCGTTAGCTCGAGCCCAGGGCGCCCGAGGCATCCGGGGCGCCCGGGAGCACGGGGGCGCCCGGGAGCATGGGGGCGCTCCGCCCAGTGAGCTTCTGAAGCGTACTTTTGCTGAACTCATGTTTGGCTTGTACTTAGGGCGCCCGGGTCCTTCCGAGCGCCCAACCCAGCTGCTACCTCACTCCTTTGAGGCTTTCTGAGCTGCAGACACTCGTTCCTTTGGTCTTGCATCTAGGGTTAGTACCAAACAAGATTGAGCAAATATGTTAGTGAGTCTTACAGCCGTAGCTGTCTTGGTTCTGACTTTGGGTCTCCAAAATGGAGCCCTAGGTCGAACCGACGCCTACTGTTCCCTCGACGGGGAACGCGTCTTCACCTACTCCTCTTAGGAGAATTTACCTAATGCCAACCGGCTCCTCCGATTAGACTTTTGCCCAGCAGTCCTTTGCCAGGTGCCTAGCTGTCCTTCGCCAGGTTTTCAGTACCAAGCAGTCCTTCGCCTGGTGCCTAGCATTCCTTCGCTAGGTCTTCGACTCCTAGCAGTCCTTCCCTAGGTGCCCAGCTGTCCTTTGCCAGGTCTTTGGTTTCAGGCAGTCCTTCGCCTGGTGCCTAGCAGTCCTTCGCTAGGTCTTTGACTCCTAGCAGCCCTTCGCTAGGACTTTCAATCTGCACACTCAAGTAGCATATTAGATAAACATAACATCTTAACTTTTGAACCCTTTTGCCATTATCAACACACAGGTTCGATTTGGGTGCTATCTGCACCAACAATCTCCCCCTTTTTGATTTACGGCAACCCGGTTCAAAAAGTTAAGTTAATCAGAACAGATGATATAAAATCTTAGTTTCCTCCCCCTGGAAGGAATCTCCCCCTAGGTTTTTCAAAAGTTCATGGGATTTTTAAAAAAAATTCTAAGTCTAAAGATGGAATTAATTTTTCAAACACTTAGAACAATTTTCAGAAGAAACTTTAGAAACATATTTTCTAAAAAAAATTGGTTGTGCACTTTTGAAGATTTACACTAAAAAAATTTCAAGTCAGTAGAAAAGAAATATCTTCTGAAGTTTTAAGTTCTTAGAACCATAGCTTAAGTTTAAGATAAGTACTTAGCAAAATTTACAACTGCTTATGTTTTAAGTACTTAGAAAAACTTTTTGAAAAACAGCTTGAGTTTAAGTACTTAAAAAGATTTTTGAACACAGCTTAAGTTCAAGTACTTAAAAAAGATTTTTGAAAACTGCTTAAGTTTAAGTACTTAAAAAAAATTTGAAAGCAGCTTAAGTTTAAGAACTTAAAAAAAATTTAAAAGCGGCTTAAGTTTAAGTACTTAAAAAAATTTGAAAGTAGCTTAAGTTCATGTACTTAAAAAGATTTTTGAAAACAGCTTAAGTTAGAGTACTTAAAAAGATTTTTGAAAACAGCTTAAGTTAGAGAAACTTTGAAGAAAAACTTAGTACTTTTGAAAACAAATAGATTAAGTACATTTTGAAGAAAGGATAAAGTTTTGAAATTTTGAATTTTGAAAAAAAATATTTAAAGCTTCTCTCCTTTCTTGTCTCTCCCCCTTTGCCATATATCAAAAAACAAAGCAATATAGCAGAAAAAAGATAAATAAATTGCATAATGAGCTGTACTGAACCAATTCAAGACCAAACCAATTTCAATTATCTCTTTTAGGGTCCTGTCTAACCCAATTAGCTACTTAGTAACTGTTATAAACAGTAGTTTTCGCTAGGGTTAGTCATGTTAAGTGTTCTGTTCAAGTTAGATTTTCTAAACTTGACACTTAACTTGATTACTATTTAAGTTGTATTTAGTGCCCCAATTTTCGCAGATGCACTGACTTAAAGCATCTTGAATTAAGGCAAAGACCTAAGCATCTCAGCCCATTCTAGGTTGTCAATCAAAAGTACCCTAAGGTGCTTGTGAGATGCTGGCTTCTAAATCCATAGGTGCATGCAGTTCTAGGGTTAGGGCCTAGGCTAAGTCCATTTGCGAAAAAGCCCTAGTTTTGAAGGGAGTAGTTTTAAAAAACTAAGTCAAAAAATTATTTTAAAATGCTAAAAAGATTTTTTGAACTAATTTAAAAGCTGATTTTGAAATTATGCAAAGCAATTTTTAAAATTGTTTTAGAAACTGATTTTAAAATCAAGTAAAGCAGTTTTTTTTAAAAATCGAAGAATAAAGTAAACCTATTCTACCAAGCATAATCCTAACTGCCTTCTTAGTAAGCTGAACTCAGACTCAAGTAGGGGTTTGGTGAATATGTCAGCTAAGTTAGATTTGGAATCTACATGCTTAAGAACTATCTCACCCCTGGCTACGTGATCTCTTACAAAGTGGTGTTTGACTTCTATGTGTTTTGTTCTGGAGTGTTGGATTGGATTCTTAGTCAGATTAATTGAGCTTATATTATCAATGAAGACTTGAGTTTGGGTGTAGTTAAGCTGGAAATCCTTAAGAGTGTGCATCATCCATAAAAGTTGTGCTACACACTCTCCTAAGGCAACATACTCAGCTTCAGTTGTGGATAGAGCTACACAGTGTTGTTTTCTGCTGCACCAACTTACTAGACTATTTCCTAACAGTTGGCAGCTTCCACTTGTGCTCTTTCTATCTAATTTACAACTAGCGTAGTCAGAATTCGAGTATCTTGACAAGTCAAAGGTTGAGGTTCTAGGATACCAAATCCCTACATTTAGGGTGCCCTTAACATATCTTAATACTCTTTTTAGGGTTGCTAAGTGTGTTTCCTTAGCACAGGTTTGGTATCTAGCACACATACTTACAGCAAAAAGGATATTAGGTCTGCTGGCTGTAAGGTATTGTAGACTTCCAATCATACTTCTATAGAGTTTGAGGTCTACTGGTTTACCATCAGGGTCACTATCTATTTTTATGTTGGTGGCCATGGGGGTACTTATGCTTTTAGAGTTATCCATTTTAAATTTCTTTATTAGCTTTTTAGCATATTTGGATTGATGGACATAGTTTCCATCCCTAGTTTGTTTAATTTGTAATCCTAGAAAAAAGTTGAGATCACCAACTAAGCTCATTTCAAACTCATTTTCCATTATTTTAACGAATTCTTTTAAGAAATTTGAGTTGGTGGACCCAAAGATTATGTCATCGATGTAGATTTGGGCAATAAAGATTTCTTTTCCTAGGGTTTTAATAAATAGGGTTGAATCGATTTGTCCTTGTTTAAATTCTTTAGAAATTAGGTAAGTTGATAAGCATTCATACCAGGCCCTAGGTGCTTGTTTTAGTCCATAAAGTGCTTTAGTGAGTTTGTAAACATGGTCAGATCCTTCTAAGTCCTCAAACCCAGGGGGCTGTCCCACATAGACCTCTTCCTTTATGAATCCATTTAGAAAAGCTGACTTTACATCCATTTGGTATAATTTAAATCCTTTATGGTATGCAAAGGCTAACAACATCCTAATGGATTCGAGTCTAGCTACTGGGGCATAGGTTTCGTCATAAACTAACCCTTATACTTGACTGAACCCTTTCGCTACTAAGCGGGCTTTATTTCTGACTATCTCTCCTTGATCATTTAACTTATTCCTAAAAACCCACTTAGTGTCAATAACGGATTTGCCCTCAGGTTTAGGTACTAGTTCCTAGACTTGGTTTCTCTCAAATTGGGCTAACTCTTCTTGCATAGCTATGATCCAATCAGGATCAGGTAGAGCTTCCTCTATAGTCTTAGGTTCAATTTTTGAAATCATTGCTATCTGACTAAGATTTCTATAGGAAGACCTTATTCTGACTCCTAGAGTTGGATCACCCACAATTTGATCAGTAGGGTGACTAAGTCTGGGTTTCTTGGTTTTTCTAGAACTTGGTTCAGCCTCAGGTCCGGCTGGTCGATTTGGTTCAATTGACTCAGAAGTTGGTTCAATAGTTAGTTCATTTAAAGGTTCAATTAAAGGTTCAACTGTTGGTTCATTATCTTCTTGATCAGTATTTGATGAAGTTAGATCTGGATTTCAGATTTTGAGTTGATTTCTTCATCAAATATTAAATTTGTTGTTTCTTCAATTTTCTTAGTTTATTTGTTATAAACCCTATAGGCTCTACTTGTGGTTGAATATCCTAGGAAGATGCCTGGGGTTGACTTAGACTGGAATTTACTTAGATAGTCCTTGGTGTTTAGGATATGGACTTTGCACCCAAAGACCCTTAGGTAGTGCAAGTTTGGAAGTCTATGGTAGTATAATTCATAGGGTGTTTTATTGTGTCGTTTGTTAATTAGTACCCTATTTTGGATGTAGCAAGCCGTACTAATTGCTTCTGCCCAATATTGGTTAGCTAGGTTAAATTCATTGAGCATAGCCCTAGCGGCTTCCTATAGGGTTCTATTTTTCCTTTCGACTATCCCATTTTGTTGGGGGGTTCTAGGACACAAAAATTCATGTATGTACCTATTTACTTTATAAAATTCCTCGAATCATTGATTTTCAAATTCTCCCCCGTGATCACTCCTAAGTCTTTTGATTTTAGTATCGTTTTGATTTTCAATTAACTTACAAAAGTCATTGAATAGGTTTAGGGTTTCATCTTTGGTCTTTAAAAACCTAACCCAGGTAAACCTAGAGTAATCATCAACTATTACTAAGCAGTACCGGTTTCCGCTTAGTGACTTAGCTCCATGTGAATCAAATAGGTCAAGGTGCAGGAGCTCAAGTGTGGTTTGAGTTAGATCAGATTGAATTAGTTTGTGATTAGACCTAGTTTGTTTACCTTGATTACATGATTCACATATTAAGTTTTCATGATTTTTAATTTTAGGGATACCTTTAATTAGGCCAAGTTGGGTGATTTTTGAAATTATTCTCAAATTTGTGTGACCTAATCTCCTATGCCAGAGGTTTGATTGTTCTAACTGAGTTAACATGCATTTGGGTACTAGAGGTAGGTTTATAGTGTAAACATTATTTTTCCTAGTGCCCTTAAGCATGATTTCTGAGTCTTGCAGGTTTCTAATTAGGCAGTTAGAATTGGTAAAGGTAACTACATAACCAGTATCACACAATTGACTTATGCTAAGCAAGTTAAATTTAAAATTTTCAACCAAAAGAACTTTCTTAATAACAAAGTCAGATTTAAGTTCAATATTACCTGACCCAATCACCTTGAGTGTAGCATTGTTGCCAAATGCTACTGAGCCTAGGTTTTTGAACTTGAGTTTGGTGAATTTCAATTTATCCCCAGTCATGTGTCTGGAGCAACCGCTATCCAATATCCATTGGTCCAAATCTTTATGTTCCTACACATAAAGAGTTATATTGATTTGGATCCAATTAGAATCAGGAATAGCTTAAATTGATTTTCACAGCTTAGTCTGTCTCACCCAAATCTAGGGTTATGAATCACGTTTGCCTTATGTGTTTTGTGAGATAGGTTTGGTAGATAGAATTATTTTGAAAAATTATGATTTATTTTAAAAAAAATTGAATTAATTTTGAAAACTGTTGATTTTGAAAAAAATGTTTGAATCTACAATAAACTGAAAATTTATGTTAGATTCGAATTTGACAAAGAATAATTTGAATTTGAATTTAAAAAATTGGCTTCCAGGTCTTGGCGAGGCACTAGGCCTTCTTTGGCCGTAGCCTTATTGGATCATCAACCCTTTCCTTGACGAAGCCTTTTAATGAAATTTCATTTTCAAAATTATTTTTGAAAAATTCTGGTCCAACTAGTTTGGGTCTTGGATCGGTAGCTTCGGCTAGTTTCACCAGTCTAAAGAGACCAAGTAGAGTATACTTGACCTTATTAGAATTGGCTTTCCTAACGTACTATCATCTCACCGCCACCCAATACTATGTTGTTCAAATTTCAATTAATTGATTGAGTCCTTATTCTAACCATTCCTAAGTCTAAGCATGGTAAATTGCAAGAATTAAATAAACAATCAATCATGCAATTTGCAAATAAAAATTGAATTTTATCTAACAATAAATATTATTTTTAATTTGGCTCCCCCTGGACTAAAGCCACGATAATGGTTTGGCAAGATGTGAATCTTGTCCTTGGGGATCTAATACTGATTTGATCCAGTTTGTTTGTTCAGGCACAGTTTGGGTACTCATGCCTGAACTTTAGGTCTGGACTGATTCAGTACAGCATAGTAGGATCTTTGTCTAGATTTGGTTCTATAGCCTAGTCCAGATCGATTTAGAACCGACTTCTGTTTTCCAAGAATCATGTCAAGACCCTTGGAACCAGAAGTGAATCATTCTAAAGCTGATCTAAGGTCCTTAACTTGAGTTTTCAAGGAGGAGTTCTCTTTCTCAAGTTTTTCAACTTGAGTAGAGGTTCCTTCTTGAACTTTCTCAGTTAAGGATCTAGAGTCAGCTCTCTCTTTCAGGAGTTTTACTTCCTGTCGGAGAGATTCGACTCGGAGTTTAGCTTTCGCCAAATCTTGAGAAAGATAGGAAATTAATTCATTTATTTGATTTTTTGAAAAACCACTTACAGTTATTTCGCCGTCCTCTGAGAACGTAAGTTTGCCGTCGTCCAGCTCCGACTCTGACTCGGTCTCGATTTCTTCTGAGGCGGTTAGTGAGAGCAGGTTCGACTGTGGGACCTCTTCTTCTTCGGAGGAGGAGGACTCGTCCCACATTGCCTGAAGTGCCTTCTTCTTTCTTGTATTCTTTGTTTCCTTCAGGTTGGGGCATTCAGTCTTGTAGTGGCCCTTCTTCTTGCACTCGTAACAGGTCACGTTGGGTTTGTTCTTTTCATTTGAGGGTTTAGCTGGTTCTTCCTTTCTTCGGCTGGCTTTTCTTCTGTTGGTCTGGATTTTTTAGCTCTTTATAGTAGTCCCGGGCTAGCCGAACCAACATAGGCCGATTTCCCTCGCTGTCTTCTGAGTCTGAATCTGAATTAGACTCGGGTGCAAGTTGAGGCTTCTTCTTGGTTGTCTTTCCAGCTTTACCTGCAACAAAGGCAATGCCTTTCTCGGCCAGATTGCAGTTAGTCTGTTCATGTAATTTGAGTTCAGAAAAAAGTTCATCTAACTTGATTTTGGAAAGATCCCTAGAAACTTTGTAAGCATCTACCATAGATGCCCACAAGGTGTTTCTTGGAAAAGCGTTAAGGGCGTACCTTATTAGGTCACAGTTTTCTACCTTGGGACCAATGGTGTGTAGACCGTTCATCAGCTCCTGAATTCTGGCGTGGAGCTAAGCTGCTGATTCACCTTCGTTCATCTTGATGGTGTATAGTTTGTTCAGCAGAAGGTCCCTCTTGCTGATTCGGGTGTCAGAGGTTCCTTCGTGTAGTTCGATCAGCTTACCCCAGAGTTCTTTGGCGCTGTTGAATGGACCCATCCGGTTCAGCTCCTCTTTTGTTAGGCCGCATTGGAGTGTTTGGGTTGCTTTGGCATTGGCTTCAATTTTCTTTTTGAGTGCAGCGTCCCATTCAGTGTAAGATTGTTGTACTCCATCAACATTCCTTGGTATTTCCAGTCCGGACTGGATGATTATCCATATGTCCACCTGAGTTTTCAGGTGGACCTCCATTCTGCTCTTCCAGTAGGAGAAGTCCTCTCCACTGAAGAGCGGTGGTCTTGCGGTGCTGAAGCCTTCTTGCATGACCATTAAGGAGTTTATCTGAAAAAGAGAGAAAAGAAGGGAAAACTCTGTCCCAAGACTTGGTCTTGGATTAGTAGTGCGGGATAAAGAAAAATAATTATCGAGGAGTGTTGCATCGGTCTCGATTAACGATAAAAATTCGAAAAAGAAGAAAAGAAATAATTCGAAGAAAATCCAAAAAATTCTCAAACTGGTGGTTGCACCAAATTTGAGCTTCCCCACTCTGATACCACTTGTTGGATCGAGAGAAAACGATAGAGGGGGGGTGAATATCGTAAGTCGTTTCGGATTGAAAAAGAGAATACATAGCGGAAAAATAAAAACTAAACAACACACAAACACCAAGATTTTACTTGGTTCAGAGTTGCGGTCGACTCCTACTCCAAGGCCCACGGTCATTGACCGTTTACTGCGGGCAATTCTATATGTGTGCAAAAAGGTTTACAGAAGGATTTACAATGTAGTACAGTAAATTTAAAAAGTCAGCTCTTCGTTACCGACGTCCGGTGTGTATTGTACTTCAGAGCAGCGGGACATCATCGGCGCTGTATCTCGAGTTGNATTCGATCCCTCAACCTCTGCATTTCATGACTAAAGCAAAAATAATATGTAAAAGCATAAACGTAACCGTGCCAAGTTTGTATCAATTTCTTATTGAAACCATTCATTATTCCTATCTAAGGGCATTCTTAGCTACTACATGTCATTCTATATGGTGCATATATCTTAAAACAAGCATGCCCTATGTATTTAGCATGTAAATCACAAGTATCAAGTTCTTATCTCTAAAGCTTAAGCATGGATCTAAATTACCATATTACAAGTAGTAACTCATATCATTCAACATTCGCTAAACAAGTATTAACACAGGTAAATAAACTACTTTAATATATTAGGCACCACAAATAACGAGTCTAAACAGGTTAATACATGGTTCTCATAATATATCGCGAAATAACTAAAGAAGCATAAACAAGAAAACTAAAGAAGCATACTAGGCACCACGAATACAAGTCTAATTAAGTTCATACATGGTTCACATAATATATTACGGAATAACTAAAGAAGCATAATAAAGACTATTTCTATGCTTTGCAAGTTCCGAAGACTTTTATTCCAACTCCACCATCACACACACTTTGCATCAAGCCCGCCGCCTCCGCTACTAGTGCTTTCCTTTACCTGTATCTGCAGTATAAGGAAATGGAAACTAATAAGCATAAAGCTTAGTAAGTACATCTAGCCTCACAAAACCATGAAAACTCGAATTATGCTTTTGTAAAACATGCTATGCACATACATGCTCATATCCACAAGTAATCATGTTAGGCTCATGCTAAAATACATATCATAGAGTGTCATGACATATAACTGAGACATGACACATACTGAACTAAAACTGAAAAGTAAGCTATAGCATGGTATACATATCTGAACTGGAACTGAAACTAACTAACATAAAACATTATTAAATTCACCACATGCTAATATGAATTTCTGAAAACTAAATACATATAGTAGGTGAAAATAATAATCAACTGCTGTGGGCCCGGCAATGTACCAATTGTGCGCGCATCCCTAATAAACCCGAGGTAGCAAATCCCGAATCCATTAGGGTTCTACTAGGTTATCTAAACTTAGGCGCAACTAGGAGCCCATCCCATACTAGGTTATCTAAACCTAGAGGCAACTTGGAGCCTATCCCTGGACCGAAGTCCGGTACAATGCCAACTGAAAATAAAATAGTCTTTTATACTTTTCTTTCCTTTTCTGATTCTTGCTTTTACTAGGTTATCTAAACCTAGGGGCAACTAGGAGCCCATCCCGTTGGACCTTGGTCCCAATCATAACTGAGCAAAAATTTCTATTCTTTAATGCTTTCTATAGCATTAACTGACTAACAATTTAACAAACACCTTGCGACTTAACCCTTTCTTTCCTTTTAAAGTCGCTCCCTGGGCACTCGAACGCGCTCCTTAACCCGGAACTGAAGGGTAAGTGCACTCAAGCCCATCCAGGAATACCTTCAGACTCTTAAACTAATCCGAAGGGTTAATACAACGTGCTTGTTCATAATCTACGATTTCTAATCGTAGGACATACATGTAAGGAAATAAAACATACGAAACGTCAATCAAAACTACTTATACTGCAGGTGAGGGATACTTACCTCCTGCGCTAGGTTTTCTTACGAATAAAAATCTGAATTTCCTGAGGAACGTCGAACTACAACGTTCTTCTTGCTTCTTGGCGTTCTCCTCGCATCTACAAGGGTCCCCGTAGAGAATAGGGTCTCTTGAGACCTTCCCTTGGCTTCCCCTTTGTCTTGGGCGGCAAAAGAAGAGGAGAAGATGAAGAAAATGAAAGAGAGGAAGAGGAGAGGTCGCGTGCGTGAGGGAGGGCGTCGGCGCCGCTAGGTTGGGAGAAAATTAACCTAAAACTTGTAACTCCCTCTTTTATACTTATGGGGGGCGAATTTACCTAATTATACCTTATCAATTGTTTCCCTTAATCTATTTCAACAAAAGCAAACTAGCCCAGTTGGTCCGCCTGTTCTTCACTCATGGAAAGGTTGAGGGGTCAAATCCCACTTACGCAATTTTCTATTTTTATCCCTTTTTGCCACTTTCGTTTACGGAAAAATTCTATAAAAATATCCATAAATTTGGAATAAATTCTAAGATATTTCTAAAATTAGTTTCGAGAATTTTTGGGCATTACAGATAATGATATTTTGATATGTGGATAATATGGTTAAGTTAAGATTTGTGTTGTTCTCATATGTGTACATGAGTGTATAGGTGTACAGGTACACATGGACTTGGTTGATGTCTTCAGGTGAAGGATGACATGGAGGCAAGCTGGAGGCTTGCGTGCACATCTGAGGGACTGTTGGATAGTAGGAATGATGAGTCAAGGAACGTGGACTTCAAGGCGTACGTGAAGGGTGGCATGGAAGCAAACTGGAGGCTTGCAAACGCACCCGAGGGACGAGGGCCGAAGATGAAGTGGACGTGAAGGCAACCGTCAAGGCTGCTGGTAAAGAGCCAACTGAGTTGTGAGGATATGAGTGTGTGGGGTCTAAGTAGGGAGGGTTTGAGTGCGGACGAAATTGTACTCGGGAGTGAAACCCTAGGCTTAAGGGTGTCCCAGTCGACTGGCCGATTGGCAGCCGACCAGTATAGGCTGGAACAGGCTGGCAGATTCGAATGTTGTGTGTAACGGTCGAATCTGAGTGGGACCAGGCGACTGCCATTTGGGCAGTCGACTGGTAGCGACTGTTTCAGATTCGAGCCCTATTAAAGGGGGCTCGTTTCCTACTATCTTCTTTGACGAAACTTGCTTGGGTAAAGTGAGTTAGTAGTCTATTGTGATCAGAGAGCGTCCGACGTGTTGTGGCGAGGTTTCTCCACCCACAAGGAGCGACAGATCTAGCCGGAGGTTATTCGGGGGTTGATCCACGAAGGATTCTTGGATTAGTCACCCGACCGGGGTGGATACCAAGTAAATAAAGTTGTTAGCATTGTTTATTTCTTATTGACTTTGCATATTATTGTTTCCACTGCGCTAATAAATTTGTAGACATCAAAACGAAGAAAAAGTGTTATTCACCCCCCTCTAGCACGCCTAGACGATCCTTCAGTTGGGAAGAAGCTCCGACCTAGGCATTGGACCGAAGAGCAACAGGAACAAGCAAGGGCAAATGAGAAGGTAATCAACATTTTAGTTAATATATTGCCTACTAATATCTTGAGTGATGTAGGGAATTATAAGAATGCATATGAGTTGTGGAGAAAACTGGAAGAAATTCATAAAAGCCCTATACAAGCTCAACTAGTAGAAGAGACGGAAGAAATATTAACATCAAGTGAAGGAGCACTAGAAAGTGAAAAAGCATCAACTTCCTCAAGAGAAGAAGAGGAAGTATCAACATCAAGTATTGAGGGGGAGGAGAGACCCTCAATCATACACGAACAAGAAGAAGTCTCTACCTCCACCAAAGCAAGGAAGAAGGAACACATTACATGCTTTGGTTGCAACAAAAAGGGGCACTACAAAGACAAGTGTCCAAAAGGTAAAATGGAGGTAAAATCTAAACCAAGTTCAATTCATTTTAAATCTAATATGAGGTGTAGGAATGGAGAATCCCAAGAGAAGAAGAGGAGGATTCTATGTTTCACGTGTGGTGAGCTAGGGCACTACCACACCAAGTGTCCAAAGAAAGGTGAGCTAAAGAAAATGGAGCACTTGAGGAGATGGGAGAAAAAGCAAAGAAAGAAAAGGAACTCACATCAAGGGGGAGCACCAAAGGTAAGGGAGGTAATCCCTAACTTTATTTATGCTCAAAGTTCTTCCATGAATGATAGAAATGTAAACAATTGCTTGCCTAGTCGTAACTTTTGTTTCAAATATCATAATAGAACCAAAAACAATTTTGCGTGCCAAAATTTTCAAAATTCTATGTTTCATGATAAACCTAGGAATTCTAGGATTAAGGACCAAGGCATAAGATCTAAGGAAGGGAGGAATATGCCTAGAAAAATGGGTAGATCTAGAAATAGTCAAACTAGGCCTGATGATTCTAAGGTTAGGAAATTAGAAAAGGAAAACCAAGCCTTGAGAGCAAAACTTGATAAGTTAGAGAAAAATCTAGAAAGAGTCATTAGAGGGTCAAAGGGGACAAGCATGATTGAAAAAGATCAATCTCTTATGAATGATAAACCGGGTTCAGGATATCATTCTAAGAGGGCAAAAATTGATAAAGTATCATATTCGAGGATGCCCTATAAGTATGGTAAAGAAAAAGTCAAAAATTACAAAGAAAAGCCATTTAAAGAAAAAGGAAAGGAATTGACCAAGAAAAAGATCTATAGGGTGAAGAGAGTAAGAGCCCAAGGTCAAGAAGCACCGGAGGAGCACCGGTGTGGTCTTGCCTTTATAAAAGAGTTACCTAGGGAGGTAACTAGGACTAGGAGCTCTAGGGAGAGCATGAGAAGTCAAAATGGGATCCATGGTGAATGGATCTCAGGTGGATTTCTCCTACAACAATAGATACACTAGGAGAATGTGCCAATAGGGAGAGAAGGCTAAGATTGGCTCTAATCCTAGAGGATTGGCACACTAAAGGGAGAGTTATAGGGAAAAAGATTGAAAATGGGATTATAATTGAGAGAAATTGATTTTAATGTTTAAATACCATATAACTTGATGCTATGCATGGATTGTGAAGAGATATGGAAAGAAGCATCAAGGTGAGTTCGAAATTAGAACTTTTGGGAAAAAGATTATATGATACAATTTAGAGAAGTTTGAAGTTCGTATCAATCTTGGGATTCGGGGTAGCTCTGATTAATATTATATTTTTCCTAAGTAGGAATAGGATCCACAAATCTTCCACAAAATTTTAGATTTTTTGGGAATTTGTGGAATTATTAGTGCATTACTGAATTTCAGTTTGAAAAATCAAATCTCAGATACCAGTCACCTGCCCATAAGGCAGTCACTTACCAATAAACACAGAAGCTTCTTTGGGGTTTCACAGTCACCTGCCCATGGGGCAGTCGACTGCCAGTGAACACAGAACTCTTCTGTGGGCTTTCGCAGTCACCTGCCCATGGGGCAGTCGACTGCTAGGCGAGACTTTATAAGGCTGAGACCGCGCGGGGGTGGCCAAACCTAGGGTTTTGGCATTCCACCCCCGGCAATTTCTTCTTCTCCCAAGTCCCTCTCTCATCCTCAACCTCTCCCAAGCCCTAAAACTTCTCTCTAAGCCCTCCTCCAACTCTGATCTACTCCTAGGGCTAGTTAAAACTCTCCTCTTCAAGTGGTATTCTCAAATTCGAATTATAATGAGGAGAATGAAAAGGTATTGTTGTTTAAGGTTCATTTTCTTCATTCAACTCATGTTTTGGCACTAACATGGTATTTGTGTGTGTATTCCATGATATTTTTCTTTTGGGGGGTTGTCTTGGCATGCATGTGTATGCATGGGTTTTAGAATGGCTTCTAAGAGATCTAGGGGTGAAGGGTCATCTCACCAGAGTCAGGGGGAGTCTAGGTTTAGATCCCTGGAGTGTAAGAAGCGTTTTGAAGAGAATGAGTTTGTGGTAATGAATTGCAGATATTTGAACAAAACTTTCATTCAAGACAAGTCCCCCTAGTTGGCTGAAATGATCACTCATTTTTAGCTAGATCAGTAGGTTTACTGCCATCATGATATAGACATAGACTTATGTTCAGAATTCTATGCAAATTTAACCTGTGTGGACTCTGATAGCAATCTATATGAGTCTAGAGTTGCTGGTGTTCCTATCCCCTTCTCTGTCATGAGTTTAGCTGGGTTCTTACAATGTAGGGCATCCAACAATGCATCTGTGTATTTTCCTACTATTGTTGAACCCTTAGAATTTCCTGGAGTCACAATTGATTAGATCCACATGCATTACTTCAGAAGAAATAGGAATGACTCAGAGCATCTTTTTGACGCTAAACCCATGCGACCATTTAGTCATGTCTTATATAAAATCGTTATTGAGTGCATCTTGCCAATTGTCACCAAGGGAAGGTCTAAGGTAAGACCCCCACATTTGGTGATGATGTATGCTTTAGAGAGGAGGTTGGACATTGATGTCTCCCTACAGGTTTTTAGTGCTATCTGTCATTCTTCTCATAGTGTCAATGGGAAGATATATATGCCCTTTTGCCACATCCTTACAGAGTTTTTACACCTACGTTTTGGCATACGGGTGTGTAGTGGTCAGGTCAGACACCTGTCAAAGGACTATGATCAGATTGGCATGCACCAATTGTCCTTGGCAAGTATTGAGTGTAGACAGGGAGCATTTGTTTGGAGGGAACGCCCAGAGGCCAGAGACGTAGATGAGGAGCCCACCGAGCTAGTCACACGTGCAGAGATTATCCAACTCCAGGTAGATGTTCATGGGCTCCAGGAGGATGTTCACGTCATCCGCGAGGACATTCACGGATGCTAGCAGACGGAGCAGAGGCTTGAAGCAAAAGTTGACAGGAAAACCAGCCGCCAAGATGATATGTACGAGATGATGCAGCAGTGGCATCTCGCTTATCAAGCTCCTCCTCCTCCTCCTTCCTCTGGTGGTGATGATCACATGTACTTCTGACCGGTAGATGCAGATCTTGAGAGTGAGTCTAGTGTTGAGAGTGTCTTGTTTTGATGTTCTATTATACCTCTCAAACGCCTTCTATTCTGATGATTGTATTTATTTGGATGATTTCTAGCCTTTTTGGCCCTAGATACTATTTTAGGTCATATGTCATGGCTATGTTTGTGTCTGTTGCATGAAACTTCTATATATTAGTCCATTTTGTTAATCTATGACATGTGACTTACTTCATTAGTTTTCTATTTGGTCATTGAAATTTTATCATGTTAAATGATGTTTTCCAAAATTGCTTGAAAATCTCTAAGTGTTAATGGATGGTTCTTTTATGATCATTATATATGTGTTCATGATATGTTTGAAATTTTCTATTGTATATCATTTAACATGATCAAATAATGGTGTTATGAAAAGGATGATTATCTAGACTTACAAGACAAAGAGGGGGAGATCTTGTCAAAATGGAAGTGTCTATATGAAAAAGGGGGAGTTTGGGAATCTTTTTAAATGTCAAGTGAAAGTGATAAAAGGTGGCAAACATTGGATACCATGATTAGGAGTCAAACTTGATACAAAATTGCCACAATTTGAGAAGTTTAGAATTTGTACCAAAAATCAAGCACGGTTAATCATTTTCTTGAACCAAAATTTTCTGGGGTAGGGAATGCCTTAATAGTTGTGCTTGCCAAGTTTCCCATTTTTCCAGATTTTCTGGAATTTTTTATTCGTTTCTGAATTTCAGGAACATGGATCCGCTCTATTTGGCACCAAGGGTAAGGTTGCTTGTGGCAATCTTTTGATGGTGTCAAAAGGGGAGAATTTGAGTGTCAAGTTAGGTTTGAGTTGAAACTTAACTTAGGTTTGGTTATATAACCTTAGAGTTAAGTTAGGAAAACTTAACTTGGGATTAGCAATAAGAATTGAAATTTGGGAGAAAGCATAGGTTAAGGGGGAGGTTGCCTCTTGTATGATATGTTTGAATTTCAATTGTTGTTGCTATTGTTATTGCTATATGTTTACCTAACTTAACATATTGTCACATATCAAAAAGGGGAAGATTGTTGGGGCAATCGACCCTGAGATGATCTGGAGGATAATGATATTTTGATGTGTGGGCAATATGGTTAAGTTAGGATTTGTGTTGTTCTCATATGTGTACATGAGTGTGCAGGTGTACAGGTACACATGGACTTGGTTGATGTCTTTAGGTGAAGGATGGCATGGAGGCAAGTTGGAGGCTTGCGTGCACATCTGAGGGACTGTTGGATAGTAGGAATGATGAGTCAAGGAACGTGGACTTCAAGGCGTACGTGAAGGGTGGCATGGAAGCAAGCTGGAGGCTTGCAAACGCACCCGAGGGATGAGGGCCGAAGATGAAGAGGACGTGAAGGCAACCGTCAAGGCTGCTGGTAAAGAGCCAACTGAGTTGTGAGGATATGAGTGTGTGGGGTCTAAGCAGGGAGGGTTTGAGTGCGGACAAAATTGTACTCGGGAGTGAAACCCTAGGCTTAAGGGTGTCCCAGTCGACTGGCAGATTGGCAGTCGACTGGTATAAGCTGGAACAGGCTGGCAGATTCGAACGTTGTGTGTAACGGTCGAATCTGAGTGGGACCAGGCGACTGCCATTTGGGCAGTCGACTGGTAGCGACTGTTTCAGATTCGAGCCCTATTAAAGGGGACTCGTTTCCTACTATCTTCTTTGACGAAACTTGCTTGGGTAAAGTGAGTTAGTAATCTATTGTGATCAGAGAGCGTCCGACGTGTTGTGGCGAGGTTTCTCCACCCACAAGGAGCGACAGATCTAGCCGGAGGTTATCCGGGGGTTGATCCACCGAAGGATTCTTGGATTAGTCACCCGACCGGGGTGGATACCAAGTAAATAAAGTTGTTAGCATTGTTTATTTCTTATTGACTTTGCATATTATTGTTTCCGCTGCGCTAATAAATTTGTAGAGATCAAAACGAAGAAAAAGTGCTATTCACCCCCCTCTAGCACGCCTAGACGATCCTTCATATAGCAAGGTCCATCACGCAGCCGCTGCGCGACACTCTGCTATACAATGGTTCTACCTCCTAAAAGTAAATACAAAACCCGAGGAATACTTATATTGCCCCTATCTAGATTGGAATTTGTATCCATATAACCTACAGGAAGTTGTTCTGCCCGGTAAACCAGCATATAGTCCATTGTCCCTCTTAGGCTCTAATACATGCTTTTATCACAGTCCAATTTCCTTGATCTGGGTTACTCTGATATCTGCTACCTATGCCCATGACACAACAGATATCTGGGCTCGTTTCTAGCATACATGAGACATCCTTAAGCCGATGCTAGAGGAACCGCCATTACCTACTCTATCACCTTTGATAATCTAAACATATCTCATTAGATAGAGTAGCTCCAATGCTGAAAAGTACAAAACTTTTCTTTGGAGGTATCCATGCTAGAACGAGCTAAGTCAATGTTTTATATGAAACTTGGGATAAGCACATCATCCTTGTCTGGAGATCCCTTAGATCTTCGATCTCCAAGGATGTGTCTTACTTCTCCTAAGTCTTTCATAATTATGTGGACAACCATACCCTTACATTTGACAATATTCCATCATTGTTGCCAACCAACAAAATATTATCTACGTATAGTACAAGAATACCACTTCGTTTCTGTCACATTTTATATACACAATATCATCCGTCCTTTGAACACATCCATATAACTAGATTTATCTCTTCAAAGCGGATGATCCTTGTCATAGGTCTAGGGATCCGGTTCATGTTCATTAGGACCCAGTCCATAAACTCTCCAAGAATATAAGACTTTCAGGTTGAGTAACAACCCTCCCACTGCGATAAGGTACCCTTTGTATATCTTCAGTGACACGAGGTGCAGTGTCTTGTGATATTCCTCTTGTACTGTTGGTACTAAGATCGGAATGTATCTCAGAATAGTTCTACTCATGGACTTGTGGTTTATTACATAGTCCTTTTTCTAAGTATCAGACATTCGTCTCAACGAATATCCTCTATTCCTTAGGACTATTAAACCATCTTATTGTTCCCTTAGGATATCCTACGAACATATGCACTAGATTCTAACTTGTCTGTGTCTCTCTTCAGTACATGTGCTGATCTACTCATAATCTGAACATGCCTTAGACTAAGCCTTTGTTTAGTCCACATTTCTATGGTTTTAAGAGACTACTGACATAACTAGAATCAAGCATATACACCGTCGTATCCAGGATATATCCCTTTGAACAAATCTGGCTAATCTCAGAGTGGCTTATCATCTTCTTAACTATTAGCTTAAGAGACCTTTTTCCTTCTATGTGTTGCACCGTTCTGTTGGGGCACACTAGGTGCAGTGAGTTGGGACAAATCCCAATTTCTGATAAGTAAGTCCTACAACTATCCCTAGAGGTACTTGCTACTACGATCTAATCATAATGTAACAATACTTTTACTCTGATGTTTCTTCTGCATCAGATTTGAACTCTTTGATCTCATCAAAGCATTCAATCTTGCAGTACATCAAGTAAATATACTTTATCCTTTGAATAATTGTTTATAAAATACATAAAATATTCAAAGGTACCTTTATTCTGGATAGACTAAGGACTTATACTTATCAGGATGAACCAATTCCTACATATCTTTGGCTCTATGCCCCTAGGCTTAGAACAAGCATCTTAGGTTTTGTTACCTCCCTAGTAAGAGTCAAAGATCTTAAGGAAGACAAGTCTTCCATTACCAATGAACTCAATGGTTTATTGGTTGACCAACCTTTGAATCCCACTAGAGGTTAACAAGACCAAATCTTAGAGCCAAAATATATGTTTGGTTCTACTTGAAAGGAACCTTTCTCTTACTTTAGTTAAGATGATAAGCTATTAAACATCTAATTGCATCATGGGAGCTTTTGGTTTTATGTGTTAATTGCCTATCTATATACTTTAATAGATAATCCTTCTATTCCACTTTTAACAAATAAAAGCAATAGAATATCTTTTTCCAGAAATTGAACAAAAAGTTCTTTCCAAAATTAAGTGCATAAAGACAATTTCTATAAAGCATAACTATATCAACCTATGTTAAAGACATAAATGAATAGATAAACTCCCACTGCAAAAGTCATCTCAATAGCCCATCCATGTAGTCAGTAATATCCTCCTCGGCTAGCCATCGGGTTTCTTGGAACCCCTACACAAAAATGCAGACATGATTAGTGGCATCCATATCTACACACCAGGTACCGGTAGATATCACCGCTAAATATATTACAACGACAAAAGAAGAAAATATACCTGTGGTACTACTCCGACGACGGGGGCAATCCGTCTTCCAATGTCCTGACTGCTTGCACACAAAGCACTTGCCTTTCGGTTTCTTCATGCATCCCTGAGGTCCCTGTAATCCTTCTACTTTCTTTGCCCCAGAACATTTCTTCTTCTTCTTTCTTTTCGGTTTAGAAGTAGAAGCGTCTTGAGCAACGAAAGTTTGTGAACTCTGAAGAGAAAATGCCTCTGCCGCCTCGAGTTCCGTCAGAAGTTCTGCCCATGAATATGAACGCTTGTCTATATTGTAGCTTAGGCAAAACTTCTCAAAACTCACTGGTAGAGATTGGAGGATGAGATCGACCTGGGTTTCCCCATCAATCTGTGCTCCAAGGATTTCCATCTCCTTCAGCCAAGCCATCATTTTGAGGACATGTTCCCTTACGGGCATACCCTCAACTAAGATGGTTGTTGTCAAGTTCTTCATTACCTTCTGCCTAGCGGCTTGATTACTTTGACAGAAGAGTTCATCGAGTTTGGATGTTTTATCACTGGTAATGGAAGAAGCCTGATTTTGATGGCATTCAGTCGTCTCGTCTGCTTCTAGCCATTTCCTAAAATATGCAAACTCCTCTTCAGTATTAATCTCGCTAGGCTTTTCGATATAGAACTCGGCAAGATCACACTTGGATTCCTCGGCAGTAGAGATAAAGTCCATGTTAAATTCCCAATCCTTATCATTATTAGGGGCATTTATTTGGTTTTCTCTTTGACTTAGGTTAAGTGGGTCTAGATCCATTTTAAAGCGCCTGAGAATCACAATAATCACACACTTTAGATTTTGAAAAATAAATTGATACCTCAAAATAATTTATTACAAAATCTACCAACACCTCAAAACACCGAGAATTTCGCATGTCACGTTAGTGTGGACGTATACAAATTCTTCATTTGTGGGAAGAGATTTTATCCATTAATTTTACTATCTTGCCAACCTAACTTTTTGACAAATAAAATTAATAATGGGTCATCTTCAGCCCTACAAATAATAGTAATGACTCCGTTGGGGAGGATACTAATATTTGTATCTAAGTGTTTACCATTACACGACACTAAGAAAATTATTTCCGATTATGTGTCTTCCGTTGGGGAAGTACACACGCTCTTTAATAATTTTCTATAATCATTTCTAACCCAGTGATCCGCAAAACAAGCCTATCCGTTATGGAGGAAGGCACTCAGAGCCAACGCGCGGGCTTGTTCGCATCACTTGTTAGATTGTAATGGAGGCTGTGGGACCCTTAGGGTCCCTCTCCCACTTAGTTATTTACGTTGAGGTTTTTCACATGCACACACAGACACCAAGCACATAAACCAATATAATAGTGCAATGAAAAAATCCTAGATTTTTTCAACTATTATGGCCTTGGTCTCCAATGCGCCTCCAGTCGTGTCGTCACCTCGTCCACTCCATCCTTTCCATGCGCAAGCCATCATGAAGGAATCCCCGAGCTGAGATGACTAGCTTACTTATTTACTTCCATTGATCCTATACTCCACAAAGGAGTGTACATGTAGTCTAGATCAAAAGTAAATAAAAGCTTGGCTAAACAAGTGTCATATTTAATTACAAAAATTAAATAACTTATCTAGTCTCGTCAACCCCGAGCATTTAATTAATATACATCACACACAATCAATCACATACATCACATATTAATGTCATAATAGTTGGAATCTAGTACCTGCAACCAAGAGTTAGCCTATGCACATCTAAAAATTATCCAGCAAAAATAAAGTAGATGATAATGTGCAGAAAAATAACTGAATCTTAAATACACAAAATCGAAAACACAATTCTGATACCAATTGTTGGGTAGGTATGGCTTGGCAGTTTACAAGACAACCACGGGGTCGTACCTGAGAGACCTCTCTATATCTACGAATTAAAAATTTAATCCGAATAGAGATCTATCTCCCTAACGACCATCTCATCGTCGTGTTAATTAATCCAAGTCACAACTTAGCCAAAACCGAAGTTTAGGCCTTGTAAATTTCTGGAATAATTAACCGCGAAAAAGACGACGAATGGATCTCCGATTTTTGTGTTTGTATTCGGGATCCATAACATAAATTAATTATCAAATTAATTAATGAATTATTAATCTACGATAATTAATTATCAACATGCAATGACAACAAATATCAAAGCAATAATCATAGCAAAAGTAAAACGGAGCTCGGGAGAGTTATACCTCGTCGTTTGTTAGTAATATGAGAGAAGTGTCCTAAGGCAATCGTCTTATGATTGTAATCATTTACTTTAATAAATGAATATTCACTATTTGAGTGTACATGTGTATTTGATTGAGATCTTAAACACATTCACTGAATGTCCGCAATACAATTTACAGCATGAGAGAATTTGTGATGAATTCACGACTAGTGATTATCTCTACATGTGCAATTGTGAAGTATTGAATTTGTCCCTAGTCGATGAATTGATAAATACGGACACTATCAATTCTGTTGAGACTAGCATGGGTTATTCTCTAATCAGCTAATTCTCACTGGCTGGTGACATTGGGATGTCCGGAGATAAGCATGAATGCTAGTTAAGGGAATTAGTTCATTGGAGTGACTGGCTGTAAAACTTCATATGGTAATCTACATATAGATATGTCAATGAAGTTCTTACTATAGATTAAGTGCGATGTTCCTTTGACTTGCGGTGTTCAAGTCATCTTGGTCATGAAGACTTATACTTTGACATCTTAAGCAAGCATCTCCAAGGAGGTGTGGACCCAGGATGATTGGGTATAAGCCGAAGTGCCCGAAGATGTTTGAACAACCTACAAAGGATTCACCACTCCTTGCGAGGAGATGTATACCCAAGGCCTATCGTCGGATTATTACTCGAAGCCTCTGGCCAGAGCATCACATGATCTAAGTATGAATATCTCAGATACATGAGAGTAATTAGAATCCATTAGACGAAAAAGACATTGCTTGGGCTAGGTGTGACGTAGTCAGCCTAGTGGGGACTGACACACATAGACCATGTCCTGAACCAAGTGGGTATAAGATGGTGATGGGAATGAGGCACGATTCATTAGAGCTGCTGAAGGGTTTCAGAATAATTTCTGAGATCAACCGTTGATCTTTCGATTAATTGGGGATCATGATGTACTACTAGGTGCCACTCATGATCGTTCTATAATTGGTTAATTATAGACGACCAACATAAATCGAAAGCCTATTTAGTCACACGCACTACGAGTAATCCGAGGGATTTAAAATGAGTTGAAAATTGGATTTTCCGATCAAGAGAGATAAGTCGAATCTGAATTTTCAGAGACGCATCGGAAGCATAAAATCACTAAGTCTTTTGAAGACTTATTGGACGAATTAAATGAGTTTAATTCGTAAGGTTTCGGCTTAGGTTTGGCCGGCCAAAGAGGGTCCCCACCCTCATTGTTTGGTCGGCCACAACAAAAGGGTAAAACCAAATTTTTGGTTCAAATTATAAAATAAACCGAGTGTGGTTTGTTTTATAAAATTATGGTTAAAGAAATTTATATAAAAAAATTTATATAAAGAAATTTCTTTCCATAAGAAAAGGGAGACATGGTTGTTTTTATCATAAATTAAATTATGATAAAAACTTGGCATGATGGAATAATTCATAGAAAAATTTATATAATAAATTTCTTATGAAAATTTATTCCATAAAAAGGAGACTTGGCGATTGAGAGGCTACTATATAAAGGAACCAAGGCAAGGCTTGGAGATGAATCCAAGAGATCAAGGATTCTTGCCTAGCCTCTCTCCCTCTCCTTCTCTCCCTCTCCCTCCTCTAGTGGCCCCGGCCCTAGAGGCCCTCCTTTTGGTTGTCGTGAGCTTCCACCACCAAGAATGTTAGGATCGATACGCCTTGCTAGAGGGGGGTGAATAGCGTTTCTTTGATTCTTTCAACCTACGTTGTTAGTTTGCACAGCGGAAATACAAGATAATAAAACTAACAACAAAGAACAAACGCTAACAAACCGTATTTAGTTGGTATCCACCCTGGCCGGGTGACTAATCCAACAATCCGTCGGTGGATCACTCCCCGGATAACCTCCGGCTATCACGTGTCGCTCCTTGTGGGTGGAGAAACCTCACCACAACACCTTGGACGCTTTGTGAACACAGTAGACTACTAACCGGCTTTACCCAAGCAGGTTTCGTCAAGAAACCCCAGCCCGATCGAGTCCTCCTTTAAATAGACTCGGGCTGGAAATCACGCCACCAGTCGACTGCCCCAGGGCAGTCGACTGGTGCCAGCCAAATTCGACGGTTGACACTCCAACGTTCGAATTTGCCAGCTCACCAGCCTCCTACCAGTCGACTGCCCCCAGGTCAGTCGACTGGTCCCTAGCTGAAACCCTTCCCGAGTACATTCACACAGCACTCGACTCTCACGACTCGACTGACTCCTCATCCGCAGCCTCGACTGTTGCCTTCGCGCCCTCTTCATCTTCGACCCTCGTCCCTCGGATGCGCACGCAAGCCTCCAGCTTGCATCCATGCCACCCTTCACGTATGCCTCGAAGTCCGCGCCCATCAGCTCATCGTCCCTGCACTCCATGGTCCCTCAGATGCGCACGCCAGCCTCCAGCTGGCCTCCATGGCATCCTTCACCATACTGAGGCCGTCCAGTCAAGTCCATATGCGTACCTATACAACCTGCACACTCAACATACGCATATCAAATACACAAGGGTAAATCTAACTTAAACCCTTTGCCCAAACATCAAAACCCATGGTCACACCGGACCATCTTAGGGCCGATTGCTCCAACAATCTCCCCCTTTTTGATGTTTGGCAATCCGTTTAAGTTAGGGAAAGCAAGATAGTAGTCAATAGCAAAAATCATGCTAAATAAATGCATATGCAATGCAAAATGGATCCTATCCCAAGGCATCCTACACCTAACCCTCCAAGTTAGGACTTTTTCACACCTAACTTCCCAAGTTAGGAATTTTCACCAAAACGGGCTTTTTAAAGCTTCTCCCAAGCTCCCCCTACATTGGACTTACAAAGGCTTTTTAAGAACCTCTCCAAGGTTCCCCTTACGCCAAGAAGGGAGCAACCATGCTCCCCCTTAATCTCAATTCCCCCTAAACCTAGGGTTTCATGCAAAGGTAAGTTTGGTTTCCCACTTAAACCCAACATCTCTCCCCCTTTGCCATACATCAAAAAGACCCCAATAATATCCCAATTATTGGTTCTTTTAATCCCTAATGGTCCTAAACAATGTGTACTAACCCCCCATACACTTGTTTTTAATCACTCGGACCCAAGTCAGCTGCTGGATACCCACACCAGCCCTGACCAGTCGACTGCCCTCAGGGCAGTCGACTGATACTCTGATAATCAATTTTCTGGCCGAATTTCAGAAACGCGCCAGAAATTCCACAAATCTCCAAAAATTCCCAAATTTCGTGGAGAACTTTGTAGTACCCATACCTACTTGGGAAAAATATATTTCACCATGTATCTATCTCCATTCCCAAGTTTGGTACAAAACCCAAAAGTTTTCTTATGAAAATTAAGGCAAATAGGAGACAACCTCCCCCTTAACCCATGCCTTCTCCTAATTTTCATTTTCAAAGGGTTAGGTTCTACCCAACTTAACCTCCTAACACCAAGTTAGGTTCTTCCCAACCTAACACCCGAGTTCTTTTCCCTTTGAACACCATTAAAGGCTTGCTCTCCAAGCATCCTTATCCCTAGTGTCAATAAGAACTCAACAATCATCTAAAAACTCTAAAGTTTGCAAGCACACTTGCTAGGATATACCCTATCCTAGAAAAATATAATATCATGGAAATATCAAGTGTGCTTGTCTTTTGGTACACATCTAAGTTTCTTAAGGATTTAAGTATCAACTTTCAAATTCGTTTCTAATTCCATGTGTTTGTCAAATCTACCCATCATAATTTGACACATGGAGTTGCCCTCAATTCATTTCTTTGTCCATATCCTTAATATGATGACAGTTTCCCCCTTTTTATCTCTAAATCCTAGATACACATGAGAAACTTATAAAACTTCTTTGAATTTTCCATATGGCCTCATTTAGTAGAACCACCATTAACCCATGAGGCTCTCCTTAACTAAACCAGCATAATCAAGGATCATATTCTATCATCCAATAGCCATTTTCATATTTCAGCCCACAGACCAGTCGACTGCCCCTGGGGCAGTCGACTCCCAAAACTCACAGAATGTTTCTGGGCTTGAGACCAGTCGACTGCCCCCAGGGCAGTCGACTGATACCTGATTTTCAGGTTTTCAGGCCGAAATTCAGAAATGTCCTAAAAATTCTACAAATCTCCAAAAAATCTGAAATTTTGTGGGGAGATTTGTGAAGCCAACATCTACTTGGGAAAAAGACGTTTCCAAATAAATGTACTCCGGATCCCAAGATTGGCACAAAACTCTACTTCTTCCAAAGTGTATCAAATAAACTCATCCTAGAAGTTCTAATTCTCACTTCTCTTCAATGCATTCACTTCTCCTTGATCATAATTCTTTTCTACCACTGAAATACATGGTATTCCACCATTAAACCTCAATTTTGTGAAATATAGCTCCTTTTTCACCTTTTCTCCCTAAATTCTCCTTTTGATGTGCCAAAATCTAGGATTAGGACTTACCCAAGTCTCCCAACCCTTGTGGCACATTTCACTTAATTTCCTAAGAGAGAATCTTTTGAGATCCATTTACCATGGACCCCAAAGGCTCCTAGAGCTCCCCCTTGAGCTCTTAGCCTTAGCCACCTCCCTAGGTGACTCCATCCACACTAGACCACACCGGTGTGCCACTGGTGACTCTTGATCTACAAAATTGACCTTTTTAACCTTGGACTTGTCCTTGGTTAGGTCACTCTTTTTACCCTTGGATGGTATTCCCTTGTCCTCCTTGGACTTTCCCTCCTTATTAAGATTGTATGTTTTCCCAACATGCTTCTTTCCATTGCCCTTGGAGGTCTTAGATCGGTATCCCAATCCCGATCTATCATAGTTGGGTTTGATGCTACCCAACACCATGTCTAAGCCCTTAGACCCAACCGTGAATCTTTCTAGGGCTTTTTTTAATGCATCAAGCCTTACCCTCAAGGCTTGATTTTCCCTCTCTAGACCTTTAATTTTGGAGTCCATATGTCCACTTTGGACATCCCTAGAACAACCCATTTTCTTAGGCACATTCTTTCCCTTCTTGGGATTAGTGCCATGATCTTTAGATACAAAGGTCCTAGATTTACTATGATGCATGCTTTTTTTAGAGTATTGATCTACCTTGTTATCCTTAGTCCTATCATTATACTTAAATCCAATGTTATGTACCATTAAGCAATTTTCATGAAATCTAGCATGCATGGATGAATGATTTGTATTATTTTTGGCATGTAAGAAAGAACTTGAAATTGAATTTCTTTTTAAACTAGGGTTAGAAAATACCTCCCTTACCCTTGTAGTCCTTCTTTGTTGTGAGTTTTGCTTTCTTCTCTCTTCTTTCTCCCATCTCCTAAGATGCTCCATCTTCTTTAGCTCACTTTTTCTAGGACACTTGGTGTGAAAGTGCCCCATCTCTCCACATGTAAAGCATCTAATCTTCTTCCTCCGTTCTTGGGCTCCTCCATTCCTACAATTTATGTTAGATTCAAATCGAATGGACCCGGGTTTAGAAGTTACCTCTCCTTTACCTTTTGGGCACTTGTCCTTGTAGTGCCCCTTTTCATTACACCCAAAGCATGTAATGTGGTCCTTTCTCTTGGCTTTGGTGGAGGTAGATGCTAGGTTGACTACTTCTTCAACTTTTGACGATGTGGAGGCTTCCTCTTGATCATGTGTAGATGAGAGTCTCTCCTCCCCCTCAATCCTTGAGGTGGTGACCTCTTCTTCTTCTTCTCTTGAAGAGGTCGATGATCTTTCACTTAGCTCCTCCTCCTTGGGCTCTTCCACCACTTGACCTTGTGTAGGGTTTTTATGAAATTCCACCAACTTGGTCCATAATTCGTGTGCATTCTTATAATTCCCTACAACACTCAAAATATTGTTAGGCAAAAGATTTATTAATATACTCATTACCTTCTCATCTGCCTTCGATTGCCCTTGTTGTTCATGAGTCCAATATCTTGGGCGGAGCTTCTTCCCATGATTGTCTTTTGGAATTTCAAATGGTTCTTCAAGCACCATCATGTACTCCCACTCCATCATCAGCCACGTCTCCATTCTTGACTTCCAACACCCGAAGTCTTCATGGTCGTAGACCGGTGGAGTGTATATGTCGTCTCCAAATTTATCTTCCATGATTCTTCACCTCTAGCGGTTGCTCCCTCGGCGGTTAGTCCGATCAAGAGCGGTCCTTCGCTCTGATATCAATTGTTAGGATCGATACGCCTTGCTAGAGGGGGGTGAATAGCGTTTCTTTGATTCTTTCAACCTACGTTGTTAGTTTGCACAGCGAAAATACAAGATAATAAAACTAACAACAAAGAACAAACGCTAACAAACCGTATTTAGTTGGTATCCACCCCGGCCGGGTGACTAATCCAACAATCCGTCGGTGGATCACTCCCCGGATAACCTCCGGCTATCACGTGTCGCTCCTTGTGGGTGGAGAAACCTCACCACAACACTTTGGACGCTTTGTGAACACAGTAGACTACTAACCGGCTTTACCCAAGCAGGTTTCGTCAAGAAACCCCAGCCCGATCGAGTCCTCCTTTAAATAGACTCGGGCTGGAAATCACGCCACCAGTCGACTGCCCCCAGGGCAGTCGACTGGTGCCAGCCAAATTCGATCGTTGACACTCCAACGTTCGAATTTGCCAGCTCACCAGCCTCCTACCAGTCGACTGCCCCCAGGTCAGTCGACTGGTCCCTAGCTGAAACCCTTCCCGAGTACATTCACACAGCACTCGACTCTCACGACTCGACTGACTCCTCATCCGCAGCCTCGACTGTTGCCTCCGCACCCTCTTCATCTTCGGCCCTCGTCCCTCGGATGTGCACGCAAGCCTCCAGCTTGCATCCATGCCACCCTTCACGTACGCCTCGAAGTCCGCGCCCATCAGCTCATTGTCCCTACACTCCATGGTCCCTCAGATGCACACGCCAGCCTCCAGCTGGCCTCCATGGCATCCTTCACCGTACTGAGGCCGTCCAGTCAAGTCCATATGCGTACCTGTACAACCTGCACACTCAACATATGCATATCAAATACACAAGGGTAAACCTAACTTAAACCCTTTGCCCAAACATCAAAACCCATGGTCACACCGGACCATCTTAGGGCCGATTGCTCCAACAAAGAAGAGGCCGAAGAAGAAGAAGAAGCGGGCGCGACTCCTTCCTTCCTCCCGAAATCTTGATTCCGTTCTTCGTTTGGTGGTTAGTCTTTCCATCTCTCTCTTGGTATTCTTGTCGTGCCTTTGGAGAATCTAGTAGTTCTTGTCGGCACGAAACTCGTGGCTTTGCGAAGTCATCCCGAAGAAAACTCGGCGTGGACGCGAATAGAGGCGGAGCTTCCAAGGGATGCTACGGTTGGATCTCGTCCCTTTCTACGAGTTACGCGAGGTATTAAGTAAATTAGTTTACTTTCTGTAAAATTTTAAAGTTATGATCATGTCTCCACAACATAAGGTTGCATGCTAGATACGTGGTTAAAATAATTTGAGAAATTATTTATGCTAAACCTTCCGCTGCACGTAATTAAATTTTAAAATTACGAACCCGCATCCATGTCAACATGCACCCGGTCCCAACAGTGGTATCAGAGCCGGTTAGTGTTTGACATAATCATATAATTATTTTACGGAAAACTTTGTCATGATCTCAATTATGGAAACTTTCCAATTATGATAAATTTCAGATTTAGGAATTTCAAAGTTTGGAAATCCTCATGAAATTTCGTAAACTTTTGAAATATCCTAGTTTCTGAAATTTTATGATAATTGTGAAAACTTCCCATTTTTGGAAACTTTCCAATTTTGGAAATTTCCTATTTTGGAAATTTTTCAATTTTGAAAAATATGTAAGTTTTCTTTGTACCAGAAACTTACAATTATTCTGAAACCTATTATGAAATCTCACAATTTTGGACACCTTCTTTCAAGAAAGTCTAGACAAATTTATGGATTATTAATTGACAATTAAATTCAAATTGGTTTTAAATTATTAACAAAATTCTTTATTTTGGATTGAGCCTCGGGGAGCCGTCCAATTTAAAGTTAGTTGTTGTAATTTAATTTCCTATTTTGAATAAAATTGTCATGTTTAATTTAGTTATGCCTCGAGGAGCGGACCAAATTAGATTTACAACAAATTCCTTTTTTTTGGGTATCTGAGTCTCGGGGAGCCACCCAAAGAAAATAATTTGTTGAAATTAATAAATCCATAAATAAAATATGTAATCAAATCTTGGAAATTTTGAGGTGATTCTCAAACGATAATTTCCTTATTTGATTTAAGAGGTGATGCTCTTACATATTGTTGTCTCCAAAATTAATTAGGAAAATGGTTTCCTATATAGTTTTTCTTAAATAAGATTTTCATGAAAATAATATGTAGTTGAATTAAGGGAATCTGTCTCTTAATTTAATAAGATTTGATTTAGAGAAATCAAAGTCTTAAACATATTATTTCCGAAATTGATTATGACAATTTAGGAAATTGTTTCCCAAAATAATTCCTTAAATAAAGTATGAAATTAGAATTAGGAAATCCGGTTCCTAATTCAATTAATGAGACTTGATAAATTAAGTCACATACATACTTTATTAAGGAAATCGTTAGTACATGACATAATTATATGTCATGAATGTGCTTAGAAAAGAAAGGATGAGACCCAAAACCCCTTACAAAATATTAAGGCCAACACCTTCCATTAATATGGTTAGAACCGGAGTTTTGTTTCTCGTTTGGGTTAATGGACACATCCATGCCCGGCTTGAACCTCAACATGTTCAAATCATGGAATTAGTTTATGATTAATATAGTTGGAGTCAGAGGTCAATCTTTAGTTTTGGTTGTTGGACACATCCAAGCCTGACTAAACGATTGAATGAGCTCCAACCATATTAAAACTATTTCTTGATTAATGGGTCAGCCTTAAGCTTGGAGCATCGATTTGTTGTGCCACAGCCAAGGTCGATGTAAAGAGAGGTGCAGTTGGGTGCTATGTATATTGTTGCATACTTGTTAATGAGTTAACAACCCAATGATTTATGCAAACATTCAATTAGTTGATAGCATAAAGTGATAGTTACATATATGTGATATGTAATCGGTATAATTACCTACCTTCATAGCTAAGAATAACTTGATGGCCACAGCCATGGTTGTTCTTATCTATGGTTGGATATCAACCTATTTGGAGATGTCACTACGATCTCCCGAATTGATAAAAAGGGTTATTCAATTCGAAAAATAAATAGGATTTTATTAATGTATGTTGATGCATTCTTTATCATTCTTCTCACATAAGCTCAATTTGTATTTCTAGGATAATCACTCGATCATGTCTTCTCTGAATTTGCGTTCCATTTTGGACACCAACAAACTGACTGGGCCAAACTTCATGGACTGGCTTCGAAACCTGAGGATAGTCCTCAAGGCAGAGAAGCTTGCTTATGTCCTTGAATATCAACTTCCCAACCGTCCTCCAGAAAATGCAACTCCAGACCAGTTAGTGGCCTATCAGAAACATGTGACCGATTCTGAACTTGCGAGTTGCATCATGCTAGCCGCTATGGTACCTGAGCTGCAAAAGCAGCATGAGCATATGGATGCTTATACCATCATCTTCCATCTTCATGAATTTGACGAGCAGGCGAGATCCAAAAGGTTCGAGGTCTCCAGACTCCTCTTCACCTCTAAGATGCAGGAAGGCACTTCTGTCTCACAGTTTGTGTTGAAGATGTTGGGGTACGTTGAGCGACTGGGCACACTCGGTTTTGCAATGGATCATGAACTAAGTATTGACTTAATTCTGCATTGTTTGCCCAAAAGTTATTCACAATTCGTGATGAACTATCGGATGAACAAGCTGGAGACTACCATTCCTGAGTTGCTCAACCTGCTGAAGACTATAGAGCCTTCTGTGATGCAGGATCAGAAGACAGTACTGTTAGTTGGTTCCTCGAAGAAAGGTTCTAAGAGGAAGGCCAAAGAATAGAATAAGGGAAAGAAGGAAAAGGCCAAAAAGACTGAAAAGACCCCAAAAGGTACTTGCCATCACTGTGGCAAGGAGGGTCACTGGAGAAGAAACTGTAAGATTTATCTTGAGTCCTTGAAGAAGAAGGCATCCGATGCCCCATCCTCTTCAGGTATCTTCTGTTGGATCAATAGAGTCGATAGAGGGGGGGTGAATATCGACAAAACTTTTCAAATTTATGGAGAGAGCAATTTGCACAGCGGAAAAAAACAAAACACGCGAACACAGTATTTTTTACTTGGTTCGGAGCCTAGGTCGACTCCTACTCCAAGGCCCACGATCGTTGATCGTTTACTTTGGGCAATTCTATATGAACGCAGAATCAGTTTACACAAATAGATTTACAAGTATAGTACTATAAACTTTATAATAAAAAATCTCTTCTTTTACCGACGTCCGGTTGTAGGTTGACTTTCTGGAGCAGCAGGACGTCGTTGCTCGAGTTGGGCAGTTTCTGGAATAAGGCGTGAGCACAGAAGAGCGTAGAAGCTTTGGTACGAAGTTGTTGTGAAGCATGGAGTCGAGGGGTGCTATTTATAGCACCTAGGGCGCCCTGGTCGTCGGGGGCGCCCTGCCACGTGTCAGCCGATCCGCCCTTCGCTCGGTCAAGCTTTATCCCACCTGAATCGGGATGAGGTTTGACCTCTGGGGCGCCCTGGTCGCTGAGGGCGCCTTGGTTGACGCGGTCTTCTCGGCTGGATGGAGTTAATCAGCCTCGCTGGCATAGGCGCGAAGCGCCTTGGCACCTGAAGGCGCCCTGGGCGCTCAGGGCGCCCTGGCTGCTGAAGGCGCCCTGGATGCAAAGGGCGCCTCGGCCAGTGGTTAGCCGAACTCCTTTTTGCCTTACTTGTTTCTTGTTCACCTTGGAGGCGCCCTAGACACTCAGGGCGCCCTACTCAGCTGCTGCCTCACTCCTTTGAGGCTCTCTGAGCTGCAGACACACGTTCCTTTGGTCCTGCATCCAGGGTTAGTCCGAAAACAAAATAAAGCATCAATTTATACAGCCTTAGCTGTCTTGGTTCTGACTTTGGTCTCCAAAATGGAGCCCTAGGTCGAACCGACGCGTACTGTTCCCTCGACGGGGAACGCGTCCTCACCTACTCCTCTCGGGAGAATTTACCTGATGCCAACCGCTCCTTTGGTTGGACTTTTGCCTGGCGGTCCTTTGCCAGGGCTTGGATGCCGAGCTGTCTTTCGCCCGGTGCCTAGCAGTCCTTCGCTAGGGCTTTTTACCCTGGCATTCCTTTGCCAGGTGCCTAGCATTCCTTCGCTAGGGCTTTTGACTCTGGCATTCCTTCGCCAGTGCCTAGCAGTCCTTCGCTAGGTCTTTTTACCCTGGCACTCCTTCGCCAGTGCCTAGCAGTCCTTCACTAGGGCTTTTCCTGCACACTTGAGTAACTTATTAGAAAACAAGTAAGACTTAACTTTTGACCTATGTTGCCATTATCAAAACACAGGTTTGACTTAGGTGCATTCTGCACCAACATCTTCGTTATTGAATGTCACTCTATTTCCTCAACCGCCTGGGTACTTGATACTGGGTGTAGCTCACATATATGTAATGACATACAGGGGCTAAGGAATAGAAGAAGACTCGTCAAGGGAGAAGCGAATTTGCGAGTTGGAAATGGAGCAAAGATTGCTGCTGTTGCCATCGGAACATATTTGCTAAAGCTCCCTACTGGACGTGTCTTAGAATTGGATAATTGTTATTTTGTTCCTTCGTTAATAAAGAACATTGTATCTATTTCATGTTTGAATGAAAAGGGTTATCATTTAACTTTTAGTAACAATTATTGTTACATAACTTTAAATGGTGTTCTTTATGGGACCGGAACTTTGTGCAATGGTATCTACACGTTAGATTTATCCGGTGACGTTTTCAATATCGAAGTTAGCAACAAACGTGCTCGAATAGATAATCGAATAGACTCCTATACGTGGCATTATCGTCTTGGCCATGTAAGTAAGAAACGCATGACCAAATTACACCGATGTGGAATTCTGGAATCATTTGAACCCGGTTCATTTAATACATGCGAATCTTGCTTAAAAGGCAAGATGACCAAATTACCCTTTTCCGGAAAAGATAATCCAGTGGGAGAATTGCTTGGTCTAATACATACTGATGTATGTGGACCAATGTCAACTCTTGCACAAGGAGGCTATAGCTACTTCATTATCTTTATCGATGATCACTCACGATTCGGGTATGTGTTCTTAATGAAACACAAATCTGAAGCTTTTGAGAAATTCAAAGAGTTCAGAAATGAGGTAGAGAAACAGCTTGACAAAAGTATTAAGATACTTCGATCCGATCGGGGTGGTGAATACTTAAGTAAAGAGTTTCAAGATTATCTTAGGGACAATGGGATATTGTCTCAATGGACTCCACCATATACACCACAGCATAATGGTGTATCTGAGAGACGTAACCGATCCTTGATGGACATGGTTAGATCCATGATGAATCATGCAACTCTTCCAAAATCCTTTTAGGGCTATGCACTTAAGACAGTTGTTTACTTGCTAATCAGAGTCCCGACCAAGGTAATCTCTACTACTCCATATGAGACATGGAATAGTAAGAAACCTCACTTAACTCACCTTAAGATATGGGGTTGTCCTGCTTATGTGAAGCGGACTGTATCAGACAAATTGGATGCTAAGTCTGATAAATGTCTATTTATTGGATACCCTAAGGAAACAAAGGGTTACCAATTCTATCATCCCTTGGAACAAAAGGTGTTTGTTTCAAGGCATGCTGTATTTCTGGAAAAAGAATTTCTTTTACAAGAAAACAGTGGGAGTGGCATTGAACTTGATGAAGTTCAAGAAACTCCAATAGTCATTACAGAGACACCTAGTCTAGACCCACAACCAATAACTCATAATAATGAGCTATCAGTTGAACCTAAAACAACACCACCTCTTCGTAGGTCTGATAGGACACGCAATATTCCAGAGAGATACGGATTTCTCATAAGTGAATCGAACGACGTGTTACTCATAAGCGATGACGAACCTATCAGTTATGAAGATGTTCTGAAAAGTTCAGAAAGGGACAAATGGCTTGAAGTCATGAAGTCGGAAATGGATTCCATGTACAAAAATCAAGTATGGGACTTGGTTAACCCACCTGAAGGGATTAAGCCCATAGGGTGCAAGTGGGTTTTCAAGAAGAAAACCGACACGGAAGGTAATGTTGTTACCTTTAAGGCTAGATTAGTGGCAAAAGGATATCGTCAGAAACAAGGAATTGATTATGACGAAACCTATTCGCCAGTAGCTATGCTTAAATCCATTCGGATGCTCCTGGCCATAGCAGCTCATTATGATTATGAGATATGACAAATGGATGTGAAAACAGCTTTCCTCAATGAAAACCTGCTTGAGGATGTATACATGATACAACCAGAAGGTTTCACATCGGTTGATAAAACCAAAGTATGCAAGCTTCGACAATCCATATATGGACTAAAGCAAGCATCCAGGAGCTGGAACATCCGTTTTGATGAGACAATCAAAGAGTTTGATTTCTCACAAAATCCTGACGAACCTTGTGTGTACAAGAAGGTTAGTGGGAGTGCAGTCGTATTCCTAGTGTTATATATCGATGACATATTACTTATAGGAAACGATATATCAGTCTTACAGTCAGTTAAAATTTGGTTGTCCAAACTTTCTCCATGAAAGACCTGGGAGAAGCAACCTATATCCTTGGGATTAGAATCTATAGAGATAGATCAAAACGATTGCTTGGTCTTTCACAGTCTACATATATAGGCCGAGTGCTAAAAAGGTTTAGCATGTCAGAATCCAAGAAAGGTTACCTTCCCATCAGGCATGGGATCAACCTTTCAAAGTCTATGTGTCCACGCACAGAAGACGAGAGGATTTGCATGAATTAGATTCCTTATGCATCCGCGATAGGATCTATCATGTATGCTATGTTATGTATTAGGCCCGATGTATCGTATGCTCTGAGCGTCACAAGCAGATACCAGTCTGATCCAGGAATGGATCATTGGGTGGCTGACAAGATAATCCTTAAGTACTTAAGAAGAACTAAGGATGTGTTCCTAATATTTGGAGAAGGAGATATGATAACACGTGGGTATACAGATGCCAGTTTCTAGACAGATAAGGATGACTCCAAATCTCAGTCCGGATACATATTTACTTTGAATGGAGGCGCAATAAGTTGGAAGAGTTCCAAACAAGACACCGTAGCGGATTCTACCACGGAAGCGGAATATATTGCAGCTTCGGAAGCAGCAAAGGAAGCAGTCTGGATCAAGAAGTTTGTCTCAGAACTTGGTGTGGTTCCAACCATTGATGATACAGTGCCGGTTTACTGCGACAACAATGGAGCAATTGCACAAGCAAAGGAACCAAGGTCTCATCAGCGATCCAAACATGTGCTTCGCCGCTATCATCTGATCAGAGAGATTATAAGTAGGAATGATATACAAATTGAGAAAATTCCCACTGAAAGGAATTTAACGGATCCTTTAACTAAGGCCTTGCCTCAAAGTAAGTTTGAGGGTCATGTTAGAGCCTGTGGTATTGGATACCGTAGCGATTGACATTAGGCCAAGTGGGAGTTTGTTAGTAATATGAGAGAAGTGTCCTAAGGCAATCACCTTATGATTGTAATCATTTACTTTAATAAATGAATATTCACTATTTGAGTGTACATGTTTGTGTATTTGATTGAGATCTTAAACTCATTCACTGAATGCCCGCAATACAATTCACAGCATGAGAGAATTTGTGATGAATTCACGACTAGTGATTATCTCTATATGTGCAATTGTGAAGTATTGAAATTGTCCCTAGTCGATGAATTGATAAATACGGACACCATCAATTCTGTTGAGACTAGCATGGGTTATTCTCTAATCAACTAATTCTCACTGGCTGGTGACATTGGGATGTCCGGAGATAAACATGAATGCTAGTTAAGGGAACTAGTTCATTGGTGTGACTGGCTATAAAACTTCATATGGTAATCTACATATAGATATGTCAATGAAGTTCTTACTGCAGATTAAGTGCGATGTTCCTTTGACTTGTGGTGTTCAAGTCATCTTGGTCATGAAGACTTATACTTTGACATCTTAAGCAAGCATCTCCAAGGAGGTGTGGACCCAGGATGATTGGGTATAAGCCGAAGTGCCCGAAGATGTTTGAACAGCCTACAAAGGATTCACCACTTCTTGCGAGGAGATGTATACCCAAGGCCTATCGTCGGATTATTACTCGAAGCCTCTGGCCAGAGCATCACATGATCTAAGTATGAATATCTCAAATACATGAGAGTAATTAGAATCCATTAGACGAGAAAGACATTGCTTGGGCTAGGTGTGACGTAGTCAGCCTAGTGGGGACTGACACACATAGACCATGTCCTGAACCAAGTGGGTATAAGATGGTGATGGGAATGAGGCATGATTCATTAGAGCTGCTAAAGGGTTTCAGAATAATTTCTGAGGTCAACCATTGATCTTTCGATTAATTGGGGATCATGATGTACTACTAGGTGCCACTCATGATCGTTCTATAATTGGTTAATTATGAAAGCCTATTTAGTCACACGCACTATGAGTAATCTGAGGGATTTAAAACGAGTTGAAAATTGGATTTTTCGATCAAGAGAGATAAGTCGAATCTGAATTTTCAGAGACGCATCGGAAGCATAAAATGGCTAAGTCTTTTGAAGACTTATTGGACGAATTAAATGAGTTTAATTCGTAAGGTTTCGGCTTAGGTTTGGTCGGCCAAAGAGGGTCCCCACCCTCTTTGTTTGGCCGGCCACAACAAAAGGGGAAAACCAAATTTTTGGTTCAAATTATAAAATAAACCGAGCGTGATTTGTTTTATAAAATTATGGATAAAGAAATTTATATAAAAAAATTTATATAAAGAAATTTCTTTCCATAAGAAAAGGGAGACATGGTTATTTTTATCATAAATTAAATTATGATAAAACTTGACATGATGGAATAATTCATAGAAAAATTTATATGATAAATTTCTTATGAAAATTTATTCCATAAAAAGGAGACTTGGCGATTGAGAGGCTACTATATAAAGGAACCAAGGCAAGGCTTGGAGACGAATCCAAGAGATCAAGTATTCTTGCCTAGCCTCTCTCCCTCTCCTTCTCTCCCTCTCCCTCCTCTAGTGGCGCCGGCCATAGAGGCCCTCCTTTTGGTTGCCGTGAGCTTCCACCACCAAGAAGAGGCCGAAGAAGAAGAAGAAGCGGGCGCGACTCCTTCCTTCCTCCCGGAATCTTGATTCCGTTCTTCGTTTGGTGGTTAGTCTTTCCATCTCTCTCTTGGTATTCTTGTCGAGCCTTTGGAGAATCTAGTAGTTCTTGTTGGCACGAAACTCGTCGCTTTGCGAAGTCATCCCGAAGAAAACTCGGCGTGGACGCGAATAGAGGCGGAACTTCCAAGGGACGCTACGTTTGGATCTCGTCCCTTTCTACGAGTTACGCGAGGTATTAAGTAAATTAGTTTACTTTCTGCAAAATTTTAAATTTATGATCATGTCTCCACAACATAAGGTTGCATGCTAGATACGTGGTTAAAATAATTTGAGAAATTATTTATGCTAAACCTTCCGCTGCACGTAATTAAATTTTAAAATTACGAACCCGTATCCATGTCAACATGCACTCGGTCCCAACACCGTTTACCTCGCAGTCTTCTACCTTATGACCCTCCTCTCCTGAACCTTGTGTGGACGATGATCTACCAAGACACGGAGTCACCAAGGCATCCATTTAATCCTTTCTCTCTTCCTTCCTTTGCGCCTAACACCAAACCCTAGGGTTAGTTTTTGGCTCACCGCCGACAACCCTTCAAGGAAGAGTAGATGAAGATGAGAAGAAGAGCTTCTCTCCTTCACCACATCATGCGCCAACCTTTGCGTTCTCTTCCTATCTCACGGCCACAGGGTCGCAAGGAAGATGGACTCCTTCGGCCTCTCCTTTTTCCGGCGACAAGCACCAAAAGAGAAGCCACCCTCGCCGGCGCCGCACCCTTCTTCCTCTTCTACTTCCGCGCGCCACAAAGGAGAAGGCAACTTCTCCTGGTCCTGTGTATGCCCGCAGTAGAAGATGTAGAAGAAGAGAATGGGAGAGAAAGAGAAGGGAAGCTTCTCTTCTCCTCCACCACCGGCGCCGACGCTTCACCTTGCGCCGCCGAGTTTTCTTTCCTCCCACCTTACCGCGTGCCATCAAGGGTCGAAGATGACTCCTCCCTTGCTCTGTGATCGACAGCAACCTTGAGGGTGAAAAGAAAACCAAGGAAGAATAAGAGGTGAGCCTCTTCTTCCACCGGTCGCCGGTGCCCTAGGTGAGAGAGGGTGAGGAAAAGAGGGAGAGGTTTTAAGGGTTTCAATTAATTGGAAAATTTTCAATTAATTATGGATTAATTCATCAAGCCTTGTATCATGAATTCTATGGGGTATTTATAGGGCTAAGATAGGGACCATGAGGAGGAGTTGGTTCTTGGCCCGCTAATGGATCCAAACCCGATCCATTAATGGAGATCCATTCCACTAAAGGATCTCATTGAACTTCCTCACCAACCCCTATATTTTCATATGGGCTCCACCTATTATGAGTCTTCTATCTTTCCGTGTTTAAGATATCGAATACCCGATAATTAATTTAATTTACTGATAATTAAATTAATTATCTTCTTAATCCTTGATTAGTACCACTCAACCTTTTCATCATGTCGGACCATAGTCCACTTGCAAGATTTAACATGACAATCCTTTTGAGCTCACCAAGGGGGCGTCATCATCCTGACTCATCAGGATATGGATTCCGTCAATAATCAATGGCACATCATGCAGATAAAATTATTACCCAACTTACCGGGCCTATCGATATAACAGAATAGATCTCGTCCATTGGTAAACCCAAGTAATAATTAATTAACTACATGTGCCCGTTATTATTTCGGGATTTAGAGATCGTACTCCATAATTTAATTCGAGGTCTAATCCAATTTACGATATCAGTACAAAATTGTATGACCTCTCTTTTGGTCCTACTCAATGTACACAAAGTACACTAGTGTAATTCTATGTTTAAGATAAACTACAACTAATTACACTACAATCATCCCGATGGTTTGCCCAACTCCATCTCGGTTGTGAGCCTCTTTCTTATACTTCTAAAAGGAACCTGATAACATGATCTTCTATGCGACACCACGCACCATGTTATCTACAATGCCAAGTATTAGACATTTTGTGCACATACTAATATAAACATGCACTGTGTGATTTTGCGATTCTCTTTAAAATGTAAATGTATTCTAATCAAAAGCAAGACTTTTAGTATACATCCTAACAGATCAAACATTTGGCATGAGACAAAAAGTCTAAGTAAATCATGAAGGACTGAACACTTACTAATGATAAAAGTCCAAGAAGGCCAAAGTCAACTAGATGCTAGGTAACGAGAAATCTTAGTAGGCCAAGATTGATCGAATGTTGTGCAAAAGAACTCCTGGTAGTTTGAGGTCAACTGGATATTAGGGTGATGACGGAAGTCCTAGCAGGTCAAAGTTAACTCGATGTTAGACAATGAGAAGTCTCAACAAGTCAAGGTTGATCAGATGTTAAGCAAAGGAAGTCTTAACATGTCAATGTTGATCGGATGCTAGGCAACAAGAAGTATCGACAAGTTAAGGCTCATCGGACGTTGAGCAAAGAAAGTCATGGTAAGTTGAGATCAATCGGATACCAGGGTGATGACAGAAGTCATGTAAGTCAAGATAGATCGAATGTTAAGCAATGATGAAGTCCTAATAGGTCAAGGTTCTTCGGATATTAGGCAACAAGAAGTCTTAGAAGATCACAAATGACTGGATATTGGATAGAGGAAGTCGTAGTAGGTAGACATCAATCAAATACCAAACAAGACATGAATTTATCCTTGGAAAGGATGAAATTAGGGTTAGTAATCGATTGGTGGGCATCGCCAATAGATTACAAATCCTAAACCTGAAATTCCTGGTTTACTGCGTTATCAATCAATTGATGTGGTTAATCAATAGATTGGCAAAACCCCAAAAAAGAGGGTTTGTTGCTTGAGCAATCGATTGGGGCAATTAATTAGAGCAATCAATTGGTAGCTTATTTTGAGTGGACAACATACTCCCAATCGATTGGCGAATCAATAAGTAACTTTCAATTGATTGATGCAATCAATTGACTAGGTAAAAATAGTCATTCTGCATGTTTAAATGGTCGGATTTGACATGGCAATCGATTGGTAGGAGAAAATCATCCCAAATAACGATCGTATATGTAGGATTTCATTTGGAGGAAAAGGAACTGGTTCTTAGGAGATTCTGAGGTGAAGTGATGATGCATTTCCGAATCAACAAGAGACATTTCTAAGCAACAAGAAAGCATCCAAAGCAAGTTTCTCATTGTAAGGTCATTTTCAATTTCATTTGTTTTTGTATTCATCATTTTGTTGTGTTCTTGTAAATATATATTGTAAGAGGCATCTCCACTTTCAGAAGTTATCTAAAAAGGGGAAAAATATTGACCAAGTAACAGACGAACCTAGGGTGATCGACCCAACTCCATGAAAGTTTCTCACCAGTTACCAGGGTAAATTGGGAAGCGCTTGCGACGGACGATCTAGAAGCTCAACATCCCAAGGCTCGTCACTACAAAAAAAACACCTATATAGGAGCGGTTATTTAGGAGTGGTTACAAGACCGCTTTTGAAAATTGACCAATTGAATCGATTTCAATTAAACCGTTTCTATTGCCTAACTTTTTTGAAACAATTTTAAAACTACTCCTATTGAATTGCTTCAAAAGCGGTTTGAAAAAATCGCTCCTGTAAACCGCTCTTAATGATATAACTATTAGAAGCGATCTTAAAACTGCTGCTATTGGGTATTTTTAGTAGCACTTCTGGGTTACTAACCGTTCCAATTGCTTTAACGTTTAGGAGCAATTTTCAAATCGCTCCTATTGGATTCTTTGAACAAAATTTGTATCAAGTGTTGCTATAAACCACTTCTGTTACTCTAATTGTGTACAATTGATTTTTAATCTACATTAATTGTATAGTTTTTGCATCGATTTATATAAACCGGGATTGTAAACCGCTCTTATTGCTATAACTATTAGAAACAATCATGAAACCGCTAATATTGAATACTTTTAATAGCGATTCTGTATCAAACATTTTTACTAAAATTATTTTCTGTTATTCAAATTAAAGTACTCATATATGACTTAAAATTTATAGTAAAATAATTTAGATATACAATTATTATGATGCTAAAAAAGAGAGAATATTTTAATCAAATTTTAAAAATACAGAATTGTATATCACCATTCAATATTTACAGAGGATTTTAAACTCTTTTAGGTTTTCACATAGTGAAAAAAATAATATTTTCCTACAATTAAATAAACTTGTACCATGCTTCAAATTTATTTAAATTTTTAATACATTTTATTTATATATTATGGAAAATGTGATGCCGGACATTTTACATCGGAGCATCTCAAATATTTTTCAATATGAAATTTTTATTTATTTATTATTATAATATAATATATAAATCCTAAAAATAAGATTTTATTGACTTAATTATTTATTTTAAAATAAATAAATAAAAACACTACGCATGCATCCAACTTAATTGTAATTATGTTTTTGTTAATTTGAAATTTTTATATATTTATTATTATTATATAATATCTAAACCCTAAAAATAAAATTTTATTGACTTAATTATTTAATTAAAAAAATTAAATAAAAGCATTATTGTTACATGCGCCCAACTTAATTGGTAATATTATGTGAGTTGTTTTTAATTAAAACCAGAGTTTAATTTCTTAAAAACCTAAGTTCATGGACTCCTTGTCAAAATTGCGTCGCTGCCTCCTTGTTCAAATTGTGTCAGTGCCTTTACCTCTCTCAACTTCTTCCTCTCCTTCACAGGTGAAGTTGTCGGCGTTGTCCTGTTCAAGCAATCACACAATTTTGCCCTCCTGCTATTAGTCAACATTTTATTTCATCTGTTACGAGCAACCAACAGCGCAGCCCCACCGTTCCAAAGATAGATTTGTATTTTTGCTGCTACCTAACGCTGACTGACCACAGCCACCAGTCCTAGGTTTTTTCCCTTATCACGTGTAAAATACAGTGCTAAAAATAATAATAATAATAACAATAAATAAATAAATAAATTATAATAAGAATAATAATAATAATATAATTTATAGATATATAAATTATAAACACTATAAATAGGAGTTTAAACATTGAAATAATTTCATGAAAATTTTGGAATAATTTTATGAAATTTCTGGGAGTATTTTCCGGATTATTTGGGGTAAATAGATTAGATGCGAATTAATTGAGGAAAAGATTAATTTTTTCTAATATTTATTTATAAACTTCTCCTTTATTTACCCTGCCTTTTTCACCGTGCCCTAATCCCCTCCCCTAAGTGCCGACGCCGCGTGCCCTAGCCACCGTCGCTCACCCTCTCCATGTGCGCTGTCGCCGAGCGCCGCCCTCCCCCCCTCTTCGCGCACGCGATGGAAGCCGGAGCACCGCCTGCTTGCCCTTGCCGCCGGCCATTTTTCTCCCTCTACATCCTCGCCGGTGCGGAGCTCTCCCTCTTTCCGATCAACTCTTCCTGTCCCTCCCTTTCGGATCACCGACGCCGGATGCCGCCACTCTCGCCGATCGCCGCCGGCTTATAGGGAGAGCACGCCACCATCCCATTACCGCTCCTATTCTCCGATCATCGCCCACCTCCCTGAGACAGTGATGCTGCAGCCGCCGGCTAGGTTAGAGTGCCCATGATCATGTGGTTTTGATCCAGCCTGCTTGAATCGAAGTCAGTTTTTGTCTGGAGTCTCTGTTCTTCTTCCCTCACAGTGGCTCCTCTCGCACTTGCGTCGGCCATGTACACGGGGCATCGTTATGTCCTTCTCGTAGTCGTGCCCTAGTGCTGGTTTCTCTGGATTCTCGATGAGGGGAGCAACACCGGCGCGATCCAGGTAAGGGTTGCTCTGTTTGGTATCAATTCTTGGGTGGTTTTATGTGTGGATCGATTTTTGGTTTTGGTTGTGGTGTGTTCTTCTGTCGTGGGTTGATAGATTGGAATGGGCAGAGTTTGGATCCGTTCTTGATCTTTGAGGTGTTACAAGGGTGTTTGTTATTAGGTTGGATTGGTTTTTGATGCCGTGAGTTCAGGGTGGTGTATATGCCATATTGTTTGGGTTTTGTTTACTTCTACATGATTTGTGGCTGTGATAGGTGGAGGAAGTTTGAAGGAATTGGATAGGTTGTTGAGCGTGGTTGCTTTATGTGGGATCTTAGCTATAAGGGTATGTTGTTTTTGATGGTCCGGTTAGGAATTTGTATTTGGTTTGTATTTGTGAATTGTTCATATGGCTTACCATGCGTGTTTGCTCTCTTTAATTCATTATTTTTTCCCTTGCCATTTTTTTTCTCCATTCATTGTTTTTCCCTTTACATATTTTTTCTCCATTCATCTCTCTTTAATTCATTGATTTTTTTTGTAGCATCTATGTTCATTATTTATTCTATTATGGAATATATCATAATCAATAGTAAGACTAATCCTATTGCAATGGACTATAATTATTGTAATGTAGTTCTTGTATTGATTAATTTTTATATATTGGTGTGCATATATTTGTTGCAATTTTTTTTGTTTTAGAGGACATCAAAAATAAATCGAGAAAATGGGAGTAAAAAACGAGGGATTCATGCACAAGGACGAACAAATATTCCCTCATTGGAAGACAAATTTGTATGTATTTATTTGATCAATTTGTTATGTTAATATCAATTTGTATGTATTCGAGCTATTATTATTTGCATATTCAATCTAAAATGATTTTTTTTTTGTACTTAGATTTAGGAAAATGGTAGAAAGCCAACTTGCATTGAACTATTTCATCTCGGTTGATAAAGTAAAAAGAAAAGGAGGTGCTCTTGTTGATGATGAAGCAATAAGAGTTGAGGTAATAATTGTTTTAACGATTTTAAATAACTTTTCAATATGCTATTTATTTTATTGACACAATTTTTGTGTTAGGATGAATTAAATAGAGTTGTGCAACGTCATCTCCGACACAAGCCTAGGGGAACGCAAATAACAGAAGTACACGAAGATGCATTTCGGTATCCATTTAGAATTTCATTTTTATTAAGATTACTAAATATTATACAATATTAATTATATATTTTTATTCAGGGAGGTATTTGGGTCCGGGCATTCTGGTCGTGTTCGATGTTTAGGAGCTGCTGTATTACCTAAAGTTTTTCCAGAGCAGTGTAATTGAAGAATAATTTTGAGACAAGATAATCTTCCTACTTCTGATGTTAATGATAAGTTGCGAGAAATGGAAGAAAAAATGAAAAATACGGAAGCACAGAGACAGGCAGAAATGGAGCGGATGAGGCAAATGCATGAACAACATATTCAAAATTTTATCAATGTCATTCAAAGTATGATATCTGGAATTGCCGGGGGATCTCGTGAGCCTGAATTATTACCTACACAGGTGGTCACATATTGAATACTAATGTTCAAAAATACTTATATGGAAGTATGATATATTAAATTAAATTTATTTTTCAGCTGGCAACTATCTGGGCAGATATTATGCGGTAACATAGAAGTTCTCCATCAAATGCACATGAAAGTGATCATAGATCTCCTCCAGTATCAGAGCCAGATAAAGATTAAATAGAATTTTGAAAAAAAAGAATTTGTCTGATGTTAGTTCTTTTAGTATCTATTGAATTTGGATCATTATGATTGTTATTTTATATTAGCATTTGGCGTACTCTTATTATTGTTTTGGAGGATAATTGTTTAATAATGTTATATATTGATTTGGTGGATTGAAATATTAAATATCATGGTTTGAACAACTCCTAAATTTAAAGCTTTAATAACATTTTGATGTGCTCCTATTCCCATCTTTAGGAGCGGTTTAAAACCGATCCTTAATTTCTAGTATTAATAGCATTTTGAAATCGCTCTTATATCCATGATGTATAGAAGCGGTTTAAAACCATTCTAACACCTAAAGGGTTTTGCAGCGGTTTGAACCACTCCTAAATTTATAACTACAGAAGCGGTTTGAAACTGTTGTTATATGCATAATGCGTAAGACCGGTTTCAAACCGTACCTAAAAAGTAAAAATAGGAGCGGTTTTATAAGTTTTACCAACGGTTAAGAAAATCGCTACTATAAGATATAGGGACGGCAATAAGAGGAGAGGTTTTCAAACCGTTGATAAAAGTGTAGGAGTGGTTGATAACCGCTCTTGAAAGTCAAAAAAACCACTCCTATATGGGTGTTTTTTTTTATAGTGTGTGCCCTATTTGGATGAAAAATTCCTATAAATGCGTCGTAACTAAGTATTGAACCACGAATACCTAGGATAACAACTAGTCAAGTTTTCTGAAAAGGAGAAGTTTATAATGAAGGGAGATCAGAGTAGGCCTTGGATTAGTCACTTAAGAGTCGGATACCAAGTAAATCCCGAAGTTATGCATGTGGCATTGATATTGTTTCAAGTTTCCACTGTGCATTCAAACAATGAATAGGAAATCAAGATGAGAAGCGATCGGAACTATTCACCTCTCTCTAACTCATACGGATCCTAACATCACTTAAGGATTCTTATAACTCACATAGAGTTTACTTGTCAAGTAACATCACCTATGAGTCTTCCTCGTCTACAAAGAGGCCTCTCCTAAGTTAAAGTCTTCATTATTCACGATCGAGGACTCACCTTAAGTTCTTCCTTGTTTACCAAAAAGACACCCTCAGGGCACGGTTGAGTTTGCTATTGCGGGCGAGATATTGCTATAATGGATAAGGATTCGAATTTCAGCAAAGCCAAGAAAAATGCCCTCCTTTCTAGTGGTCAACTGTAGCTTCCTGATTTATCTTATCACAAATGGTCGTGGGGACGACCATGTGGAACCGTTGGAGTGATGAAATCTGCCTTTTTGCCAAAAAGACTCACTTCCTAGTCTTCCAAGAAGCTTCACTTTCAAGTTTACTCCTTCATTGGATATTTGGTACTCTTGAATTTAGCTTGACTTTTTCAATCATTAAGTATTTGATATTATCTAGCTAGTTAGTTTTTATCTACTTGAACTTCATCCAATTGTCAAATATCTAATTACTCTTGTTCTACTTGAACTTGTTCAATTACCAAGTGTCTAGTTACTTTTGTCGTACTTGAGCTTCTCCTTTTTTTTCAAAGTCTTCTTGAACTTCTCCTTAATTTGTCAACATCAATCAAATTTTTTCAACTGCCAAATAGTTAGTTAACTATTGATCCATTTGATTCTCCGACCATTACATCTTTAATATCTTATCCAGTATCTGCACATTTAACAAACTTCATTAGCAAATACAATATTAGTCTAACTTAAACACTTTATGTTACATCCAAACTATTTGGTCAAACTCAACCACTTGGGGCTTCATTACAACACCACCTCTTGGACTTCTTTCACATCTATCAGGCACATCATGGACTTTTTCTCTACTAAGTCTCCCGTCATTTTAACTATGTAGCAAGTATCTTTTATACTTATGTCAACATCAATTGAATTTTCCACTAACATAAATTATAAACATAAACCTTTTGCCAAGTATATGAACTATCTATACTTAAGATATGACTACATTAATAATCTTTTCACAAATTTTTTACTCTTTAGTAAACAAAACTCATATCTACTTTTTTTTAACTATAAATAGTATAAGACCATAAAAATTTTCTATGAAAACCATCTTCACGTTCTAAAATAATTTATTAGGATTTTTAAAAAGAACAATCTGTTAAATTAAAACTTGAAAAGCATGGTGAGTTAAAAATACTTTACGTACGTACAAACATTTAGATTTTTTTTCATTTAACTCAAAAATAATTGCAATGCATAGCCTTTGCTATTATGTATTCATATATACTTGTTCCCTAAAGGACTAAGTTAGACATGGAAGATCTAACTTAGGTGTCAAATATACAGGTGTTACAGTGGCATAGTTAGGATTTTCGTTCAACAGGAACAATTTTTAATAATCTTAAATATTAATATAGATCGATTTTTATTCTTTAAAAGTGTAAATTATAAATTTAAAGGGTTGAAAAAAAAACTTAAACTCGAAATTTCGACTATAGCTCTTAGTTCTAGTTGAAACAATGATTCGTCAATCCCTAAAATTTTTTTTTTACTCAAAGTCGAAAAATCGATCGAACTCATTTAAGCATTAAACTTGTTTCGGTCATAACTTGACCAAATCAATCTTGATTTGAACCAATATAATCCTTATCTCTATACTTAAATTTAATTTAAACCTAATTTAATTTTAATTTAGCATCTTTATTTTATAATTTAGCTCCCCTATTTATTATTATATATTTATTTTAAATTTTTAATATTTAATATTTTAAATCGTGATATTTTTTTATAAAAGTGATATTAATGGATAATTTAGGTCATGAGCTTTTTAAATGTGTGATCCATTTCAATTTCGATAATAAATAATGATAAATCTACTAATTAAAATATTAATAAATATATATATATATAAATATTATTTTTTTAATAAAATTTGAGAGACGGCCATTGCATCCTCTCGCATCGTGAAGGTGGCTACGCCCTTAGGTGTCAGAATTGCCAGACACTAAGCACAAAAAGTGTAAATGGATTGACGAATCACACATTTAAAAGTGAAATGAATGAGTACGATTGAACATTTGGTAAGAATAAAAAGTCCTAGGTACAAAAAAAGGCAAGTTCAAAGAAGACCGGGTTGGGACATGTGCATTGATTTGATTAAGAAATCAATATGAGTTTTGAAGTTAAAGTCAAAAACAATTTTGATTTTCAGAGCATAAAAAAATGATAAATATATTTATTACGCTAACTCTTATGTAACAAATTAAAATTTTCAAGTAATTGAAAAAGAAATTCGATCGACCGAAAGGATCAGATTATAAAAAAAAAAAAGATCAATGTCTCGATTAGCACAGACTTGTTGGCAACAGGTGCTAACATGTTCTCTGTGTTCTGACATGGCAAGGAGATAAGTTTTAAGATGCTGATGGGGCAAGTGATAAATTTTGGTTTGCTGACGTGGTAAAGGTGATAGAATATAAGTTTTGGATTTCTAATGTGGCACACGATAACCGTCGGATTGTTAACGTGGCTAAAGATAAGCTAAGTGTTATTGACATGACAGTTGATCGGGCAAATGGAAAGTGTTCTATAAGACTTATCGGATGTAGTCGGTTACATAGACGATTCAGGATTTTAAATTCCGAGGGACCGGATTCATGCGTCTCTTAGATATGCGATGACTAACTTATTTCATGAAAGTATCATCACAAGGCAGCATGATTGATTAGTTAGCGATCGACAGCCTAAACTCTTCCTCCACTATATTATATTCTTCTAGTAATTATCGACAGAATACAAATTTCATAATTAAAATTACTGATGAAATCTTTATTTTCGTTGACATTAACTGATAAAATACTGATGTAGTTTGTAATAGAAAATTTTACTTTCATTATGAAAAATACCGACGGAATAATAGATTCCGTTGGTGATTGCCAACGGAACTATAGATTCCGTCGATGATTCTTGACAGAATCCATTATTCAATCGGTGATGTATCATAATTCTGTAGGGATCTCCCGGCGACATAAACAAAAAAAAACGGAACGGAAACAAGATCTCTCAAACGATCCATGCGAAAGAAAACTCATACAAAATTGATCTATAGCTACTTATCTTATAGATATACCTTTGATGCGTGCTCTTTCGTTTATCCCGCTCGTCAAGGTACGCCGGATCTCTTGCATATTCAAGTGTCCATGCCTCTATGCGTATCCACACGAACACAATCTCTCAACTCCGGAGAAGAACTACCTTAGTTGTGCTAGCAACTTGAGCTAATTCGCAGAGACACCAAGAACCCCAAAATAGGGTTTCGGCCAAAGAGGGAGAAGAGGAGGAAGAGGAGAACGAAAAAGACTTAACTTCATCCAAATGATAAGAAAACTCTTCTCATGTGGTTCTTAACTTTTCTCCATTCAATGAAGAGAATATTTTCATTCTCCTCTATTATTAATTTATTAAATATTTTAATTAATTAATATCTCATCCAAATGTGGTTGAGTCTAATCTAAATGAGTCTAACTCAAATTAGACCTCAATCCCATAATCCAATTGGATTCACTTGAGTCCAACTCAATCAATCCAATTCGGATCAAATCATAGTCAAACTAAGATCAATTAATCTCCGAATCATCGTGTCTTTAGTGTGTGACTCAATAGGTTCTTGTAACGTTGGCAATGTGTCTAAACCGCTTTAGACACATAAGCAATGAGCGGCATCTAACAATGCATCATTGCTGCCCAAGTAACAAGAAAGTCGAGATCCGACTTAACCTCCGTGACTAGGATAATATATGACCTTGTCCGTCTATCCTCGATATCTAGATTGACCAATGAGGCATAAACTATGTCATCCTCGATCAATCTTTGTGTTTCTTGATCCCCAAGTTGACTCACTCAAACAAATGAGCTCAATATCTCATATTGACTCATTTGAGCATGACCATGCATTTTAACAGTCTTACTGGATCAATGGGCCCACAAATATCACTCCCGTCATATGGGAGGGATATATCCCATCTACATCACTCACATTCCTCCGCATAATTCATTATATACCCAGTGATCATCTTTATAGTCTACTTTGGTACTTTGACGATACCAAAGTATATAACTCCTTATGTAGGCAACCATAGTGACTTCAGGTCTAAGGACTATTCATACTAATAGCCACATGAGAAAGTTTATGACATTCATATGACAATCTATGAAACTTTCTCATGGCGGGTCAATTCAGTAGGCATTCTCTAATGTATACGCATCTGTCAACTTGATATCACATATTCATGACTTGTGAGCTCAAGTCATCTATTGACCTACATGCTAGTCTCCATGCATTAATATTGTCCTTGAATATTAATGTTTGACTAGGAATAGTTTAGTGTAGTGTTCTACATCATCTCACTATCGATTCAACCAATCAATATGATGTAGATAAGAACCTACTACCGAAGGACATTATTATACTTAGTTATTTAACACGTATAAAGTAAGTATAATAACCAAACATGCCTTTATTAATGATAGAATATGATACAAAAAGTCCCTACTCAATCATCACATAACTGACTCTAGGGCTCCTACTAACAAATTCCGCATTGATATTTACTAATGGAATATGGTTTCCGTCGAAAATTTATCAATAAATAAAAAAAAAAGTTGTGAGAAAATTTTTATATCCAGAATATACCTTATTTATAATTTTCATATCAATAGAACCCATCATAGACAATGGTGATACAAACACAATGCATACATTATTAATCCAATAAACAACAATCTATACTAACAATCACAATTCATACATACACAAACAAACAAGCACAATTCACAATTCTTAATCATAAGTTTATGCTAACAATCACAATTTATAATCATAAATTCATACTACCAATCATAATCACAATTCATATAAACTAATCACAATCTTACACAAACAAACTAAATCAAAATCAATATTATTATACAAACTATCCAAATATCCAGAATAAAATATCTAAATTCATACTATGATAGAAATTCAGTCATAATAATACATCCAAATACAATCATATGAGATAGTAATATAAAATTCCGTAGAAAGTAAAATACGAAAAATTATAATTAGAATAACATGATAAAAAAGTATATATATATATATATATATATATATATATAAGCACCTAAGGCTTGTCCCCGCAGGACACGACCTTGCTGCATTCTTCTCCAGGACTTATATCAACTTACCTGTCAAATATCGAGTCCTTCAAATCTGTTTGGACTTCACTGCTTAGCATCGGATTGGCCTGCTAAGGCTTCCACTTGCTTGATATATGATCCTTCTATCCTTCTAGACTTATCGAGTGTAAAAATATAGAAAATTTTGAGGGACTAAAATGTAAGATTTCGAAACTTGAGGGGGGTCTGTGAGAAAGATCGAAGGGGGAGGGGTAAAATGCAAGATTTTCTTGTATATATAAATTCTTTTTCATCCCCTGTCGCAGACCCGCAGTCGCCCCAATCCACTTCCTTCCATTTCTTCTCCGCGAGCCCTAAAACGCAGCCAAACCAATTTCTTTCCTCTTCTTTCTTCGCGAAACCTAGCGCCGCCGAGCAACGATTCATCTTCTTCCTCGCGCGCCATGGATCGCAGCCAAGCGCCGATCTCTTCCCTCCTTTGTGAACCTTAGTCGCAGCTGAAGCTACCCCAAACGTCGAGCGTCGAAGGGGGAGTTAGGGATCGGAGCAAGTTTCAACTCAGATCTGGGGCTTTAGGTTTCCCTAATCGGTTGGTCACGCTTGGGTCTGAGGCAGGTGATGATTTCTCTCCTCCCATGTGTTGTTGTGATTGTATTGCTCTTTGTTTTGGGATTAGGGTTCCTGTTTTCATCGCCGGTCGATTATCAGTGATTCTGTAAATTAGGGCTAGCCGTAATTCAATCCTTCTTCTCTTCCTGTTCTTGGCAGCTTGGAGTGGATGGCTGGGATATGGGTTGATTGATCCACTGAGTTCCATTCAGATTCGATGGGAGCAGGGGATGAACCACGCGCGTGTGCTCTGAGAGGGCTGAGGTGTGCGATCTGTGATGATCAATCGGAATTAGCTTGAGTTGGTGATAGGGATCGACTGCGATGGGTCAAGGCTTGTAGCGTTTCCAACTTGGATCGGTGAGTCTCATTTGATTTTCGTTTTTTTTTCTTTTCCTTGCTCGAGTGAATTGTAGTTGGACATGGCTAGATCTAGGATGGGGTTCATGTTAGACTTGTGATGATGTATTGAACCCTAGAATGGCATCTGGATTTTGGGTTGTAGTTAGCTAGTTTGGGTTGGAGTTTGATTAAGATTAGGATAAACCTAGTTTGAGTCTAAGTCCTGTAACTCAGGGTAATTTGGGTTTTATCTTGATACGGCTTAATAATTTGTTTAGCTAAATATTGTGTGTAGCTAAACTTATGTCTATGATACAGGACATTGATTGACTTGGACACCTCGTTGCAGATATTAGTTTTGGACGGGGATTCCTACATGCACGAGTTTCTTCGTATCAAGGTGGGTACCTCTGTTTATGCATAGCTAAACATAGTTAGCAGTAGGGATACCTGATTTTTTTATCTCTGTGCTTTTGCTTCGGTAGTTGTATCCGTTAGCTTTACTGCTTACTATATCTGTATGGATTGATGATGCATAGTTTACCTTATACCTTACGCTAGGATTTAGGTATTGGTGCATACCGGTTATATGGACTACTGCATATCATGTAGATGACAACAGGGTTAGATAGTGGATGATGCATGGGATAGTGACACGCATCATTATTGCACGTAGCATAGGGGACGACCTTTGACTCCCTGGAGGTTGAGATGGCTGTCGTACTTGCTACTCGTGTAGGGGCATATGTAGGCGACCCTTGACTCCCCTAGTGGTTGAGAGGGGCCGTCAGACCTACCACATGACCTGTCGTGCAGCCCCGTTGGCGGACCCGGGCACTGCACCAAGTCCCCTACCTATCCGATGATAGCAGGGACGTTTAGAGCGTTACTTCACCCGATGGTGGGGTACGTTTATGGTCTCCGACCCTACCCATTCGGTCTCGCGTGTACCGCCTCATAGACCGTCTGTTCGTGCAGGGAAGACCTGGTCAGAGCCCTACCCACTCGGTTCGCGTGTACCGCGACTTACACCGACTGGCGTCAGGGGTGACCCATGTTGAATCATGAGCATGCTCTGCATCTCTGCACTTGGTTGTGTTTGCTGCACTTGATTGCTGCACTTGGTTGACATGCATACTACCGGGTTTGGATCGACGCAGGTAGGTATGTAGTTTCCTTTACTGCTTATAGTTCAGTTCTGCATTTCTTTTTACTGCAGTTATCTTCAGTATTGTGATAGATAGATAGACGGTGACTTACTGCTATTATTTTTCTTCCTGTGCATATCAGTCTGTATTCGCTGAGTTCTTAGGACTCACCCCGTTAGCTCCCTGTTTTTATTTCAGGATGATGGTCTGGAGTGTCCGGCAGCCTGTCCCAGTTCGCGTATTTCTTCGAGATGATTCCGGTATGTCTCTTTTACTTTGTTGGTGGTACATGTTGGTACCCGTTTTCTGTTTCTTTTACTTTACTTTTCCGCTGCTATATTCGTGTTTGATTTTGCCATTTTATACGGCGGTATAGTTGTACTTTTGTGAGCCATGGAGGCCTTATGCTTTGTGTTTGTCGTAAGTCGTACCGGTACGCAGCTTTGTCGTCGTTGTCGTTTTGTTATCGATTTATACAGTCGCTTGTTCCAGCCCTATAGGCTGCGGTACAAGCAGGCTGAGGTAGGCGTGGTGGTCTGGTTGTTGAATTGTCCGTCGGGACGAGGGAGTAACTGTCCGGTCGGTATCGGACGAGTGGCTCCTCGGGGCGTGACATCGAGACTTCCTTCCGGATATAACCCACCTGGACTTTCTGCTTGGTTTCCACGATCCGCCAAGACTTCACCTAAAAAATAAATTCTAAGTGTAAAAACATTGTTACAAATTTTCAAAAAAAAATTCCAAGTCTAAAATCTTCTGAAAGTTGCATTCATTGGATTCTTTTCTCAACTCTGATTTAATCATATAGTAATGCTTGAGCTTCCAATGAGTCAGGAGACATAGTTGATTGTCGTTTATATAATATGTTATGGTCAACATTGAACGTTTGCTCCACAACAATAGTTGACACTAGATAAGCTAAAATTTAGCAATCATGGAGAGAACATGAAAGCTTTGAGCCTTCTGTGACCATCACATTAAGATATTAAAATCTTCGCTATCTACTTCATTAAAATCAAAAGAAGTCGTAAAATAATCCTCAAGTTCCTGTGTGGAACTTGAGGATCCTCGTGGAAGTTTCATCTATTCTTTAATAAAAGTTGTGCTTTTGTAAATTTTAAATTAGTACTAGTAGGATGTTGTGTTTCAGAAATATTAGTCTATATTCCATATTTAATATAATATTGATTATAAAGATCATATAAATAATTTCTAATATTATATATAATATTAATGCGATCAAGAGAAGAAGAATCTTTAATAGGAATTAAAGCGTCATAATATAAAATTAGCATTTCTCATAAAATTTCTAATTTAAATCTAGAATCTAAAGTAAATACAATTAAATAAATTTCAGGAATAAAATAAAAATATTTTTCCCACTTAATTTTCATAGTTAATATGCAAGAAGTTAAAACTTCATTATTAATATGTTCATTTAATACTAATGTTAGATCTCTAGCATGAAATACAAAAACAAATAGTAAACACTTACCGTGATCGGCGGGGAAGAAAAGTGGGGAAGTTGCTGTCGGCAAGAAGGTTACGGCTGTTGGTGCAAGTTGCATCAATGATATTCCTCTTGAAGTATTTTAATGTTTGACAATACACTTAAGTCAGTGATACAGTGAACAGACAAAGGGGAGCAAAAGAGAAGTAACCTTAGCTGAAGAAGAGTCCTAGTTAATCTAGGCATCGAAACCCTAAGTCCCAGCGAAGGGATGCTGGGCACCTAGCGAAGGGCTGCTAGGTATCGAAACCTAAGACCTAATGAAGGGCTGTTAGGCACCTAGCGAAGGGATGCTGGGCACCTAGCGAAGGGTTGCTAGGTATCGAAACCTAAGACCTAACGAAGGGCTGTTAGGCACCTAGCGAAGGGCTGCTAGGTATCGTAACCCTAAGACCTAGCGAAGGGCTACTAGGCACCTAGTGAAGGACTACTAGGCATAGAAGACCTAGCGAAGGGCTGCTAGGCATAGAAGACCTAGCGAAGGATTGCTAGGCACCAGGCGAAGGACCGCTTGGTAACAAAGACCTAGTGAAGGGCTGTTAGGCACCTGGCGAAGGACTGCTAGGAAATGAAGACTTGGTCCGAGGGACTAAGCAACTTAGCTGAGCGATGACTAAGGACAGGAGTAGAGACGGGTCAGGGTTTGGGCGTCTCGAGATCCGGAGTAATCGGAAGCTAAGTAAAAGTCCACCCGAAGGGCTGGGTGGCAACCGTCTCCTGAAAGGAGTAGGTGAAGGGCGAGTTCTCGGGGATAGGAACTCGTGCCGGTTCGACCTAGGGTTTCGTGCAAATCCGAAGTCCGAACCAAGTCCTTAAGACCAATATTATATGTATCTATGCTTTGTGTTTGTGAATATTGCAGGTACCAAGAACCGAAGACAAAGCAAGCTTGTTGGAGGCCCTAAGCAGGGCGCCCTCATGCACCAGGGCGCCCTCATGCACTAGGGCGCCCTGGTCAACATTGTTTTGTTGCTGCGAGTACAAAGCAGTGGATAAGCGCTGACTGGGTTCAAGATGGGCGCCCGGAAGATCCGGGGCGCCCTGGTCAAACCTGTTATCAGCTGCGGCGAGGTAGACGCAGGGATAAAGTTTGACCGAGTCATCCGGGGCGCCCCCAGCGTCCAGGGCGCCCCCAGGAGGCCTATATAAGGGGCTTCAACCCCTCTGCTTCAGAGACAACATTCCAGAGTCATTCTGATCATTCCGACTGACGACAACGCGCTAGAGACGAGGCTTTACGACCGGGAGGCTCCAGGAGGAAGTGCGCAGCACTTCGGAGGTCCAGATCGGCCAAGTTTCAGATTCTTGTTCGCTTTGCTTTTAGTTATTCCGTATTTAACTTTCAAATTATTGTTGCTTGTAATTGTACACTGTAAGACGGGTTTTCTCCGCCTCCGAAAATTCCAGAAAGGAGACCAATAGTGGACTCACGCCGAGTACATAGACCTTGGATGTACTGACCCTGGGGGGTTGGGAACCAAGTAAATAATCTCGCTGTGTCTTTGTATTATTGTTTTCTTCGTTCTGTTTGTTTTCCGCTGCTACTAACTCTGAGTCCAGAACGAACTAAAGTTTTCTACGAAGTTTCCGCGAGTAATTTTCACGGTCGATATTCACCCCCCCCTCTATCGACAGCACCGGTCCTACAATTGGTATCAGAGCCGAGCTGCTCTTCACCGGACTAACCGCCGACGGAGCAAAGACGCCAGGAGTTGAGGGGGAGCCCAGGGGTGAATCAGGTACATTTTTTTTATGTCTAATTTTAAATTGCATATTATTTGTTTCACATGCAGGGAGAGAGGGCACTATAAAAATCAGTGCCCTACTTATTAAAATCGTTCATCACCGGCGGCAAAGGGGGCACCAGCGCTAGGAGTCCGGAGAGATAAAAGCCATATCAGATGCTTCAAGTGCGAAAAATTCGGACACTACAAAAACCAATGTCCGGCAAAGGTACGAAAAATTTATGTTCCAAAAATTTTACAAGTTTTTGCACTTTCATGTGATAAAATATTTAATTTTTCTGATAAAGTAGATTTACTGCATAGGAAAATTAACTTTTTGCATGTTAAATTACAAAACGTGAATATGACCAAAATATTAGAAATTAATTGTTTAATTCAGAATATCAATTCAGAAATTAATAAAATTAACTCCGATAATTTTTCTGATGAAATTAATTCTAATAATTTATCTGATTAAATTAATTCTAATAATTTATCTGATGAAATTAATTCTAATAATTTATCTGATAAAATTAATTCTAATAATTTATCTGATGAAATTAATTCTAATAATTTTTCTGATAAAATTAGTTCTGATAATTTTAATTCAGACAAAATTAATCCTAAGGATAAATCTGAATTCAAATTTGAATATCTTAAGGATAATTCAGAAAATAATTCTGAAAATCCCAAGATTAATTCAGAAATTAATTCTGAAAATCTTAAAGATAATCTAAAGATTAATGTTGAAAATATATCTGAGAATAATTTTCTCCTAGATAATAATTTAATTATAGATAATACTAAAGATTATTACAAAACCTTAATTAGTGGCCCAAATTACTCCACCTACTGTAAGGATATTGAAAAATCTAATCCTAAGGAGGATATGGAACTATCTAAGATAAAGGTCATAATCAATAAAAATTATAAAAATTCAAATAAATCAAAATTATTAGAAAAACTTGAAAAGAATGATAAAGATGAAGAAGAAATTTTCTAAATAATGAAAATGATGAATTTAAACCCACAATTATTAATTAATCATTATAAGCTTAATTCAAATTAATTAAATCCAAATTAAATTCAAATTAATTCAAATTAAATCCAAATTAAATTCAAATTAAATCCAAATTAAATTCAAATTAATTCAAATTAAATCCAATTCAAATTCAAATTAATTAATACTTAATAATTCAAATTTGAATTAATTAATTCTTAATAATTCAAATTCAAATTAATTCTGAATAATTCAAATTCAAATTAATTAATTCTTAATAATTAAATTCAAATTAATTAATTCTTAATAATTCAAATTCAAATTAATTAATTCTTAATAATTCAATTTCAAATTAATTAATTCTTAATAATTCAAATTCAAATTAATTAATTCTTAAAAATTCAAATTAATTAATTAAATCTTAACGAATTCAATTAAGTTCAAATAAATTCGAATTAATTCAATTAAATTCAAATTAATTCAAATAATTCAATTAAATTCAAATTAAACCTAAATTAAATCTTAATTAAATTAAATTCAAAGTAAAATTAAGTTGAATTAAAATTAAAACTTCAATTAAATTAACTTAAATCCTACACAATTAATTTCTAATTAATTCAACCTCAATTAATTCGTAATTAACCTGAATCCAACTAAAATCTTAAATAACTTAAACTCAAACTAAAGTAAAATTTTACCAAAGTGTAACAATTAAAATTAATAACATTAAATATGTCAAAGTGGGTTGACATATTCGCGGGTTCACTCGACATGTATCAAATCGGGAATTTGATACATTTTAGAAACTTAAATAAAATTATTTGACTTGTTTGACTCATGTATAACTGCCATGACATGCATTTGCTATTCTTTTAAAATATATGACATATCATTCATATTTAACTTTTATGCATATATTAGAACGGCTATAGGAGAAAGAATAATTGAAACTTGATCAACCTAGTATTGGGTGGCGGTGAGATGATAGTACGTTAGGGAAGCCATCTTGGCGGAACTAGCCGAAGCTACCGATCCAAGATCCAAACTAGTTAGACCAGAATTTTTCAAAAAGTAATTTTGAAAATGAAATTTCATTAAAAGGCTTTGTCAAGGAAAGGGTTGATGATCCAATAAGGCTACGGCCAAAGAAGGCCTAGTGCCTCGCCAAGACCTGGAAGCCAATTTTTGAAATTCAAATTCAAGTTACTTCTTGTCAAATTCAAATCTAACACAAGCTTCAATTAATTCTTAGAGTTAATAAATTAAGAAAAATAAATTAAGCATCTCACAATACACCTATAAGGCAACTATGCTTGTTGTATTGATACATCTAAAATGGGTGAGATGTTAAGGACTAATGAATTGAAAAATATTTTTCAAAATTATTTTTCAAAATGGTTAGAATATTTTCCTAAAAATATATTTTCAAAATAGTTCTTCAACATAATAATGTTTTTATGGAATTCATGCTTGTTTGATTGAATATACATATTATACGTTTTTCAAAAATTATATCTTTTCAAAAATTGTTTAATTCACGCAATTAGACACAAGCCTCTTAGGACAACACTAAAGTTCCTTAAGGCACTTAGATAGAGTCAAACGGGATCAGATACAGGGGGAGTGATTTTTTTTTCTTTCAAAAACTACACTATAAAAATTATTATTATTTGAAAATACCTTTCGAAAACTGAGCTTTAAACCGTTATCACTTGTGTTTTTCGAAAAAGGTTTATGTTGTAAAATTTATCTGTCTTGGTTGATTTTGATAAACCCTAAAGACACAGAGGAAGGTCCACTTCATAATCTACAAGGACTCCTAGGATGTGTCAACTTTAGGGGGAGTATAAGTCAAACTTCTGAAACAATTTTGTTTAATTAATTGTTTTGAAATTATTAAATAATTTCTTTAATTTGAATCAACCCTTAAGACTTAGAGGAAGAGTACTTGTGGTCAACAAGCTTCCCAGGACTAGGTCAAGTTTAGGGGGAGATCAAATTAAAAGAATTATTGAATATTTCAAATGTTTTCATGAGCGGTATTTTCAAATCCTGTTGAAAACATAAGTATTCTTTCAAAATAGTATCAATTTTCAAAAATTACTATTATTTTCAAAAATTCATCTGGTTTTTTTTAAATAATATCTTGAGTTTGGAAAATCTTCCAGGACACTTAGGAAAATGTCCTTGTAGTCAACAAGGTTTCCTATGATTGTGTCAGACTGAAAGATAAACCAAATCAAGTATTATCACCTTAAAATTTTTACATTTTTCAAAATTAACTTACATCCTATTATTCTGTGACTTATGAAACTTTTTTAATATTTACTTGGGTTGAAAAACTTCCAGGACACTTAGGAAAATATCCTTCTAGTCAACAAGGATTCCCAGGATAGTGTCAGACTGGAAAATTAACCAAGTGAAGTCAAATATTATGTTTTCAAAAGTACTTATGTCTTTCAAAGCCAAATATTCTTTCAAAAGTACTATCATTTTTCTCAAAATTCTATTAATATTTACTTGACCTTGAAAAATATTATGTTTCATAAAACACTTATTTTCGAAACACAGTTAGTACTTGCAAAATAGGCATAACATTTATATTTTCCAAAATAATATTATTTCAAAAGTTATGCATTTTCCAAAAGTACATAATTATTCAAAAATTGAATATATTTTCAAAGGTACTTATATTTTTCAAAAATTACATAATTTTTGCAATATGTTATTCAAAATACAATGCTTTCAAAAATTTTGCACTAAGTATTTTCAAAAAGAACCAAAGGTTTTTAATGTTGGTGCAAGTATTTTATTTTTTTTGATGTATGACAAAGGGAGAGAGATGTGTGCTTAAGTTAGAAAAAATTTTTCCGAAGATCAAAAATGTATGTAGTTTCAAAACCTATATTTTTTTTCATTTTTACCCCAAGGATAGTGAGTTAGCCCCTTAAACCAATCTAACTTAAGTTATTGTCAAACATCAAAAAGGGGGAGATTGTTGGTGCAAGTTGCATCAATGATATTCCTCTTGAAGTGTTTTAATGTTTGACAATACACTTAAGTCAGTGATACAGTGAACAGACAAAGGGGAGCAAAAGAGAAGTAACCTTAGCTGAAGAAGAGTCCTAGTTAATCTAGGCATCGAAACCCTAAGTCCCAGCGAAGGGATGCTGGGCACCTAGCGAAGGGCTGCTAGGTATCGAAACCCTAAGACCTAACGAAGGGCTGTTAGGCACCTAGCGAAGGGCTGCTAGGTATCGTAACCCTAACACCTAGCGAAGGGTTGCTAGGCACCTAGTGAAGGACTACTAGGCATAGAAGACCTAGCGAAGGGCTGCTAGGCACCTAGCGAAGGGCTGCTAGGCATAGAAGACCTAGCGAAGGATTGCTAGGCACCAGGCGAAGGACCGCTTGGTAACAAAGACCTAGCGAAGGGTTGTTAGGCACCTGGCGAAGGACTGCTAGGAAATGAAGACTTGGTCCGAGGGACTAAGCAACTTAGCTGAGCGATGACTAAGGACAGGAGTAGAGACGGGTCAGGGTTTGGGTGTCTCGAGATCCGAAGTAATCGGAAGCTAAGTAAAAGTCCACCCGAAGGGCTGGGTGGCAACCGTCTCCTGAAAGGAGTAGGTGAAGGGCGAGTTCTCGGGGATAGGAACTCGTGCCGGTTCGACCTAGGGTTTCGTGCAAATCCGAAGTCCGAACCAAGTCCTTAAGACCAATATTATATGTATCTATGCTTTGTGTTTGTGGATATTGCAGGTACCAAGAACCGAAGACAAAGCAAGCTTGTTGGAGGCCCTAAGCAGGGCGCCCTCATGCACCAGGGCGCCCTCATGCACCAGGGCGCCCTGGTCAACATTGTTTTGCTGCTGCGAGTACGAAGCAGTGGATAAGCGCTGACTGGGTTCAAGATGGGCGCCCGGAAGATCCGGGGCGCCCTGGTCAAACCTGTTATCAGCTGCGGCGAGGTAGACGCAGGGATAAAGTTTGACCGAGTCATCCGGGGAGCCCCCAGCGTCCAGGGCGCCCCCAGGAGGCCTATATAAGGGGCTTCGACCCCTCTGCTTCAGAGACAACATTCCAGAGCCATTCTGATCATTCCGACCGATGACAACGCGCTAGAGATGAGGCTTTACAACCGGGAGGCTCCAGGAGGAAGTGCGCGGCACTTCGGAGGTCCAGATCGGCCAAGTTTCAGATTCTTGTTCGGTTTGCTTTTAGTTATTCCGTATTTAACTTTCAAATTATTGTTGCTTGTAATTGTACACTGTAAGACGGGTTTTCTCCGCCTCCGAAAATTTCGGAAAGGAGACCAATAGTGGACTCACGCCGAGTACATAGGCCTTGGACGTACTGACCCTGGGGGGTTGGGAACCAAGTAAATAATCCCGCTGTGTCTTTGTATTATTGTTTTCTTCGTTCTGTTTGTTTTCCGCTGCTACTAACTCTGAGTCCAGAACGAACTAAAGTTTTCTACGAAGTTTCCGCGAGTAATTTTCACGGTCGATATTCACCCCCCCCCCCTCTATCGACGGCACCGATCCTACAACGGCACGAACACTTCTTGGCGATTCCGCGAACCAAATCCCTCTGTTCTCTTCTTTCGATGAATCCTTCCCTCGTTGCTTGCGATGAACTTATCATCTTGCACTTGGACATTATTTATAAGAGGAGGAAGTCTTTTCCTCTACCTCCATCACTGGAGAAAGGTGAATGGGTATCTCTTCCCATTCCACCATTAATTGAGGAAGATAAAGGTGAAGGGATGCCCTTTCACCTACCCAATTCTAACATCTCCCACTTGTCCAAATCAATCCATAAAGGTCATCTAGTCACAAAGACCATATAAGAACATTCAATTCACACTTCGGGGAAAATGGTTCATGCGACAGCAAGCACATTGAGCAATTACTGCTACGCAAGTTATTACACTTAACTTAACTGCTCTATAGAACGAATCTGAGACATTAATAACTTGTTTTTACCCCAGATTAAATATTTACATCAATATGAACATCTCTAATCCCTCATTTGACTACTATGTCAAGAGTATGTTCAACATCTCTATTCAATATATTTATTCACAATCACATTTTAAGTACTCAACAAAAAATATAACTGGTCGATAAGTGAATAAATAGCATAAATGTAAATCAATTTTAATATTCCTTTTTAGCTAGAATCTATTCATTCTAATCAATTATTTTCCTAGTTATGCTCCGTAGACTGAATCATCCATAGTCAATAGGATACACACTAAAATAACAAACACAGATTAGAATTTCAAGTAGATAGCTAAATAGTCACTTAGGTTAAGATTGAGATTAACTTATAATCTCAAGGGTCTCACATAGTAGAGAAGCAGAGATCCATTCTCCTACTATCCTCATTGTCGCTACAGCATATGTGGTATGAATCACATGTTACGTTATGTAAATTATCTTAAACATATATCTGGCATAAAAGTAATCTTCCTTTGGGTCAATTACTTTTAGCATAGATATACGTCTACCAACATAAAATGTACTAAATCTCTCTAAAGTGTTTTCCTTTGAACTGACATAATAGTTCAACTTAGTAGTACATTTTGTAGATAGACTTAAGAAAATATTAAAAATTTTAATCAAATAAATAATTTCTTTATCAATCTTAATAATATAAAATTAAATTTACTAATCAATTAATATCAAATGATAATCGATTGGTTTAACAAATTAATCTTTATCAATAATTTCTCTTAATCCAAAAAAAAACGTTTCTTTATTTCAACCCACCGTTTAAATTAGTTTTTATTGTTAGTGGGACCCACCCTTATATGAATTGTAGGAGGGAAATACGATTAGAAAATTCTAATTAATTAAATTTTTTTAAGCGATTAGAATCTAAAGGAATCGATTGATAAAATTTTAATCAATTCGAAATCAAACGAATTGATTGATAAATAATTTTGCCATGAGTTTTAAAGTGGTCCTGGATTTGAAAAAATTTTCAATTGATCAGAAAAACTTTAATTGTTTCTGATCACTATTTTAGACTCGATAATCAATTAGTTGATAAAATTAATCAATTAAATTATCACGATATAATCTAAAAATTAAGTTAAACATGGTGATTCTTCCATCATTTTCATGTTCTTCGTAGAAATATGAAAAACTTAGAAAATAAACCTATCCTAGAATTTTCTTATATATTTTCGACGACTAAAAAAATTATATTATGCAAGGAAAACTTGATCTAGCATACAAATAATAAATCGACGAAAAAACTTAAGCGGTATCGTCATAAAAACGATGAAACAAAGTCAATGTTCTGATACCAATTGATAGAACTTGGGTTTTCTCCTAACCGCATAAATTCTAGAAATAAAATAAGAATTCGAAAGAAAAAAATACAAGTCATATAAGCATGAATATATTATTTCTTCGAATCATGGCATAACAATAATAAAATTATAAACCGAAAGATAAGGAACCTGATTGAAGAGTCATCATCCTTGTCGTAGCATCGTCGAGTTGATCCCAGTAGAAGAAGATGCAGCGGAATGAAGAAGGAGAATTTTCTAAGGGGCTTAGGGTTGACGACGTCGTAAAATTTCTTGTCAATGGAGAACAAGAAACTAGGTCAAGATGATGTCCTAAACCCTTGGGGACCTCCCCTTTATATAGAAATCCAATCTGTTATCAACCCATAAATAAAAATAAATTGGTCTAAAGGGTTCTATACATTGAACCCGTATCCAATAATCTGAAATCTAATAGACATAAGTTAGATCACTTTAAGAGCGCGCTTAGATTGTATTTATATGTGTAACTTACAAATAAGCCTACATTTTAGAGATAATAATATCCAACAATTCTCCGTTTTTCTTCTTTGTCTTGCAACATGTGACACTAGGCATGGATTTACCGAATAAGAGATAATCTTAATCTTCCTCCATGACTTGCTTTTTCATCTTACAACACACAACACTAGTTGCGTCCTAATCGCACGACGATGACTATTCGTGCGATGGTTGTCGCACGACAATGCTCAGCGACTGACTTTCGCTCGCGTGACCTAATCACACGACGCAATATATTTAATGTATTTGTTATTTACAAAATAAATTTTATAGTTATTTATCGCAATTGATCCGGTCGGATATGTCATCTGACATAGTAGGGAGCTCGGTCGGGTCGAGACTTGAATGGGCAAAGATAGTCGGGCGCGCTAGATGTCAACCTAGCATGATGGATCAAAGTTCGGGGTTACTCGGATTTGGTTTGGTCGTCGGTAGCCGGTCGGATGTCCTCGGTCGACAGAATCCGGCTGGGAGAGTTCAGTCGGGCAGACGGAAAAACACATGCCCCGCTCCCTTGAGAAAGAAGGTATCGAATGTGTCGTTAAGCTCCGGGCAGATGCTTCCGGTCGGGAACGCCCCCAACCGGACGAACCAATCACCGTGCCAAATAAAATCACTCACCCCCTGCTTTGAATGTCACGATCTGTATCCAACTATCCGGGTGGACATACCCGACCGGCCGATCGGATAGGTCTGGCCGGCCGGTCAGACTGGCTGGTACTAGGAATAGTTGAATCCGCTCAGACCACTTGCTCACCTGTGAGCGGAGTGACGGCCAAGTGACTGAGTCTCGCCGAGTGATCACTCCTAGTCGGTCGACCAATCCGTATGAAATAGTCACCGCACCCAGCAGAATCAGCCAAGGTGACCCCACTGTCTCAGTAGTTTAATCATGATCAGGCTTTTAAGATCCTCCATATCTTCTCATTATAAGGAAAAGACATCTGCCAGAATCATATCCTGGCAGAGTATCAGACATTAATTGGGATGGAAGTGACAGTCTGAGCAGACCTTCAAGCGGTTGCGCTAGACTGTCGGGAAGACTAAGGCTACCAAAGGGTCAGTATGTCAGCAGACCAATTTTTAATGAGACAAGACAACCTTGACAAAATAGGGGGTCTCCTCCTTCCCTATATAAGACCCCTTGTGTGTTTCAAAGAAGGGGATTCTGCTGCAAAAATTCTCCTCTCCCCTTCTTGTGCTCCCATTTTGGGTCCGACTCCGACTCAAATCTGTCCCGCTAGTCTTTGATCCCGAGCTCGATTCACACACCACCGCAACTCGTCAGTCTGACCGTGTCCGATCGAGTCATCTGAGCGAGAGCTCTTTCTGCTTGTCGACGGGATCAACAATAAAAGAGTTGTTTTTTATTATTTACTTTATGCACGTATGACTTTGACAAAATTATCCTTAATTTTTAAAAACTTTGATTAATTATTTAATGAATTAGAATAGCTAAGGAGAATCAACTCACACCTACCATCTTGCCCATTAATCCTTCCCTTCGATATAATGATTTCATTGAAAAAGATAAATCATTCTTTTAAAAAAATGATTCTCCCTGCCAAAAAAAATCCTTTTTTATTAATCATCAAAACAATACTCCTCTCTTTTTTTTAATCCGAATTACTCTTTACCTTATCAATCTAAATATTATACTTTTATCCGAATTACTCTTTTACCTTATCAATCTAAATATTATAGTAACTATAAATTGTATTGTTTAATAAATAGCAATTGATAGATGGTATATTGTGTAGCAGTGACGATTTATACTGTTATAATATATGTATAGATAAGATAATATTAACTTAAGTGAATACTAGTCAACAACATTTACAATAATAATTTATAATATATTGACAATTGATATCTTCTTTAACTTAAATCAATATTAATTAATACCAAATTACAACAGTAATAATAGTGTTTGTTATGAATCATAATAATTACTAGAGCTATGATAGAGAGCGTGAAATTATAACGTGAAACTCAACGCAAATGACGTAGCATTTTTCGTGTACACTTCCGATTACCGCTTGGACACCGACGGTGGCCTCCGGTCGCTGCCCCGAACAAAATAATAACCTGGGGGTACGGTGAACCTGTCGAGGATCGCTACAATTGGAGTGTCACGTCATTCACGTTAAAAATTCACATTGTCTATCATTTTTGTAATTACTATTCATAATTATTAATAAAACTATGTAAATTAGGGGGTGAATTGATGGGATTGCTTTTTTCGATTTTGTACTCGTTGTTTGATCAATATGCAGAGGAAAACTTGAATCAAACTAACACCACATGCACAATACTAAGATTTACTTGATTCATCGTCTCCCAAGATGACTACGTACTCTATGGCCTAGTCTTAACAATCTGCCACTACTAAATCTTCTCCTTCTTAAATACCTTTCGAATACGGAGAAGCGTCTTATAACACTTATTATTTCAAAGCAATACAGCATTAATCTGACCCAAGAACTAACTACTTTAAATCACCTTGAAACCAACCTTTTATGGTGTTGCTTTTGGTCTAATTTCCGTATAGCAATCGATTGGTGAAGATTGCTAATCATTGACTCAATCGTTGAACTCTCAGCGGCTCATTTTTTATAGTATAAATCGATTGCTAAACCCAAGCAATCGATTGGTACCTCAACAGTCAAACTAGACAAAAGGATTTAAGAGCGTTATGTTAGCTAGAACGGGTTTAACGATTGATTCCTAGCTATCACTCAGTAATCGATTGGTAACTAAGCAATTGAGCAACCCATTCTATTCGTTGTTATAGTTATCACACATACAATCTAACCCAAGCCCAAGTGGGTTGAGAACCCGAGGACAAGTTGACTGACTGTCAAAGCCTGAGCCCGAGCAGGTTCTTGTGTGCCGACTCCTATAAATGCCCGAGCACCTTGAACTCTCGACTATGAGTCCCGAGCCCAAGTTAGTTCTTATGTGATGATTCCTGCTCGTGCCCGAGCATCCCCAAACTCAAGTCTAAGAGGGTTGCTAAGCACTTGCCCGAGCACCCATACCGTGTGTCGACTCTTGCACGCGCCTGAGCACCCTGAATCCGAGTGGGTTGTTGAGCATTACTCGAGCACCTTTGATCAATACTGACTCCCATGCGTGCTTGAGCGGGTTCCCAAGATCCAACTCGGCCAACACAATGCTCGAGTACTCCAAATCCGTTTTCGTTCTTCCGAACCTACTGACCCCGAATTCCGGATTTAGGGTTTACTAGTAGATTACTACTACCTAGCAATCAACTGCTAATCCTATTTCAGTCTTTTAAAGACCGAATTCTAGTTTTGCTTGATATTCGGTTGACCTCAACCTACTAGGATTTCCTTGTCATTCTGGACCTATTGAGACTTCATGCACCTCACATTCGGTCACCCTTGAACTATCAGGGCTTCATCCATGTCAGACATCCGATCTTCCTTAACATGTTTACACTTTTTATCACTAAATGTTTGATCAATCATCACCCAATTATAAGCTGTTGCTACGAATACAACATATGCACTGGTGCTTCAGTTTTTATATATGTATTCGGACTAGTTGAACAAGGAAAGCTAGTTCGGGTAATAAAAATGGGATGAAATACTATTTTGATGGTTAATGAAAAAGAGTCACCCTCGAACGCGATTCCAATAAGAAGGGGGCTCTTTTAATTGTTACCCATTAGGCTAATTAAGTTGGCCAATATAATGATGCCTACTAATACTGAAACCCAATTAATTAGAGGCAAATTAATTCCTATCAGAATGAAGCTAAACAGAATTAAAAAATGGAAGTGAATAGCTATATATATATGCTTCAGCTTTCACTGAATTAAAATGAAAATAATGTATTCATAAAATCAACAGGCAACTAGCCTTCAAATTTAAATTCTGATCCATCCTGTCACCGATCAAAGTAGTTGGTGAAGGTTAGAAAAGGCATCGCCTTCAGGGAATAATTAAAGCCATTGAAGAACAAGTTGGTTTCCATGGCTTTCTTGATTGTCATAAGAAAGTGACCGCTGACGAGCTCCAAGTTTAGAGGATCAGGTAGGAAGGAAATTAATTAAACAAACAGCTGCAGGTCAAAACCCATGGAAGTAAGTCGAAGTAACTGCAGTACAGCATGCAGCAAAAGAAGGCAAAGTTGAAGGAAGCGCATGCAGTACAAAATGTTGATCTCGAATGTCTCACACGGTCGGTGAGTCAGAGCAACAAAAGGAAGATGCATGCATGCAAAGTGAAAACTAGGTAAGAAGTTGCTTCATCAGCATCAGAATCACAGATACTGCTCACCAAAAACCAGTACTTGCTTTGAATCGATCACCCTCTCGTTCATCATTTGTTTTTTTTAAAAAAAAATCTTTTCTAGTTGTATATATAATTGGTTAAATATCAGAATCAGCAGCAGGTTGCTTGTCATTGTTTTAAATTTATGGTGTTAGTTTAATTTCATGTTTGGGGGCTGGGGTTGAATGGACTGCCCCAAATCCAACTTTAAAAACTCACCTCCGGCTCAGTAGAGATGGCATGGCCCAACTCGATCCCTACTGAGTTCGAGTTGTATATATATATATATAGGGCATTTCACATAGATTTTGTGTGTCGTGATTCAACGCGCAACATCCTTTGATGTTGCTAGCACAAACTATAGATCGAGAAGAGAAAACCGTGTTGGTCCTATGACAGAGATGTTGAAGACGACGATCTTTTGTAGGAATCAACATGGCCCGTCTCAGGGCTCTTTAAGACCTTTAATATTTTTTTTAAAAAAACTCACACAATTTTTCATTCTGACTTTGGACCAACAAAGAGGTTTATTTTTTTAAAAAAATAGTTTTAATATAAAATTTAATTTTTTGAAATACAAAATTATTAATTAAATTTTTATATTTATCAATTTTTGATAATAAAATTTATTTGATTGATAAAATTGTTAAATTATTTAATTTTTCTTATAAAACATACCTTAAAGAATTACGAATGTTCTCCCTTCCACAGATAGATCATTTAATACAAACGTATATAGAAATAAATACTAATCAACTAAAGAATTATCATATACAACGTTAAGTTATCCATGGTCAGTGTGAATTAACAACAAGACAAATGGAAAACTATTCTAATTATAAGACTAAATGAGATAATAAGATTGACCATGTGATATATGTACGTAATTTACAATCTTCACATTGCTCGGGTAAGATTGAAAATTTATAAAAGATTACTAAAAAATAACACAATCAAAGTTAACAATGCCATTAAAGACATCATGAAAATTGAAAAAACAAAAAAAATATTTAAAATACTAGCATTTACTTTGTGTTTATGATTAAAAACCTCTAATTCATACTCTTGTTGAGTGCAAAAGAGCAAGGAAAAAAAATTACCAAAAACGAGAGCATTATGATGTTTTTTCTATCACCAAAGAACAAGAAAAAAAATACAATCAGTACGGAATTGCTGAAGGAGAAGGAAAAATGCATGGAGCATTAACAATCGAGAAAAAAAATATATGAGATTATTGGCGGTTAAGATTTTAGAAAATTATTAAAAAAAAGTTGATTAGATCTTATAATTAATAATTAATAATAATTATTAAAAAATACGACAAATGAAATAAAAATAATATTAAAAGTGATTTTTTAAAAAAAAATTAAATAAAAAAAAGATTAGTCTCGTACTGAGAGAAAAAAAAAAGATTAACTAATTTCTACATAGGATCCACATATGATAAATCAAACCCATAATAAACACATCCGAATAGCAACCTCAACATGTAAGCCCACCATACGGAAAAATATAATATCCAACCCGACTCAGGCCCAGCTAGTTGCATCCTGATCGATCACATTTGTGTTCGACCGGGTTCACAATCATTTGTGTGCCTGTTTTTGTAAATTAAACTAGATAGGCCCTAGCTCGATTAGCCAAGAAATTAAGTGAATGGAGTCTTATTATCTACTGATAAATAACTCTAGCAGTTATTAGCTGAAGAAACTCTCCTTAATTAACTAGGTCCAAGGTAATTAAACTACTGAGTTGAGGAAACTAAATAAAAAAAAAATATCTAGAAAATTAAACCTTCATGAAAAGCTAGCTTCAAGCTAGTTAATAGAGTTTGCACTTGTTGCAATGATGGGTCTTTTCATCCACCGGACCTGCACATTTGTAGCAGAATGATCTCTTGCACCTGAGCAGAATGACGGCATTATCTTTTCACAATTAATTAATTAATTAATTAATTAATTAATTAATTAATTAGTTAGTTAAGAATTATTAATTAAGCGTTTTGGTACCTGCACCTCATGTAATTACAGCCTTGGGTCCTCTGGATGAAGAAGCCGCAGTGGGGGCACCTCTGCCACTTGTTGTCCTTGGCCAGATTCACCAGGCTCCGCCCGTTCTCGTCGACCACCAGACTGCGGTAGTCCTCGCACGTGTAGTTCTCGTGCCACGGCACCTTGCACCTCGCGCACAGCTGCCTCCGGCAATGCAGGCAATTGGCCAGCGCCGTCAGATTCGACTCCTCATCGTGGATCAGCAGGGCCGAGCAGTCGTCGAAGGGGCAGTAGAATCTCGCTGGGCCGGCGATCGCCTCCTCGCACAGCCGGTCGCACCACCGGTCGAACACCCCGTCGGGGAGGATGAATCGGCACGACTCCGGATCCACGACCCCTGCCTCGCACTCGGGGCACCCGATCGACGCCTCGTTCGCCGCCACCTTCGCCGCCACGTACTGCGACACGCAGGTGGCGCAGTACGCGTGGTCGCAGCCCCTGACGGCCACGCACTGGAACGAGTACTTCTCCTCCATGCAGATGGCGCAGAAGCAGGGCATGAGGAGGGCTCCCCGGAGCTCGGAACCCTCCCGCGCCTCGTCGTCTCTGGCGATCTCCGAGTGCGGGCAGCCGTGCTCCATTACTTTCTCGAACGAGTACTTGTCTTCGACGCAGATGCTGCAGTATTTGTCGTCCAATTGACGCGTGGAAACGCGATTGCCGTCGGCGGAGGCAGCGATTTCATGACGGTCGGGGCGGCGGCGGTTGTGGAAGAAGAAGCACCGGAAGAGAGGACGAATTCTGAACGGCATAAAGAAGAACATTCCGATTACGGAAGGAAGTAGAATGTAGGGAAGACGAAACATATTTTCTTTGTTTTTTTAACGTCAAATAACAAGGAATATAATCCACTAAACTAGATAAGAATGGAAAGTAAAATCAATCTAATATGATTTTCTTTCTTTTTAACGTCAAGTATATCCATGACTAATTGACTATTTCAATTCCTACGGAGAAATCTGCTAGGTGGAAAAGAACTCATTTATCTGTTTTTTTAATGATTAAAATAGAAAAAAATTGTTTAAAAAAGAAACAAAAGATATGAAATTGAACCGTATTTAAAATAGATTAATTTATATGGTAATTTAATTAATAAATTTTATAATTATAAATAAGTCAAGTTGAGTCCAGTTTTGAAATATTCAAACTTATTTAATAATGTAAATTAACCGAATCAAATCGAACCGAGCTTAAAATCAACCAAGCTATTGAAATGATTATTCAAATTTAACTTGGTTTATTTTTTATGAGCTTCAGCTTGGTTCAAGTTTGATCTGAACTTAGTTCGTTGAGATGTTATCGAGCTCTAAATTCACACTTATTTGATTGTTTGAAATTTTTACTTATTTGATTGATTATTGAACTTGATAATTTAAAGTTGTATACTTATTTTAATAAATTTATTTATTATATTGATAGAGTTATTAATATTATTCATAAACATTATTTATAAATATTATTCTCGAATGTTCATGACATTATTAACAAATATTATTTACGAACATTAACTAATTAACTAATATATGTGTTCAAACATATTAATTCGTTTAATTTAATAAATTATTTAAATTTATTTATTTAATTAATTTTTTATATTTTAATGAATATATATAAATTCTTATTAAATCAAGCACTTACACGTTGGATTTATTTACCATATGAATATAAATAAATTGTTATTAAATTGAAATTCATTTACTGTCAATATTCTAAAATTAAAACTAGTTCAATTCTTAGAGAGAGATCTATTTCGGTAGTGGAAAACAACTCTCTTCTCACGATCAAAATGGAAAAGATTTAAACTAATACATTTACAAATTGAACTATTTAAAATTGAATTAGTCGAATTCATTTTTAATTAATTAAACAATTAAATTTACTATTAAAATAGAATACATAAACAAAATAATGAATTAATTAAAAAAATTAAAAGTTCAAAAATAAAAATTAATAATATTTTAATAATTTTTATTATTTAATACAAACTTGATGAGCATGGATTGTAAAATTTATCTAATTTTCCTGGTTAACATCAAATAATATAAGAAATATTTCTTACAGCGAAACTAAGAAAATGTTACAATTTAAGTCTCTACTAAGATATATGTCAGCGCTACATTTAACGAAAAAATTTAGATTGGGTGGTCGTGAACCCAAGGACCGACGAGTGAAAAAAATTCATAAATTTGTTTTCACGAGTGAAATATTGATTCAGCACTCCGGATGACCTTATAGAGAAGGTGAAGATTGCAAGAGTCTATTGACAACGATTTAGTATAACAGTTCTATTAATTATCTTATGGACGAATGAAAATTTTTCGTAAAACCGAACAAAATGTAATATGATCTCGGGCCAACTTGCGTGTAGCTTGGCCCGGCAACCTAGCACCCAGTCAGAAGAAAGATGGTCAGTGGGATGTAGGGGCCTGTCGGACAGGTGTCAAGTGGGCTCGGGTTCCTAAGCTTAAGCGTTGTGGCCCACGCGCTTTAGTATCAGTCAGATCTCGGGTCAGATGTCCGTGCCCTAAGATTCATCCCTGCTTGGCTCCTCGCAGACGCGTGGCGGTCCACGCTCCAAGGGTAAGTCCAAGTTGGAGGATGCGTTACTCAGTGCCCCCAGTCGGCACTCTCATAGGCCCTCAGCCGACCTCGTTACTCAGTGTCCCCAGTCGGCACCCTCATAGGCCCTCAGCCGACCTCGTTACTCAGTGCCCCTAGTCGGCACCCTCATAGGCCCTCAGCCGGCCTCGTTACTCAGTGCCCCCAGTCGGCACAACCACTCCCTGACACTAGGCTACTAGAAGCTGTACGGGGTCGGCGCAGGACTAGGACCATCTTGGTCCCAAGTAGCAGATAACTTGCCGAGGTATTAATTTCCTTGCCATATCCTGTCTCCCCGTACCAAGCCCATGTACCTTGATGTCAGACCGAGCAGCGTCCAACGGTGCCAACCCTTAAGTTGACAGTGCCCCTTTCCTCAACACAGCATGCACTACTTTATCCTGCCACCTCTGGTCATGCCATACCTTGTCCTCGCTACATGACAACGGGTGACAGGTGGGGTAGAAATTGTCAGCTTCCCCAGCTATATAAGCCTCCTAACTCCGCCTTTTCCAGGTACGCGCAATAGTGCAATTCTTACTGTTCTAATGCTTTCTAACGCCATCACCTAGTACTGACTTGACCGTCGGAGTGCCTGGCCGGGGATTTTTCCCGACGGGTTCTAACGGTCCCTGTCTTGCAGGTCAGAGGCAATCCCATTCGTTAAGCCACCTCGAAGACCTCGCTCTCCCCGGAGGCTCACTCAGCTGTAAGGGCGTCCATCTCATTTCACGACAGGATCAAATTTGGCGCTAGAAGGAGGGACACCAGCAGCCTGATTGGAAGTGGAGATGGCTGACCCTGACCAGGTGAATGTGGATGTCTCTCGCGAGGAGTACGAGGTGCTCATGGCTACGCGAGCTCAACAGAGGGCTTCCCAAAGGCCCTCCCAAGCTGCCAGCCAGGGGCCTCAGGGCCCAAAGCCGGCTGCGCGTCGAATTTCGGGAGGACAAGGCAGACCTGCCAGACCTGGGGGGGGGGGGGGGGGGGCTCTGCACCTCCTCCTGTGGCGGTCCCCCGGGAGCAAGGCGGCGAGGCCCATTCGATGTTGGCAGAGGCCTCAGTTTCCAACCCGGTGTGCGGGAGGCGACCGGAAAAGGGAAAGGCGCCGGCTGACCCTTTACTTCAACCATGCTGGTGCTCAGTCCTTTTGCTCTCTGGGTTTTGGAGGACCCTGTGCCCCGCCATCTTCGGTTCTTCACCGTTCCTGAGTACACGAGAACCACTGATCCGGAGGAACATTTGATGAAGTTCGAGAGCGCGGCTCTGCTTCATCAGTATCTGGAAGGCGTCAAGTATCAAGCCTTCCTAACCACCCTCTCGGGCGCAGCTCAGAGATGGTTTGGTCGGCTCCCCGAAGGGTCGATTGCGAGTTTTGAGGGGTTCAAAAAGGTGTTCTTGCAACACTTCGCTAGCAGTCGCCGACACCACAAGACGAGTTTTAATTTATTCGCCCTGAAGCAAGGGCCGAAAGAGACCCTCAAATCCTACATCAAGAGGTTCAACAAGTTGGCGATGGACGTGCCAACCACCACTCAAGAAGTCATGGTTAGCGCGTTCTCCCAGGGCTTGCAGGACGGGGAGTTTTTCCGCTCGCTAATCATGAAGCCCCCGAAGGACTTTGACAACCTTCTTGGCAAGGCTGTCAAATACATCAATGTGGAGGAGGTGCAGGCCGCTCGCCGGAAGGAGTCGGGTACCCCGGCACCTCCTCAACTTGTTCACGGTGCCAGGCCCCCGGGAGGGCCTATTCGTAGCTCGCGCGGGCCCGCCGAACATGCAGGCACAAAACGGCGCCATGTACAGTAGGTGGCCCAAGGGTGTTTTCCCTGCCCGATGAGGCCATACTGCACCTTCCACCAAAGCCACGGCTGTTGGTGCAGAATGCACCCAAGTCAAACCTGTGTTTTGATAATGGCAACAGAGGTCAAAAGTTAAGTCTTACTTGTTTTCTAACAAGTTACTCTAGTGTGCAAGAAAAGTCCTAGCGAAGGACTGCTAGGCACTGACGAAGGAATGCCAGGGTAAAAAGCCCTAGCGAAGGACTGCTAGGCACTGGCGAAGGAATGCCAGGGTAAAAAGCCCTAGCGAAGGACTGCTAGGCACTGGCGAAGGAATGCCAAAGTCAAAAGCCCTAGCGAAGGACTGCTAGGCGCTAGGCGAAGCACAGCCTGGGACTGAAGCACTAGCGAAGGAATGCTAGGCACCGGGCGAAGGGCAGCTCGGCATCCAAGACCTGACAAAGGACCGTCAGGCAAAAGTCCAACCAAAGGAACGGTTGGCATCAGGTAAATTCTCCCGAGAGGAGTAGATGAGGACGCGTTCCCCGTCGAGGGAACAGTAGGCGTCGGTTCGACCTAGGGCTCCATTTTGGGAGACCAAAGTCAGAACCAAGACAGCTAAGGCTGTATAACCTAATAAATTATTGTATTATTGTGTTTTGGACTAACCCTGGATGCAGGACCGAAGGAACGTGTGTCTGCAGCTCAGAAAGCCTCAAAGGAATAAGGCTACAGCTGACCAGGGCGCCCGGGGTGTCCCGGGCGCCCCCAAGGTGAACACAAAACACCCAAGTAAAAAGTATGCTTTGACAGTACATCTTGCGGGCGCCCCCGTGCTCCCGGGCGCCCCCAGTGCCAGCTACCGAAGCAGCGCCCTTCGAAGCCAGCGGATTACGCTTTGACCCGGTAAATCCGGGCGCCCCGAGCGCTCCGGGCGCCCCGAGCGCTCCGGGCGCCCCGGTCAAAGCGGATCCCGAAGATAAAGAGATCAGACGCTGACCGAGGAATTGCCGGATCGTGTGTCACGTGGGGGGGGGGGCGCCCCCGACGTCCCGGGCGCCCCCAGGCCCTATATAAAGGGCCCTCGACCAAGGCTTCAGGACATCATTTCTCTCAACGTCTCAAAGCTCTTCTGCTCTCGCGCTTCGCCTCGGAATCCTTCCAACTCGAGCCGACGATGTCCCACTGCTCCGGAAAAGTCGATCTACCCCGGACGTCGGTAAAAGAGCTATTTAAAATGTTTACTGTACTTAATTCTGTAATCCTTTGTAAACTATTTTGCGCCTAATATAGAATTGCCCAAAGTAAACGGTCAACGACCGTGGGCCTTGGAGTAGGAGTCGACCCAGGCTTCGACTCCGAACCAAGTAAAAACGACTGCGTCTCTGTGTTATTGTTTTTTTATTTCCGCTGTGCACTTGCTCTTAATTTTTCGAAAAACGAATACCGATATTCACCCCCCTCTATCGGTTCTATCGATCCAACAAGTGGTATCAAAGCGGGGAAGTTCAAATCTGGTGCAATCACCAGTTTGAAATTTTTTTTCGGATCTTTACTTTTTATTTTTTTTTGAATTTTCGTTACATATTTCGTTTGAATTTTTTTTCGAGGTTGGTGCAACACCCCTCGTTATTTTATTTATCCAGCACTACTAATCCAAGACCTAGTCTTGGAAAATTTGTTTTTCTGTTAGCTTTCTGTTACAGATTAAAATGGTCATGCAAGAAGGTTTTAGCACCGCCAGACCTCCACTTTTCAGTGGAGAAGACTTTTCTTACTGGAAAAGTCGCATGGAGGTCCACCTGAAAACTCAGGTGGACATGTGGATCATTATCCAGTCTGGTCTGGAGATCCCTAGAAACGCTTAGGACTTCCTCAAAGCTACTCAGAATGGGACAACGCCCTAAAGCGCAAGATAGAAGCCGACGCAAAAGCAACTCTGACTCTCCAATGCGGATTGACAAAAGAGGAGCTGAACCGGGTGGGCCCCTTCAACAGTGCGAAGGAGCTTTGGGCAAAATTGATCGAGCTGCACGAAGGGACATCGGATACTCGGATCAGTAAGAGGGATCTTCTACTGAACAAATTGTACACCATCAAGATGGCCGACAACGAAACAGCAGCCCAGCTCCACGCACGGATCCAAGAGTTGATGAACGGTCTTCACACTATAGGTCACAAGGTTGAAAACCGTGACTTAATAAGGTATGCCTTAAACGCTTTCCCTAGAAACACCTTGTGGACATATATGGTAGATGCATACAAGGTCTCAAGGGATCTTTCAAAAATAAAATTAGACGAATTGTTTTCCGAACTAGAACTGCACGAACAAACTAACACCAATATGGTCGAGAAAGGTATTGCTTTCGTTGCAGGTAAAATTGGAAGGACAACAAAGAAGAAGCCTGAACCTGAACCCGAGTCTAACTCAGACTCAGACTCGGAAGACGAAGAAGGAGATCAAACTAAGCTGGTCCGACTAGCCCGAAGCTACTACAAGGAGCTGAAGAACCGAACCAACAAACGGAAAATCAGCCGAAGAAAGGACGAACCAGCTGATCCCGCGAATGATAAAAACAAGCCCAATGTAACCTGCTACGAGTGCAAGAAAAAGGGCCACTACAAGACAGAATGTCCAAACTTAAAGGAAATCAAAAAGACAAGAAGAAAGAAAGCGCTCCAAGCAACCTGGGACGAATCTTCCTCAGAAGAAGAAGAAGAAGCACCCCAATCAAACCTACTAGCTCTGACCGCCTCAGATAAAGTCGAGACTGAGTCAGAATCAGAACAGGACGACGGCGAGCTGACCTTTACAGAAGACGGCGAAATTAAGGTAACTGGTTTCAATAGATGTCAATTAAGTGAACTAATTCATTTCTTTCTCGAGATTTGGCAAAAGCCAAACTCCGAGTCGAATCCCTCCGACAGGAAGTAAAACTCCTGAAAGAGGGAGCTGACACAAAACCCTTAACCGAGAAGGTTCAGGAAGGAACTCCTACTCAAGTTGAAAAACTTGAAAAGGAGAACTCCTCCCTGAAAACTCAGGTTAAGGATCTTAGATCAGCTTTAGAACGATTTACATCTGGTTCCAAGGGTCTTGACATGATCCTTGGAAAACAGAAATTAGTTCTAAATCGATCCGGACTGGGCTATAGAACCAAATCCCGACAAAGATCTTACTTTGCTATACTGAATCAGTCCAGAGGTAAAATTCAGGCATGGGTACCTAAACTATACCTGAACAAACCAACTGGATCAAATCAATATTGGACCCCCAAGGACAAGATTCACCTCTTACCTAACCATCACCGTGGCTTTAGTCTAGGGGGAGCCAAACTGAAAACAATATTCATTATTAGATAATAATTTAATTCTTGATTGCAATTGCTTGATTGATTGTTTATTTAAAATTCCTGCAATTTACCATGCTTAGATTTAGGAATGGTTAGTTAAGGACTGAACAAACTTAACTGAAACTTGACAATATAGTATTGGGTGGAGGTGAAATGATAGTACGTTAGGGAAGCCAATTTGGCGGAACTAGCCGAAGCTACCGATCCAAGACCCAAACTAGTTAGACCAGAAATTTTTCAAAGAATAATTTTGAAAATAAAATTTCATTAAAAGGCTTTGTCAAGGAAAGGGTGGATGATCCCATAAGGCTACGGCCAAAGAAGGCCTAGTGCCTCGCCAAGATCTGGAAGCCAACTTTTGAAATTCAAATTCAAATTATTTTTTGTCAAATTCGAATCTAACACAAAATTTCAGTTATTTGTAGATTTAAACATCTTTTCAAAAAATTTCAAGATTAATTAAGTTTTCAAAATTTAATTGTTTTCAAAATTAATTAAGTTTTCAAAATTTAATTATTTTCAAAATTAATTAAGCTATCAAAATTTAATTGTTCTCAAAATTAATCAAAATTTTCAAAATAGTCTTAACTATCAAAACATGTCTCACAAAACCTATAAGGCTAACGTGATTGAAAACCCTAGACTGGGTGAGACAGTAAGATTAAGATTGGAAATTCTTTTGATGTCTATAGTATGAGATAATCTTGTATTTAAGATCATAGTCAAACCATGGTCAACATAGTCAAACCATGGTCAACATAGTCAAACCATGGTCAAAGCAGTCAAATCATAGTCAAAACAGTCAAATCAATTCCAACCATGGTCAAACCGATTAAACCATGGTCAAATGATAACAAGATAAAATTTTGTCTTTTCCTATACTATTCCGGGCGCTCGGGACCACACGGGCGCCCCCCTCGATAGCTTTTTCTTTCCCCAAGACAGAAAAGCTGCCTTTGCCCTTGACCAGGGCGCCCGGAACCACGCGGGCGCCCCCATCACTTCCAATGCAGCAAAAGCTGCAAAAGCACCCTGTTGAGGGCGCTCGGGCTGTCCCGGGCGCCCCCAACCAGCCGAATCTCTGCCTTTGGCAGCAAGCACTGACCAGGGCGCCCGGAAGCTCCCGGGCGCCCCCGTTGATGTGCCTATATAAGGCACCCGAATTCCCCTTCTTTTCCCACACCAAAATTAACTCCCTTCTTCACTTCTTTCATTCCAAGGAGATCTTGCAAGTCCTCATCCTCAACCATGCCTCCCCGAGCTGTCCGGTATAATTACTATTTATTTTTCTTGCATTTAAATTATTTTTAATGCATTATCTTTATGCTTCCTTTAATCTCCTTAACTTAGAAGACGCCGACCAAACCCAGCCAACCCCGGTGCCGAACCTAGTCCGGACCCTAGATTTCCTACACTAGAATTATGTAATAAATTTGCTCAAACCATTTACAAGCCTATTAAAACAAGCTATCTAAATAGGCACTTCTTTACCCAATCATGTCCCGTCGCCATGAATATAATCAACTTCTATCAATTAGATAATCTTGTCTTCTGCATTCATACCATTAATGAATCCTTATGTGCAGAGTTTTACAACAACATAATTCGACAAGATAATCTAATGTTTCACACTACTGTCCAAGGGATACCTTTGTCTATCACCCCTACCTTGTTGAACCGATTCCTAGGACTACGACCTTCTCAGTCCACATTTTGCTGCTATCCTCCTAGGAACCCCCCATTTGATCCTCCCTACTCAGACATTACCCTAGATACCATCCACTCCTATTTCTATAGGGCAGACCTCCCCGCAAATAGACGTTTCCAAGCCGTTGAACTTCAGGCACAGGACTATGCCTTGTATAGAGTCCTGGTCCACTGTATCTTACCACTCTCCACCAGAGATCTCGGAACTATGTGACCCTTTCATGCTTTCCTTCTATATGCCCTAGTCCATCACCTTGATATAGACATCGGACTCCATATGTTTCATACCATTCTGCATGCGTCTAGTGTCACGACTCAGGGACGAGTACGCACTCCATACTGTCACATCATCACTTCTCTACTTCATCACCACGGTCGTGACATAACCTTGGGTGAAATAACCGCTATGACCGACTTTGACGAAATAGGATTTAGGAACTTCTCATTAGCGGGTCTAGAGGTATCGGCCACCGGGGTTCTGAGTTGGAGACGACAGCAGGCCGGGGCTCCGATCGGATCAGACGAGGAGGTTGAAGTCGACATTGGGGATCTGGCAGCAGCAGCCCGAGCACACATCGACGAGCCCGCTCCACTGACACTCTACCAGAGAGTGACACATTTAGAGACAAAGGTTCAGAGTCTCCGAGAGGAGGTCGAAGCCTATCATATAGAGCAGATGGACGCTCGTCGAGCCGATCGAGAAGTGGCTGATGCACGATTCATTGAAATGATGGCACGATTCGATTCATGGCAGCCTGGTCCGTCTGATCATCCCGGTCCCTCGTCCTAGATTTGATTAGTATTGTACTAGTACATATTTGACTGCCCCTACTCAATAGGGTTGACTTGTGCTTGACTGTATGACTATATTGAACCTTGAGTACCTGTTTTATTCTATGTTGACTAGATTATGATTACTGGTTTCTTGTCAATTTGGCATTTAGGATTGTGTTCTGTAGAATAAATTAATTTTTTTTCTGCTCTATAGAATTGATTTAAATTTTTTTTTTCTAAAAATAGAATTTGAAAAACTGTTTTACTTAATTTCAAAATCAGTTTTCATTTTCGACTTAGTTTTATTTCAAAACTACCCCCTTTCAAAACTAGGGCTTTTTCGAAAATGGACTTAGCCTAGGCCCTAACCCTAGAACTGCATGCACCTATAGATTTAGAAGCCAGCATCTCACAAGCACCTTAGGGTACTTTTGGTTGATAACCTAGAAAGGGTTGAGATGCTTAGGTCTTTGCCTTAATTCAAGATGCTTTAAGTCAGTGCATCTGCAGTAATTGGGACACTAAATACAACTTACACAACAATCAAGTTGAGTGTCAAATTTAGAAAATCTAACTTGAACAGAAACACTTAACTTGACTAACCCTAGCAAAAACTACTGTTTCTAGCAGTTAGTAAGTAGCTAATTGGGTTAGACAGGTCCCTACAGAGAAAATTGACTGATTTAGTTTAAGTCTAATTATGAATTGGTTCAGTACAGCAAAATTCTACTTATTTCCTTTATGCAATCTTATTTCTGCTATATTTATCTGTTTTGATATATGGCAAAGGGGGAGAGATAGGAAAGGAGAGAGTAAAACTAATTTTTGTTAACTCTATCGTAAAACTAATTTTTGTTAACTCTATCCTTTATTCAAAAAGTTTTCAAAAATTTTCTTATCCTTTATTCAAAATTTTCAAAAATACTTAAGCTTTTCAAAATTGACTAAAGTACTTAAGTTCTTAAAAGCTTTCAAAATTTTTACTTAAGCTTTCAAAATTTTGCTAAGTACACAAGCCTTTCAAAATTTTCTAACTTAAGCTTGTCAAAATTTTTGCTTTCAAAATTTTGCTAAGTACACAAGCCTTTCAAAATTTTCTAACTTAAGCTTGTCAAAATTTTTGTAAAACTTCTATAAGTACTTTAAGCTTAAGTTTCTCAAAACTGTATAAGTACAATGTTTCTAAGTACTTAAGTTTTCAAAATTATTAAGTACTTAAGTTTTCAAAATTATTAAGTACTTAAGTTTTCCAAATGTACTAAAGTGTTTCAATGTTTACTAAGTACTTAAGCCTTTTAAATCCTACTAAGTACTTAAGCTTTTTAAATACTACTAAGTACTTAAGCTAACACTTTCAAAACATTTGAGTACCTTAAAACTTAAAGCTTCAAACTTTTTAAGTACTCAAAAATCATGCTTCAAAAACTCTCTTATGTACTTTTAACTTAAGTTATTAAAAGATTTCTAAGTACCTAAAACCTTAAGTTTTTCAAAGTACAAGTAAAGTTTTTTTTAACCCCACGAATTTTTGAAAAATCTAGGGGGAGATTCTTTCCAGGGGGAGGGAACAAAATTTAACCTTTTTATGCTTGCTTAAACTTAACTTTTTGAACTAGGGTTGCCATAAATCAAAAAGGGGGAGATTATTGGTGCAGAATGCACCCAAGTCAAACCTGTGTTTTGATAATGGCAACAGAGGTCAAAAGTTAAGTTTACTTATTTTCTAACAAGTTACTCTAGTGTGCAGGAAAAGTCCTAGCGAAGGACTGCTAGGCACTGGCGAAGAAATGCCAGGGTAAAAAGCCCTAGCGAAGGACTGCTAGGCACCGGCGAAGGAATGCCAGGGTAAAAAGCCCTAGCGAAGGACTGCTAGGCACTGGCGAAGGAATGCCAGAGTCAAAAGCCCTAGTGAAGGACTGCTAGGCGCCAGGCGAAGGACAGCCTGGGACTGAAGCACTAGCGAAGGAATGCTAGGCACCGGGCAAAGGGCAGCTCGGCATCCAAGACCTGACAAAGGACCGTCAGGCAAAAGTCCAACCAAAGGAATGGTTGGCATCAGGTAAATTCTCCCGAGAGGAGTAGGTGAGTACGTGTTCCCCGTCGAGGGAACAGTAGGCGTCGGTTCGACCTAGGGCTCCATTTTGGGAGACCAAAGTCAGAACCAAGACAGCTAAGGCTCTATAACCTAATAAATATTGTATTATTGTGTTTTGGACTAACCCTGGATGCAGGACCGAAGGAACGTGTGCCTGCAGCTCAGAAAGCCTCAAAGGAATAAGGCTACAGCTGACCAGGGCGCCCGGAGTGTCCCGGGCGCCCCCAAGGTGAACACAAAACACCCAAGTAAAAAGTATGCTTCGACAGTACATCCTGCGGGTGCCCCCGTGCTCCCGGGCGCCCCCTGCGTCCCGGGCACCCCCAGTGCCAGCTACCGAAGCAGCGCCCTTCGAAGCCAGCGGATAACGCTTTGACCCGGTCAATCCGGGCGCCCCGAGCGCTCCGGGCGCCCCGGTCAAAGCGGATCCCGAAGATAAAGAGATCAGACGCTGACCGAGGAATTGCCGGATCGTGTGACACGTGGGGGGGGGGGGCGCCCCAGACGTCCCGGGCACCCCCAGGCCCTATATAAAGGGCCCTCGACCAAGGCTTCAGGACATCATTTCTCTCAACGTCTCAAAGCTCTTCTGCTCTCGCGCTTCACCTCGGAATCCTTCCAACTCGAGCCGACGACGTCCCACTGCTTCGGAAATGTCGATCTACCCCGGACGTCGGTAAAAGAGCTATTTAAAAAGTTTACTGTACTTAATTATGTAATCCTTTGTAAACTATTTTGCGCCTAATATAGAATTGCCCAAAGTAAACGGTCAACGACCGTGGGCCTTGGAGTAGGAGTCGACCCAGGCTCCGAACCAAGTAAAAATGACTGCGTCTCTGTGTTATTGTTTTTTTTATTTCCGCTGTGCACTTGCTCTTAATTTTTCGAAAAACGAATACCGATATTCACCCCCTCTATCGGTTCTATCGATCCAACAACGACTATGCCACCGAGGAATGTCATCAGGCTGGTAGGGGTCAGGCTCCTGCCCCCAGAGGACGAGGGCGACAAACACCTCCCGGACGGGGCGCAGGTCGCGGTGGGCCAAATGTCGACCCGGTGGCCGAAGAGTTGCGGGAAAACCCCCCGGCTGCCCGTAATATATTCCCCCAAGGGAACCGAGAGGGGGATGAGGAGATGGAGGAAGAGCATGCCAATCAACAGAATGCCATCCGAGGAGGCGTACATGTCATCTCGGGTGGACCAACAGGAGGAGACTGCCACCGTGCTCGGAAGGCACAAGTGCGCCAGTTGGAGATCCATCAAGTCGGCACTAGTCTGGCCCAAGCGGAGGGGTTACAAATCAGTTTCGGGCCCCAAGATCTGCAGGGGTTAGCAGTCCCTCACGATGACGCGCTGGTAATCATCGCCAACTATGAGGTCCACCGCACCATAGTGGACACTGGTAGTTCGGTCAACATACTCTATAAAAGAGCGTTTGACCAACTCCAGATCGAGAGGTCCCAGCTGAACCCAGTAGCGACCCCATTGTTCGGCTTCACGGGAAACCCGGTGCAGCCCGTTGGTTAGATTCGGCTGGCCGTATCTCTAGGAGAGGAGCCGCTGAAGAGGACTTGGTGGTCCACCTTTTTGGTGGTAGATGCGCCTTCGTCCTACAATGCCATCTTGGGTCAACCGACCCTCAACGATTTCCAGGCCGTCGCCTCCACCTTTTATCTGAAGGTTAAGTTCCCAGTCGGGGACAAGGTAGGAGAGGTAAGGGCGACCAAAATGTGTCCTGGAGATGCTACGTGGACGACATTCGGGTAGACAGCCGCAAGGCTCCCCGAGCCTTCCCCGACTGCAACATGGTTCATGTGTCCCCTTGGTCCGAGTTGCACGAGGACAAAGAGGAAGTGCAGCTCCTCCCGGATCAGGAGGAATCCCGATTCAAGATCACCGCTGGGCTGCCAGAGGAGCTGAAGGAGCCCTTGTTGGAATGCTTGGCTCGAAACCAAGATGTCTTTGCCTGGTCAGTTAAAGAACTGAGAGGCGTCCGACCGGAGGTGGCGGAACACCGCCTCCATGTATATCTCCACGCTCGCCCCGTGAAGCAAAGGAAGCGGGACTTCAGCACTGAGCAGAACAAGGCGATCAGGGCTGAGATCGAGAGACTGATGGAGGCAGGGCACATCAGGGAGGTACAATTTCTGGCCTGGTTGGCCAATGTGGTGCTGGTACCCAAGCCGGACAACAGGTGGCGGATCTGCATTGACTTTCGGGACCTCAACAAGGCTTGCCCGAAAGATTGTTACCCCCTGCCTTGGATTGATCAGATGGTGAACTCGACAGCTGGTAGTAAGTTCATATCTATGCTGGACGCTTACCAGGGGTTTCATCAAGTACCCCTGGCCGCTGAAGATCAAGAGAAGGTTAGCTTCATTACGGTAGACGACACTTACTGCTATACCGTCATGCCGTTCGGGTTGAAGAATGCTGGAGCCACATACCAGCGTATGATGAACAAAGTCTTCCGGTCCCAGATCGGAAGAAATGTGGAGGTATATGTCGATGACATCCTCATCAAGTCTACCCGCGCTGAGGACTTGGTGGCGGATGTCGAAGAAACTTGCCAGACGCTGAGGATATCTGGGCTCAAACTGAACCCAGCCAAATGCCTTTTTGGGGTCCGAAGGGGGAATTTCTTGGGCTATATTGTGACTGAGCGGGGCATCGAAGCCAACCCAGGCAAGGTTAAGGCTTTACTGGATATGCCCCCGCCTCGGAATCTACGGGAGGCTCAGTGGCTCGCTGGGCGAATCACTGCCTTATCTCGGTTTATTTCTCGATCGGCAGAACGAGGGTTGCCTTTCTTCAGAACCCTCCGCAAGGCTACTAAATTCCAATGGGATGCTGATTGTGATAAGGCATTCGAAGAGCTGAAGGCTTACCTCGCTGAGCTGCCCGTGTTGGCAAAACCGGAGGTCGCGGAGATTTTGTATGTGTATCTGGCTACATTGGCTGACTCGGTCAGCCTGGTTTTGGTTAAGCAGGAAGCGGCTGAGCAGCAGCCCGTGTACTTCTTCGCTCATTTATTAAAGGGAGCCGAGTGCCGCTATACGACACTCGAGAGATTGATGTATGTGCTATTGTTGGGTGCTCGGTGGTTTCGTCCTTATTTCTTGGCGCATCCTATCATGGTATTGACAAACAACAACCTAGGCCGAGTGGCCTCAAATCCTGAAGCATCTGGGTGACTGATTAAGTGGACTACCAAGCTGAGAAAATATGATATTCGGTACCAGCCTCGACTAGCTATCATGGCTCAGGCACTAGCTGACTTCTTATGTGAGTTGCATTCAGATGAAATTGAGGAGGCATGGCAGATATTTGTGAATGGCTCGTCAGCTAGGGCGGGAAGCGGAATTGGCATTCTGATGATCTCCCCGAGTGGAGAAAAAATGCACCTGTCTGTGCGGCTAGAATACAAGGCCACGAATAATAAGGCCAAGTATGAGGCCCTTATAGCTGGATTGCAGGCCGCTAGGCATGTAGGGGAAGCCCGAGTGGTGCTTCACTCAGATTCCCAACTAGTTACGCAACAAGTGTCTGGGCAATTCAAGGTCAACAGTGACCGACTATAGGCCTTCATCGAGGCCTATGAGAAGTTGAAAACTGAGTTCAAAGAAGTGCAAGTAAGGAAGATCCCACGGGAGGAGAACTTCAAGGCAGATAAATTGGCTAAACTAGCCAGTTCAGTTGGCTCATGGGTACTTTCTCAGGAGGGTGGCCCGGCGTTGCTGATCATGCAGATAGAAATGCAAGCCGATTTGGAGTTGGAGTCCGACTGACGAGCCCCGATCATCACCTACCTTACTAAGGGGGTCTTGCCAACTGACCGAGAGGAAGCTCGGTGGCTCAAGAAGCATGTGTCCAGGTATACCATGGTTGGCGACGTCCTATACAAGAGATCGTTTTCCCGACCTCTTCTCAAATGTCTGAGTGAAGAGGATGCTGACTACGTACTGAGGGAAATTCACTTGGGGATCTCCGGACACCATGCTGGAGCTCGTACAATGGATAGGAAGGCAATAATTCGGGCTATTACTGGCCGACCCTGCAGAAAGATGCTAATGAGTTGGTTGCCACCTGCCTGTCTTGCCAGAAGCATCATTGTCTGCCACACTGACCCACGGAGACGCTAAGAGCATCAGCAGTCTCTTGCCCTTTTGATCAGTGGGGCATGGATATTGTAGGACCATTCCCAACTGCCGCGACCCAGAAGAAGTTTCTGCTGGTGGCCGTCGATTATTTTTCCATGTGGATAGAAGATAAGGCTCTGTCGTGCATCACTGAGCAGGCGGTAATGAAGTTCTTGTGGCGAGACATACTGTGTCGGTATGGAATCCCGCATAAGCTCGTCTCCGACAACGGAAGACAGTTCCAGGGTAGGAGTATACAAGAATGGTGCGCCAAGTACGACATCAAGCAAGCTTTCACCTCGGTGGTCTACTCTCAAAGTAATGGTCAGGCGAAAGTGGCCAATCGGGAGATCCTTAGAGATTAAAGACTAAGCTCGACCACGTCAGTGGAACATGGGTAGAGGAGCTCCTGAGCATCCTATGGCCCTTGAGGACCACAATCAAAGAAACAACCGGGTGCACGCCTTTTCAACTAGTCTATGGGAGTGAGGCTGCGATCCCGGTCGAGGTCGGGTGCGAATCAGATCGAAGGGCGACCTATGATGAAGATTATTCAGAAACGCGGCGGTTGGAGCTGGACCTGGTTAACGAAATCCGAGACAAAGCAGCCGCTCGGATGTTCGCATATCGGCAAAAGATGAAACAAAAGTATGACCGGAAGGTGTTGCCGAGGGCATTCCAAGTGGGTGACCTTATCTGGAAGAGGATCAAACCCGTGGGAGACGTGAGTAAGCTGGAGCCATAATGGGGAGGGCCCTTCAAGATTGTTCAGAAGCTCGCTTCAGGAGCTTATTACCTAGAGAATGAGAAGGGAAAAAGGTTGGATCGACCCTGGAGTGCGATCCACCTTCAGCCCTATTGGGCCGCCGAGTGAAAAATTATGATGTAAACGTCAAGCATGCACGGCAGTGGAAGAACATGGTCCTTATCCCGCTCGCAGATGTACTGGACTCTCGAGCTATTATCCCGCAGCTCGGCTGCTCAGTAAAACGCGTGGCGTTCCACACTCCCTGGGTCCTGCCCGACTGTGTGTGCTACATTTCCCGAAGCTCGGCTACTCAGTAAGACACGTGGCGTCCCACGCTCCCTGAGTCCTGCCCGACTATGTGCGCTATTTATCCTGCAGCTCGGCTGCTTAGTAAGACGCGTGGCGTCCCACGCTCTTTGAGTCCAGCCCGACTGTGTGCGCTATTTATCCCGCAGCTCGGCTGCTCAGTAAGACGCGTGGCGTTCCACGCTCCCTGGGTCTGATAGATCGTCATGGCATGCTAGAGGGGGGGGGGGTGAATAGCATTTTTCGTTGTTTTCTCTACAATTGTCGTTAGCGCAGCGGAACAATAATATGCAAAAGAAAAAGAGTACAATGCTAACAACAAGAGTTACTTGGTATACACCCAGATGGGTGACTAATCCAAGGATCCACACCGCGAGCACCACTTCCACTATCGAGAAACCTCCTTTAGGTGGAGAAACCTTTACAGAATGATCTTCCTCTTTACAAAATGCAGTAATATGAGAGAGGAAGTAGAAGACACTCTTCAGACGAGCAGCACTTCGACACTGTACGGAACCGTACCGCTCACATGCAAAAACGTACTCCTTTTATAGGAGAACAGGACAGACTTGGAGTCTGTCCAGCCCCGCACCAGTCGACTGCCCCTGGGGCAGTCGACTGGCCTAGCATTAATTGCTAGCCAACGGCTAGTTTTCGAGGTATACCAGTCGACTGCCTTGGGGCTAGTCGACTGGTCCGAGGCCGAAAACTCTCTGTGAGTTTTGGCAGTCGATTGGACCTGGGCCAGTCGACTGCCCTGCCTCTTAGCTTAGTTCCAGCCACTCCAGACCTTCTCCTTCACGTCTGCCTTCAGGTCTGCTCCCTTGGCTTGCCTCTTGAAGTCCTCTTCCTTGGCTATCGTCCCTCGGATGGGCACGCAAGCCTTCCCTTGGCTTGCCTCCATGCCACCTTCACGTGTGTCCTTGAAGTCCACTTCCCGGCTTTCCCTTGGAGTTATCCTCTCTCGGCTCTCATCCCTTGGACATGTCCACCATGTGTGATTCTCCAAGTCTTGCAAACTCAATCACACACATCAAATACAACACAACACTCTAACTTTAAACATATTCACCCACACACATCAAAACCATGATCTTCCAATCATTTAAGGGTCGATTGCCTCAACAATCTCCCCCTTTTTGATGTGTGGCAATATGTTTAAGTTTAGAGATTAACAACAGCTAGCAATAGCAATAGCAAAAGATAGCAATTGAAAAAGCATAGGACATAGTAACCCTAAGAGGTAACCTCCCTTTTAATTCATGTCTTCTCCCATTTTCAATTCTAATCATAATCCAAGTTAAGTTTCCACTTAACACTAAACACCATTGAAAATGTAAGACATATAGAAACCTAAGAGGTAACCTCCCCCTTAATCTATGTCTTCTCTCCATTTTTAATCATTCAAGGTTTAAGTGGGAAAGAAAACCTTAAACCATCCATTCCAAGTTAAAATTCTAACTTACACCACCCATTCTCCCCCTTTGACACCATCAAAATGATTGCCTTAAGCAACCAAATCCTATGACATCAAATGAGAGAAAACTGCATTTCTGAAAGTTCTCACAGAAGTTGAAACCAGGCGTGCCAGTCGACTGGCCCTGGGGCAGTCGACTGATACGCTATCAGTGACAATTTTCAGCTTTTGTTCCGAAATTTAGAAACTCTCAGAAAAATCCAAAAAAATCCAAAAATTCTAAAATTTTGCAGACATGTTTAAATGATATACTCTATCAAGGAAAAATATCAGTCCATATAAAATTTCAAACATGCATGACTTTTGATAAAACTCCAGAATCTTTGAAAACCACCAAGTTTTATACCAAACTTACAATTTAATTTTGCAATTATATGACTTTCAAAAGCATGACAAATTATATAAAGCATAAAATGATTTTCAAAAGTTTAAAATGTCCAACTATGATCTTTGGGCAAAGTGTCCATTGATTAAACACTTGCCTTCCCCATAGTTGATCTAGTTTTCATATGTTGATACTTCTAATGGTTCAACAATGTGCCACAAGCACAAGTGAGCCAAATGTATCACCCTAATGGATCAAGCCCCCCTTTTTCAAATGTTCCAAAGTTCATCCTACACTTCTACAAAACACATTCCAAGGCCTCTTCTTAAGGATGTAAATTCCGATTCGGGAAGAGGCTTGGTAAAGATGTCGGCTAGGTTCGACTTTGATTCAACATAGTGTAGTTCTATGTCTCCCCTTGCCACAAGGTCTCTAATGAAGTGATGTTTCACATCAATGTGTTTTGTCCTAGAGTGGTGAACCGGATTTTTGGTCAAATTAATTGTACTTACATTATCACACAAGACTTTGACCTTGGTATAATGTAACTCATAATCTTCCAAGGTGTGCATGATCCAAAGGAGTTGAGAAACACACCCACCATTGCCACATATTCCGCCTCCGTTGTTGATAGGGCAAAGCATGGTTGTTTCCTACTACTCCAACTAACTAAGGAAGACCCAAGAAAATGACACCCTCCACTAGTACTCTTCCTATCTAGCTTACAACCCGCATAATCCGAGTCGGTGTATCCAATAAGATCAACACTAGGGGTTCTTGGATACCAAAGTCCGACATTGAGGGTACGTTTGATATACCTTAAGATCCTCTTAACTACAACTAAATGAGACTCTTTGGCACAAGATTGATACCTTGCACACATACCTACCGCAAAAAGTATATCGGGTCTACTAGCAGTTAGGTATAGTAGGCTACCAATTATGCTCCTATATTGTTTGGAGTCTACCATTTTCCCTTCAAGGTCACTATCCATTTTCACATTGGTTCCTATTGGGGTGGATGCTACCTTAGCATTTTCTAAGCCAAACTTCTTTAACATCTCCTTAGCATATTTGGTTTGAAAGACATGTGTTCCTTCATTAGTTTGCTTAACCTGAAGTCCTAACAAGAAGGTTAACTCTCCTACAAGACTCATCTTAAATTCATCTTCCATACACTTGATGAATTCTTGTAAGAAGTCATTATTTGTTGACCCAAAAATAATATCATCTACATAGACTTGGGCAACAAATATGTCCTTATCCTTAGATTTTAGGAACAAAGTAGGGTCAATTATTCCTCTCCTAAACCCCTTAGACACTAGAAATGAAGAAAGCCTTTCATACCAAGCCGGGGGAGCTTGTTTCAATCCACATAGGGCTTTTCTTAATTTGTAAACGTGTCTTGGATAATTAGGGTCCTCAAAGCCGGGGGGGGGGGTTGTTCTACATAAACCTCTTCCTTAATGATCCCATTAAGGAATGCCGACTTCACATCCATTTGGTGAAGTGTGAAACCCATGTGAGCGGTATAGGCTAGCAGAATTCTAATAGATTCTAATCTAGCTACGGGGGCATAAGTTGTTGGATCGAGAGAAATGATAGAGGGGGGTGAATATCGTAAAACGTTCGGATTAGAGTTAGAGAAATTACGCAGCGGAAGAAATAAACAATCAACGCGAACACAAGATCTTTTACTTGGTTCGAAGTCACGGTTGGCTCCTACTCCAAGGCCCACGGTCGTTGACCGTTTACTGTGGACAATTCTATATGTGTGCAAAAATAGTTTACAAAATATATTACAAGAATAGTACAGTAAACTTAAAAGCAGCTCTTCGTTACCGACGTCTGGTGTAGATTGTATTATTGGAGCAAGAGGACGTCGTCGGCGCTTGTATCTTGAGTCGGGAGGTTTCAGGAGCAGAGCGCGGGACTAGAAGAGCGTGAATGTGTTGGAAGAATTTGTTGTTCGAAGCCTTGGGGTCGAGGGCCTTTTTATAGCCCCTGGGGGCGCCCGAAACGTCGGGGGCACCCCCCCCCCCCACGTGTCATCTGATCCGAGCTCCTCTCGGTCAGCTCTGATCCCTTCAAACTCGGGATCAGACTTTGACGGGGGCGCCCGGGTTGACTCGATCCGCTGGCTTCTCGCTGGCTTGAAGTTGATCCACTTTATTAGCTTGAGCTCGGGGCGCCCGGACCATCTGGGGCACCCGGGAGCATGGGGGCGCTCGGGAGCACGGGGGCGCCCCGCCCATGAGCTGTCGAAGTGTAATTTGCTCCACTTCTTTTGTATTCACCTTGGGGGCGCCCGGGAGACTCCGGGCGCCCGGGAGACTCCGGGCGCCCAGGAGACTCCGAGCGCCCTACTCAGCTTCTGCCTCACTCCTTTGAGGCTCTCTGAGCTGCAGACACTCGTTCCTTCGGTCCTGCATCCAGGGTTAGTCCAAAATAACATAGAGCAATAATATGTTAGTTTTATACAGCCTTAGCTGTCTTGGTTCTGACTTTGGGTCTCCAAAATGGAGCCCTAGGTCGAACCGACGCCTATTGTTCCCTCGACGGGGAACGCGTCCTCACATACTCCCCTCGGGAGAATTTACCTAATGCCAGCTGGCTCCTCTGGTTGGACTTTTGCCTAGCAGTCCTTCGCCAGGTGCCTAGCTGCCCTTCGCCAGGTCTTCAGTACCAAGCTGCCCTTCGCCTGGTGCATAGCAGTCCTTCGCTAGGTCTTTGTACCCTGGCATTCCTTCGCCAGGTGCCTAGCAGTCAATCGCTAGAGCTTTGTATCCTGGCATTCCTTTGCCAGGTGCCTAGCAGCCCTTCGCTAGGACTTTGTTTCCTGGCAGCCCTTCGCCAGGTGCCTAGCAGTCCTTTGCTAGGGCTTTGTATCCTGGCATTCCTTCGCCAGGTACCTAGCAGCCCTTCGCTAGGACTTTTTTTCCTGGCAGCCCTTCGCCAGGTGCCTAGCAGCCCTTCGCTAGGACTTCTTTCTGCACTGTAACGACCCGAAAAATTTTCTTAATATTTCTTTAAAATATTGAGCATGTCTAGATAATTTTCCGAGGGACCTAGAAATTTTAACACGAATTTTAACCTAGAAATCCATGCCTTTTCCATTTAAATTGGGGAAATAGGCACTAATGGGCCTTATATGGGCTTTCTAGTACCATGAATATTGGTGAATTTTAGGTAAAAATTTATAGAAATATAAAGAGATTTTAATGAGAAATATTAACATAATTATGGGGGAATTTTTAAGGGATTTTCGAAATAATAGAAAAATAAAATAAAAATAAAATGAAAAATTAGTGCATGCACCAAGGATTGAACCTTGGACCTCTTTTACAACCATGCATGCTCTAACCAATTCACCTAGCAAGGGGGTGCTATGAGGAAATGAAGTGGATTATGGTTAAGGCTTAGGGAAAATGAAGAGTCACCAAGGGAAGAGACACCATGACTCTTCACTCACCCTCCTTAATGTGTTATAAAGAGGGGGAATGAGAGTTACTTTCTTCCTTCCATCAAGTCCACCTTTCTTCTTCCTCCTCCCTCATTCTAGACGAAACCCCAAGAGGGGATTCTCCTTTGGAAAAGGTTCACCTAAGGCTCCATCTCCAAGATCCAAGGCTTTTACAAGGGTACAAAGGCTAGGGGTGGTCAAGAGGCAACAAGATCTTCATCCTTCTCCCAAATCTAAGGTCTATAATCAAGATCACCCAATGTAAGACTCCTTCACCTGTGGTATAATAGTTCCTTTGTGATTTTTAGCATAATATAAAGTTGGTTTTGGGTTTGATGTTGAGAAAACCATGTTTTGGACCCCTATAGTATTCGGCCAACATGGGCTTTGGGTCCATGATGATGTTAAAAATCTAAATCATGCTTTCTAATGTGTTCTCATGATGTTTAGAGAATAAGTATAATTTTTGGAAATTTTTGGAGTACCCTAAGACCCTTTAGGGATTGGGACCATTATAAGGATTCCATGGCTAGGGTTGGATTTAACCCTTCAACCATGTATCTTGTGTACCTTTATGATACAAGGGGAGGTTGAAAGGATTTATGTGAATTTTCACAAGGTCGTGTGACCCTAAGGGTTTCGGCCAAGAAGGTTCAAGAGCAAGGAGTTAGGGCTTACCTCAAGCAAGGGCCCTAATGACTCCTATGGTATGGTATGGAAGGTGTTAGATGATTAATTGGATATTTTATGAGTGCCCCATGGCTCTTACATGTTTCGGCCAACCCTAGGAAAATAGGGCTAAAAGTTAGGGTAAACCCTGATCATGAGCTCTAATGGTTCCTTATGGCCTTAGATGTATTGTATGGTTGTTTCTTTTTCCTTATGTTACCTTACATGTCATTGAATGATGGAATCCCTCCCTTGTAGGTTTCGGCCAAGCATGGTCACTAGGGTTTGGGTGGAGTTAGGGTTTGAAGAATGATGGGTTATGCTTTATTATGAAGTATATATAAAGGTTCAAGCATGTGGTAGAAATTAAGTTACCTATGACCCTAACCTTAAGCACCATGTTCCATGTGTGTATGTTTGGATGCCATGCTTAATAGGGTTATTTATGAATGTCTTATGTTCTATGCCATGCACTTGGATAGTAGGTAGCATGTTTATGGAAGTCCTACATATGCATGCTTGTGATAGATACCATGCCTATGTATGAAATGCAATGCTTACCTCATGTATCATGATCATGCAAGCACTATGAAAAAGAATGATGTTTTATGAATAAAGATGCATGCCATGTTTTATGAATGAAGATGCATACCATGTTTTATGAATGATGATGCATGCCATGTTTTATGAAAGAAGATGCATGCCATGTTTTATGAATGATGATGCATGCCATGTTTTATGAAAGAAGATGCATGCCATGTTTTATGAATGATGATGCATGCCATATTTTATGAAAGAAGATGTGATAACCGCGTTTTAGTCGTGTTACGGTTTCAAATACAATTAAAATATCGAATTCCTCTAACCTAATGTAGTATAGAGTAACTCGAGTCATCTCTCTCAAGGAATGTAATGACAGGTTAATAATCTTAGGATTCTAAATTATTACTTTTGGATTTTGGATATGAAACTGGGGTTTGTATTTGAACACTAAGACTACGAAATGAAACACAAAAGCAAGTAAGAAATCTAATCCTAATTAATGGACGACGATGCGAGTAAAGAAGATCTAATTTAATCTAAACTATACTGGCAAGGATTAAAAGCAACATAAAGGAAGCGATTAAGAAATAGAGCATTAATGAAACTTAACCTAATCTAACCTAATTGCATACTTAATCATAAGAAAAGAACCAACGAAACTAACTACCATTTAATAAGAAATGCATTGCAAGAATTTAAACTAGCCTAAGTTGAACAATTAAAGTAACAAAAATTGATTGGGACATTTCATCAAACAAGTAACAAGCATGAATCAAAATAAGTCAAATGCAAGCAATTTAAACATAGATGACAGAAATGGATTATAAGCATTCAACAATCAATAAAAGCATTCACTACATCAACCCAACTACACGAATCTGATGAAGAAGCTGTGAAAAACTGTGAAGAGGGGATACTGGCCGAATCTGATGAAGAAGAAGCTGCTGAAGAGGTCGGATGAAGGGCTGCTGATGAAGGATGGAGAAGTGGAGGTGGAGAAGAAGCTCCGGCCGGCGGCAGCGAGGTGGAGAGAAGAACCGCCGGCCTTCGTGAGGGAAGAGGCGTCGGGGTGGAAGAAGGTTCCGAGATGTGATGGCGTGATAAGATGAGATCCCCTTCTTTGGCTGCCCTAATCCCCTTTTCTACTCCTCCTTTCCACCCTTGATTTCCTCTGATGGGTGGCTGAGATCACTTGCAATGAAGCTCCATTAATCGTCGTTGCCAGATTCAAGTGGAGGGTTGTGATGACCCGTGCATTCGATCGCATCTGGACAGCCACTGATCGGACTAAATGGCTCTGGATCGGTCTGGGGACCGATCAGAAGTCTCCCTGATCGGTCTGGGGACCGATCAGGATGTGATCAGTAGCTAAAATTCTGAATTCTGCTGTGCCATCTGCTCCTGATCGGTCGCTGGACCGATCAGGCCTTCCCTGATCGGCCACTGGACCGATCAGGCCTTCCCTGATTGGTCTGGTGACCAATCAGGCCTTCCCCTGATTGGTCTGGTGACCAATCAGGCCTTCAACAGAATGAGATTTGAGGCTGATGTCGTTCTTTATGGATCCGTCTTCGCCCCGGATGTGCCCCTTTTGATTCGATGATGCACAAGCTGTCCCAAAAATTGAATAGAATGAAATATGAGTGAGAAAATGCAGAAAAATTAATTAACCAATGAAAATACATCCTATTCATAATTATGCATCATTTCATAAACAAATACACCCCAAAGCCTCAAATTCCCTCACTAATTGCACCAAATTTATCCGTCAAAATGCTAGTTATCAAGATGCATGCCATATTTACGAATGAAGATAATGCTCATGCCTTCAAGGCATCATGATACTATGCATTAAGTATGAACAATGAAAGGAGAAGCATGTTTTAAGTCATGCTTCATGTAACAAGGTTATGCTATGTTTAAATATGCCATGAATGTCTTATGAATGATGAAGCATGTAAAGTATTTTACTTTATGAATGGGTTTGTACCGGACCGAAGTATGGGTCTAAGGGATGGGCACCTTAAGAACGCCCTGGTTCTGGACTACCGACTATGCTGTCCACGGTTCTGGCACTACCGAAGCTGTGCAACAGGGATGGGCACCTTAAGAACGCCTCGGTTCGGGGACTACCGACTATGCTGTCCTTACCCTAGTAGGTCGAGGCTAGCTACCTCGTATTTACTTAGGGATGCGCGCACATGATGTATGTATGTGGTACAAGCCGGGGACCCCAATGATGTGATGATTATGTTTAAGTATTTAAAAGTATGATTTTAAAAGTTAAGCATCCTTATGTATATGCATTAGACTCATGCATTCATTCATGTTATGTATTCTGCCATGATAGTAATGTCTTATGTTTATGTTTATGCCAAGTATCATGCCATGCTAAGAATGTTTATTATGTTTATGTTTATGTCATGTATCATGTCATGCTAAGAATGTTTCTTATGTTTATGTTTATGCCAAGTATCATGCCATGCTAAGAATGTTTCTTATGTTTATGTTTATGCCAAGTATCATGCCATGCTAAGAATGTTTATTATGTTTATGTTTATGCCATGTATCATGCCATGCTAAGAATGTTTATTATGTTTATGTTTATGCCATGTATCATGCCATGCTAAGAAGGTTTATTTACGTTTAGGTTTATGCCATGTATCATGCCATGCTAAGAATGTTTATTGTGTTTATGTTCATGCCATGTCAAATATATGCTAAGTGATCCTAGATGCTTATGTTCTAAGTAGAGCACCAAGTATGTTAATGTTTCATGTGCTCATTATTAAGTGATGAATGGTTTTAGTGAGTAGGAAAGAGTCTTACTAAGCATGTGTGCTTATAGTCTTATTTCCTTATACCGCAGATCACGCAAGGGGGCAGTAAGGAAGCAACAGGAGGGCAAGAATGCATGTGTGTGGTAGTGACTTGGCCAAGAAAATAATATGTTTACTCATCTTATGCTAGAACCTTACCTTTGCTACTTATGCGCTTGAATGATGACTTATGTGACTCTATGACATGATGTTAAGTATGACATGATATGATGCTAAGTATGAAGTCAATATGCCAAGTTCCCATGTCATTATGTTAGGAATGGTAGTAGGTGCATGTATGTGTAAGATTAAAGTTATTCCGCTGCCTTATGATGTCTACCTGCCCTACTCATGTTAACGTAACGCCGCTTTATGGAAAGAAAAAAAAAAGTAGGCGTTACATGCACACTCAAGTAACTTTATTAGATCACAAATAAACTTAACTTTGAATCCTTTGCCAATATCAAAACAAGGTTCGATATGGTGCTTCCTGCACCAACAATCTCCCCCTTTTTGATTTATGGCATTACAATTCAAAGTTAAGTTAAAAACTTATAATAGTTAAGAACATAAGGTAAACAATGAAATATAACTGTTTATGAACAAAATAAATAGAGTTGAAAAAAATTCTTGATTTCTCATACTCCCCCTAAAACCCTGAATACTTGTGTTATAAAACACTTAAAACACTTAACTTTTACCTTTCCTCCCCCTTTGACATATATCAAAAACATACATGGGCGACCAAAGTTTCTAATAGGGAGTTTTACTAAAGTAAATTCAAGTCATGGATTTAACAATTTCCCAAAAACATAGTTGTCAAGAAAAACTTTAATTAAAACGTGACAACTCCTCTCCTTATATTTTAGGATATTAAAAAAAACTTCAAAAACATAATTTTCAAGAAAGAACTTAACAGTAGCTTACATTAGCCAACATTTTGAAAACAACTTTCCATTAAAAAATTTCAACTTTTGCACACATAGAAAAATTTCTTTGGAACATATTTTGTGCATTTAAAACTATTTAAAAAATCTTTAAATGGACAAGTTTTTGCCAAAACAAAGATTTATTTACTAAGAAAACTTTACTTAGAAACATTTGCCCAAAACTTTTCAAAGGTTTAGCTCAGACAAACTTTGTTTACTAAGGAAAAATCTACTTAGAAATATTTGCAAAAGATGCTCTTAGAAATTTTTGAAAGCACACTTAGAAATTCAACTTTGCTTTTTGAATAAGAGAAAGCTTTTGAAAAACATTTTGATTTTGAACAATTTGAGCTTTTTCTCTCCTTAGCTGTTTATTAATAAAGAAATATATTTTGAAAGAAGTCTTAAGAAAAAAAATTATGTATCAGAGCCTAAAAGTATAACTCTTGAAAGCCTAGCAAAAAGATTAAATTGCACAAACAAAGCTCTACTTTGAAAGGTATTGTGCAATTTAAAAAAAAAAGATTTTATATTTATAGGCAAATCTTTAGAAGATTCACATACTTAGAATACTATTTCCTTAGAAAAGTATTAGTACTTTTTAAAAACATTATATTTTGAAAAATAAAATAATGGTATTTTGAAAGAAAAATTATTTAAGTTCTCAAAAAGATTTTAAACGTGCAGTGCATGAAAACATCTAATTTTGAAAATGTTCAATAATTCTTTTAATTTGATCTCCCCCTAAACTTGACCCAGTCCTAGGAAGCTTGTTGACTACAAGCGATCTTCCTCTGAGTTTTAAGGTTCAGTTCAGATCAAAAGAATTATTTAATAATTTCAAAGATAATTGCCAAAGAAAATACTTGTTAGAAATAATTTCTTTTGGTTTAGACTCCTCCTAAATTTGACACATCCTAGGAGTCCTTGTAGATCATTAAGTAGACCTCCTTTGTGTCTTTAGGGTTTATCAAAATCAAAAGCACAATTCTTCAAATGAATTTTGATGTATTAACATTTTGAAAAAAAATGATTGTTTGAAAGACATATGATAGCATAGTTTTCGAAAAACATGAGTGATAGTTTGAAAACATAGTTTTTTTAAACTTCTTTTTTTAATTTGAACTCCCCCTAAACCTGACACAGTCCTAGGAGGCTTGTTGACCACAAGTTAATCCTCCTCTTAGTCTTAGGGTTTGATTCAAACAAAAAGAGAAGAAAACTAAGTTTAAAAAAAGTGTTTTGTTTTAATGATTTGAAACATAATTTCATTCTCCTATTTGAGAAAATGAATATAGAAAACTGAAAAGGGGAAATGGTAAAAAATAGAAGTTCGGGGGTCAAAAAGTTTCATAAAGCGTTCTTGATGGAAAAAAATGTGAGTGAAAGATCCCACTGAATTGAATTTGATCCATGAATCTAAGAAATAGTGAGAATTCTTGTTGTCCCAAAAAAATATAAATATCTAAGCCCGGACTGCAGACAAAAAATATCCTAAGTAATCCCAAGGTGACTTTTTGCCATACAAGAATAAACTGAATGTCTGAAAGAAATGTTTGTATAATGGTAAAGGAAAGAAATAAATGTTATGAAATAAATTTCAGGTTAGTGAACAAAAGAGACTTGATTTTAATTACAATGATTTGAACCATTAACTCTTAGTTAAAAAGTTAAATTTGATTTTTGAGAAAATTAAAATTTAGAGGGTTAAGTTTGTTTAGTTGAATTAAATTTTAATTTTGAAAGTTGTTCGGTTGAATTAAATTTGAATTTTTAAAAGTCAGTTGAATTAAATTTGAATTTTAAAAGTTAGATGTATTAAATTTGAATTTTAAAAGTCAGATGAATTAAATTTGAATTTGATTGAGTTAAATTTAATTTATTAAGATTTAATTGAATTTAATTAAGATTTAATTTAATTTAATTGATTTAATTAAGATTTGATTTTGATTTAATTGAATTAATTTTACTTTGATTAATTTGAATTAGTTGGTTGGGTTGGACTCAACTTTTAGGTCCTAAGCATCTCACCCATTTCTAAGTGACAAAACAGGATATCCTTAACTGTTTTGTGAGATGCATATGTTAATAGAAAGATTTATTTTGAAATGACCATGATTAATTTTGAAAAGTTAAATTAATTTTTTAAACCCAATTTAAATTTATTTTGAAAAGAGATATTTGAATATAAAATTAACTGAAAATTTGTGTTAGATTCGAATTTAACAAAGAGTAAATTGAATTTGAATTTCAAAAATTGGCTTCCAGGTCTTGGCGAGGCACAAGGCCTTCTTTGGCCGTAGCCTTATTGGATCATCAACCCTTTCCTAGACAAAGCCTTTTAGTGAAATTTCATCTTCAAAATTACTTTTTGGTAAATTCTGGTCTAACTAGTTTGGGTCTTGGATCGGTAGCTTCGGCTAGTTTCACCAGTCTAAAGAGACCAAGTAGTGTATACTTGACCTTATTAGAAAAGGCTTCCCTAACGTACTATCATCTCACCTCCACCCAATACTATGTTGTTTCAAATTTCAGTTAAGTTGGTTCAGTCCTTAAACTCACCAATCCTAATTCTAAGCAAAAAAAAAAAATAAAAATGAAATAAAAAGAAACACACAATTAAAGCAAACAATTATCTAAGTAAGGTCACAATTGGAGTAATACTCCGGATTTTCGAAATCAGCAAGATTATGAATTAAATTTTCTAACATATTGACCTTATGTTTTAGGGTTTCATTTTCTTGTTTCAATTTTCTGAAATTTGCCTTAATTAATTTACATGAATCAATCACATTGTTCAAGGTAAATAACGGATTTTCAAATACTGTAAATTTACCTTTGTCGATTGTTTGTCCGGCATTCTTGGTAGCTCTTTTATCTGTGCATTCACTTTTGAAATGCCCAAACTCCTGGCACTTGAAGCATTGGATGCGACTATTGTCCTTTCGTGCTTTTGGAACTGGTTCCTTTGTTGCCGTCGGTGGTGTCATTCGTATCTTACAAGTAGGACACTCACTTTGGTAGTGCCCTCTCTCCCTGCATGTGTAACAAATTACATGATTTTTAAAATCTGAATTTACACTTTTACCTTTTGATTCCTTATTGGGAATCTCCCCCTTGATTCTCGTTGTCTCAGATCTAGGCTCATTTTCTGATTCTGTGTCTGAGTCGGACTCGGGTACTGGTTGAAGCTCCTTCTTTGGTGGTTCTTTAGGAGTTATCCCTGCAATAGAACTTACACCTTCCTTGACCATTACAGTATCTGTTTGATTATTTAATTCTAATTTTGAAAAGAATTCGAAATCGGTTACCATCTCAGTCAATTCGTCGTCTGATTCTGGTTCGATTTCGACTTTGGATTTGGGTTCAGACTCTGACTCTGTTGTTTGTGCTTGTACCGAGAGTGCAAGATATCTTAGGTGATCTTCTTCATCTTTGTCCGATTCCTCTGACGATTCGGACAACACACCTTTTGAGTCCTCGATGTTGTACATCTCTTCGTGTAGATTGATTAGCTTTTCCCACATCTCCTTGGCACAGGTGAAGGATCCGACCCGCTTCAATTCTTTATTGGTTAGACCACATTGTAGGATTGCAGTCGCACTTGCATCTATCTCGATCTTCCTCAGGGTTGGTTCATCCAGTTGGTCCCACGTAATTGCCAGTCCATCTTCTGTAGGGAGGGAGAACCCTGTTTGAATGATCATCCATATGTCCATATGGGCTTTCAGATGGAACTCCATTTGACTTCTCCAATAGTTGAAGTTCTCGCCGGAGAATAGCGGTGGACGGTCACTGTTCCACTCTTGGTTGGTCATTTAAAATAATCCTTGCACACAAAAGAAATAACAGAATGTGCCAAGACTTGGTCTTGGATTAGTAGTGCGGGAGAGAGGGAAAAACTAGCCCAGAAAAAATATTACACGAATTTTGAGGTAGAATAATAATAAAATAATAATAAAAAGTTTGAGACAAATTTTGAATATTCTGATTAATGAAAAACAATAGGAATTCAATGTTTGGGAAAAATATTTGCTCGAATTAAGATAACACGAATTTCGAGAAAAAATATTAAAATAAAAAAAAATGTTTATGATAAATTTTCAAAAATTGATCGTTTTATCAATTCTGACTTATGGTGAAAAAATGAAAAAAAAGGAGTAAGGATATTTTAAATCCACCTACAAATATTTTTTATTTAAAAATAAAAAGCGAAAAAGATTAAGTGGTGTTGATTAACGAGAAAGAAAAGAAATATGATTAAAAATTTCGTAAATCCGAAAAACTCCCAAATTGGTGGTTGCACCAAATTTGAGCTACCCCGCTCTGATACCACTTGTTGGATCGAGAGAAACGATAGAGCGGGGTGAATATCGTAAAACGTTCGGATTAGAGTTAGAGAAATTACGCAGCGGCAGAAATAAACAATCAATGCGAACACAAGATCATTTACTTGGTTCGGAGTCGTGGTCGACTCCTACTCCAAGGCCCACGGTCGTTGACCTTTTACTGCGGGCAATTCTATATGTGCGCAAAAATAGTTTACAAAATATATTACAAGAATAGTACAGTAAACTTAAAAGCAGCTGTTCGTTACCGACGTCCGGTGTAGATTGTATTTTTGGAGCAAGAGGACGTCGTCGACACTTGTATCTTGAGTCGGGAGGTTTCCGGAGTAGAGCGCGGGAGTAGAAGAGCGTGAATGTGTTGGAAGAATTTGTTGTTCGAAGCCTTGGGGTCAAGGGGCTTTTTATAGCCCCTGGGGGCGCCCCCCCCCCCCCCACGTGTCATCTGATCCGAGCTCCTCTCGGTCAGCTCTGATCCCTTTAAACTCGGGATCAGACTTTGACGGGGGCGCCCGGGACGCTGGGGGCACCTGGGTTGACTCGATCCGCTGGCTTCTCGCTGGCTTGAAGTTGATCCACTTCGTTAGCTTGAGCTCGGGGCGTCGGACCATCCGGGGCGCCCAGGAGCATGGGGGCGCCCCGCCCATGAGCTTTCGAAGTGTAATTTTCTCCACTTCTTTTGTATTCACCTTGGGGGCACCTGGGACACTCCGGGCGCCCTACTCAGCTTCTTCCTCACTCCTTTGAGGCTCTCTGAGCTGCAAATACTCGTTCCTTCAGTCCTGCATCCAGGGTTAGTCCAAAATAACATAGAGCAATAATATGTTAGTTTTATACAGCCTTAGCTGTCTTGGTTCTGACATTGGGTCTCCAAAATGGAGCCCTAGGTCTAACCGACGCCTACTGTTCCCTCGACGGGGAACGCATCCTCACCTACTCCTCTCGGGAGAATTTACCTGATGCCAACCGGCTCCTCTGGTTGGACTTTTGCCCAGCAGTCCTTCGCCAGGTGCCTAGCTGTCCTTCGCCAAGTCTTCAGTACCATGCTGCCCTTCGCCTGGTGCCTAACAGTCCTTCACTAGGTCTTTGTACCCTGGCATTCCATCACCAGGTGCCTAGCAGTCATTCGCTAGGGCTTTGTATCCTGGCATTCCTTCGCCAGGTGCCTAGCAGCCCTTCGCTAGGACTTTGTTTCCTGGCAGCCCTTCGCCAGATGCCTAGCAGTCCTTCGCTAGGACTTCTTTCTGCACACTCATGTAACTTTATTAGATCACAAATAAACTTAACTTTGATTCCTTTGCCAATATCAAAACAAGGTTCGATATGGTGCTTCCTGCACCAACATAAGTCTCATCATAATCTAATCCCTCAACTTGGTTGAATCCCCTAGCTACCAATCTAGCCTTGTTCCTAGTGATTTTACCTTGGTCATCTAGTTTGTTTCTAAAGACCCATCTTGTGGTTATAATGGTGCAATCATTGGGCCTAGGAACTGTTGGGACCGGGTGCATGTTGACATTGATGCGGGTTCGTAATTTTAAAATTAATTACGTGCAGTGGAAGGTTTAGCATAAATAATTTCTCAAATTATTTTAACCACACATCTAGCATGCAACCTTATGTTGTGTAGACATGATCATATATTTAAAATTTTACAGAAATGTAAACTAATTTACATGTTACCTCGCGTAACTCGAAGAAAGGAACGAGATCCAACCGTAGCATCCCTTGGAAGCTCCGCCTCTATTCGCGTCCACGCCGAGTTTTCTTCGGGATGACTTCGCAAAGCCACGAGTTTCGTGCCGACAAGAACTACTAGATTCTCCAAAGGCACGACAAGAATACCAAGAGAGAGATGGAAAGACTAACCAGCAAACGAAGAACGGAATCAAGATTCCGGGAGGAAGGAAGGAGTTGCGCCCACTTCTTCTTCTTCTTCGGCAGCTGCTTGGTGGTGGCTGAAGCTCACGGCAAAGGGGAGGGCCTCTAGGGCCGACGGTACTAGAAGAGGGAGAGGGAGAGAAGGAGAGAGAGAGAAGGCTTATTTCTAGATCTCTTAGATTCTTAATCTCCAAGCCTTGCCTTGGTTCCTTTATATAGTAGCCTCTCAATCGCCAAGTCTCCTTTTTATGGAATAAATTTTTCATAAGAAATTTATCATATAAATTTTTCTATGAATTATTCCATCATGCCAAGTTTTTATCATAATTTAATTTATAATAAAAACAACCATGTCTCCCTTTTCTTATGGAAAGAAATTTCTTTATATAAATTTCTTTATCATGGTAAATCAATCTATTATTAATTTTATAAAATATACCAAACCATGGTTCATTTTAATTTCTATGATAAATAAATCCCTTTATATAAATTTCTTTATATAAATTTTTTTATATAAATTTTTTTATATAAATTTTTTTATCCATAATTTTATAAAACAAACCACGCTCGGTTTATTTTATAATTTGAACCAAACAATTTGGTTCTCCCCTTTTAATGTGGCCGGCCAAACAAAGAGGGTGGGGACCCTCTTTGGCCGGCCAAACCCAAGCCATGACCTCACGAATTAAACTCATTTAATTCGTCCAATAAGTCTTCAAAAGACTTAGCCATTTTATGCTTCCGATGCGTCTCTGAAAAATTCAGATTCAACTTATCTCTCTTGATCGGAATATCCAATTTTCAACTCGTTTTAAATCTCTCGGATCACTCGTAGTGCGTGTGACTAAATAGGTTTTCGATTTATGTTATCCGTCTATAATCAACCAATTATAGAACAATCATGAGTGACACCTAGTAGTACATCATGATCCCTAATTAATCGAATGATCAACGGTTGACCTCAGAAATAATTCTGAAACCCTTCAGCAGCTTTAATGAATCGTACCTCATTCCCTTCATCATCTTATACCCACTTGGTTCAGGACACGGTCTATGTGTGTCAGTCCCCACTAGGCTGACTACGTCACACCTAGCCCAAGTAATGTCTTTCTCGTCCAACGGATTCTAATTACTCTCATGTTTCTGAGAGATTCATACTCGGAACATGTGATGCTCTGGCCAGAGGCTTCGAGTAACAATCCGACGATAAGCCTTGGGTATACGTCTCCTCGCAAGGAGTGGTGAATCCTTTGTAGGCTGTTCAAACATCTTCGGGCACTTCGGCTTATACCCAATCATCCTGGGTCCACACCTCCTTGGAGATGCTTGCTTAAGATGTCAAAGTATAAGTCTTCATGACCAAGATGACTTGAACACCGCAAGTCAAAGGAACATCACACTTAAGCTGCAGTAAGAACTTCATTGACATATCTATATGTAGATTACCATATGAAGTTTTACAGCTAGTCACTCCAATGAACTAGTTCCCTTAACTAGCATTCATGTTTATCTCCGAACATCCCAATGTCACCAGCCAGTGAGAATCAACTGATTAGAGAATAACCCATGCTAGTCACAACAGAATTGATAGTGTCCGTATTTATCAATTCATGACTAGGGACAATTTCAATATTTCACAATTACACATGTAGAGATAATCACTAGTTGTGAATTCATCACAAATTCTCTCATGCTGTGAATTGTATTGCGGACATTCAGTAAATGAGTTTAAGATCTCAATCAAATACACGAACATGTATACTCAAATAGTGAATATTCATTTATTAAAATAAATGATTACAATCATAAGGCGATTGCCTTAGGACACTTCTCTCATATTACTAACAAACTCCCACTTGGCCTAATGCCAATCGCTACGGTATCCAATACCACAGGCTCTAACATGACCCTCAAACTTGCTTTGAGGCAAGGCCTTAGTTAAAGGATCCGCTAAATTCCTTTCAGTGGGAATTTTCTCAATTTGTATATCATTCCTACTTCTAATCTCTCTGATCAGATGATAGCGGCGAAGCACGTGTTTGGATCGCTGATGAGACCTTGGTTCCTTTGCTTGTGCAATAGCTCCATTGTTGTCGCAATAAACCGGTATTGCTTCATCAATGGTTGGAACCACACCAAGTTCTGAGACAAACTTCTTAATCCAGACTGCTTCTTTTGCTGCTTCCGAAGCCGCAATATATTCCGCTTCCGTGGTAGAATCCGCTACAGTGTCTTGCTTGGAACTCTTCCAACTTATTGCGCCTCCATTCAAAGTAAATACGTATCCAGACTGAGATTTTGAGTCATCCTTATCTGTCTGGAAACTGGCATCTGTATACCCACGTATTACCATATCTCCTTCTCCATATATTAGGAACACATCCTTAGTTCTTCTTAAGTACTTAAGGATTGTCTTGACAGCCGCCCAATGATCCATTCCTGGATCAGACTGGTATCTACTCGTGACGCTCAGAGCATACGATACATGGGGCCTAGTACATAACATAACGTACATGATAGATCCTATCGCGGATGCATAAGAAACCTTATTCATGCAAATCCTCTCGTCTTCTGTGCGCGGACACATAGACTTTGAAAGGTTGATCCCATGCCTGATGGGAAGGTAACCTTTCTTGGATTCCGACATGCTAAACCTTTTTAGCACTCGGTCTATATATGTAGACTGCGAAAGACCAAGCAATCGTTTTGATCTATCTCTATAGATTTTAATCCCAAGGATATAGGTTGCTTCTCCCAAGTCTTTCATGGAGAAAGTTTTGGACAACCAAATTTTAACTGACTGTAAGACTGATATATCATTTCCTATAAGTAATATGTCATCGACATATGATACTAGGAATACGACTGCACTCCCACTAACCTTCTTGTATACACAAGGTTCGTCGGGATTTTGTGAGAAATCAAACTCTTTGGTTGTCTCATCAAAACGGATGTTCCAGCTCCTGGATGCTTGCTTCAGTCCATATATGGACTCCCCGAGGCTCAATCCAAAATAAAGAATTTTGTTAATAATTTAAAACCAATTCGAATTTAATTGTCAATTAATGATCCATAAATTTGTCTAGACTTTCTTGAAAGAAAGTGTCCAAAATTGCGAGATTTCATAATAGGTTTTCAGAATAATTGTAAGTTTCTGGTACAAAGAAAACTTACATATTTCCAAAATTGGAAAATTTCCAAAAAAGGAAATTTCAAAATTGGAAAGTTTTCAAAAATGGAAAGTTTTCACAATTATCATAAAATTTCAGAAACTAGGATATTTCAAAAGTTTGCGAAATTTCATGAGGATTTCCAAACTTTGAAATTCCTAAATCTAAAATTTATGATAATTGGAAAGTTTCCATAATTGGAAAATTTTCCAAAATTGAGATCATGAAAAAGTTTTTTGCAAAACAATTATATGATTATGTCGAACACTAACCGGCTCTGATACCACTGTTGGGACCGGGTGCATGTTGACATGGATGCGGGTTCGTAATTTTAAAATTAATTACGTGCAGTGGAAGGTTTAGCATAAATAATTTCTCAAATTATTTTAACCACACATCTAGCATGCAACCTTATGTTGTGTAGACATGATCATATATTTAAAATTTTGCAGAAACGTAAACTAATTTACTTGTTACCTCGCGTAACTCGAAGAAAGGGACGAGATCCAACCGTAGCGTCCCTTGGAAGCTCCGCCTCTATTCGCGTCCACGCCGAGTTTTCTTCGGGATGACTTCGCAAAGCCACGAGTTTCGTGCCGACAAGAACTACTAGATTCTCCAAAGGCACGACAAGAATACCAAGAGAGAGATGGAAAGACTAACCACCAAACGAAGAACGGAATCAAGATTCCGGGAGGAAGGAAGGAGTTGCGCCCGCTTCTTCTTCTTCTTCGGCAGCTGCTTGGTGGTGGCTGAAGCTCACGGCAAAGGGGAGGGCCTCTAGGGCCGGCGGCACTAGCAGAGGGAGAGGGAGAGAAGGAGAAAGAGAGAGGGCTTATTTCTAGATCTCTTAGATTCTTAATCTCCAAGCCTTGCCTTGATTCCTTTATATAGTAGCATCTCAATCGCCAAGTCTCCTTTTTATGGAATAAATTTTTCATAAGAAATTTATCATATAAATTTTTCTATGAATTATTACATCATGCCAAGTTTTTATCATAATTTAATTTATAATAAAAACAACCATGTCTCCCTTTTCTTATGGAAAGAAATTTATTTATATAAATTTCTTTATCATGGTAAATCAATCTATTATTGATTTTATAAAATAAACCAATCCATGGTTCATTTTAATTTCCATGAAAAATAAATCCCTTTATATAAATTTCTTTATATAAATGTCTTTATCCATAATTTTATAAAATAAACCACGCTCGGTTTATTTTATAATTTGAACCAAACAATTTGGTTCTCCCCTTTTAATGTGGCCGGCCAAACAAAGAGGGTGGGGACTGATGGACCCAAAATGACTGTCACGAATGTGGGTCTCAAATTTAGATATTTATAGATGAAAGATGGAAACCCTTTTTGCAATCAAAGAAGAAAACGTAGTAAAGGGGTCACAGGTCGTATTTTTCCAAGGGCTAGTTCGAGTTTGTTTGATTCAAGCTTGCATTTATGTGTCGTTAATGTTTTTTTGGGTTTCAAATATGATTTGGGGTTTGGTTTCGATTAGCAATGAAAATGCAATAGAAAGAAAAGAAGCTTAACTAAATGAGCCAATGAGATAAATGCAACTAATGAAATTAACTAATTGGAAATTCAATCTACCAATGCACCAAGTCGAATGTGAAGAACAAATTCTGAATTTAACTACAATCCAAATGCTCAGCAAATCAATAAAAACAGTGTTGGTAATTTTCGGAAACAACCTAGCTTGAAACCAATATTAACTACAAACTTAAAGAGCATCACATGCATACATGAATGATAAAATTCAAGATCAATCCGAATGCAACCCTAACTGATTCCAAGCAACATAGCATACTAAAAATTACTCTTAACTTGGCATCAAACAGTACCGAGGCTTCTTTTGATACAAAATACAAGAATTGCAATGAACTTGATACAAGGAAAGACACTCAAGTGCTAATAGCTGAGCTGAATACTTAAACTATAAACTAGCAGTTTAGAATGGATTGATCAATTCACAAACCAACATCGAAAGATACTAATGAAGTGCTATGCAGGACAAGTACAGAAATTAGAACTTGACAGCTAATGAATTCGGACTCAAAGGCTGGATTGCTGAATTCATGCACAGGAATGCAGTAATGGGATTTCAGAACTGAGAAGTTGAATGCTACAACTCATTGAATGGCAAGTCCATCCAAACAACTGACATCAACTGCTGGAGAATACAAATTCACAGCTTCACTGAGTCAACTTCAGAATTTACACTGCTGATATTCAGAAACGATTTGCTAGCAGAAATGGCACAGCTACTTGCATGATTGAAAAACAAATTCAACAAAACTGATACACATTAATGGATTCCAATTGCTATAAAAATGAAGCAAACTGTAATGGAGAATTTCAGAAGAAGAAACTAACAGCTGATCACAACAAAATTCAGAACTGAAGAGGAATTGAAACTCAACTAAAAACTGGTACGCAAGGGAAGCAACAGGAATTCTGAAATGCAGCAACTCAGCTGAATGGAAGTCAGAAATGCTACTGAATGCTAAACAAATTCGGATCGAATGCATTAACTATCAACTACAGGAATTGATCCATTAAAACTAAATTCAGAAACTATAAAAAAAACATGCAGAAATAGGACTGAACTGATACGCACAGAAAAACTAACACTAGGGCTGATACTCATCAACTAACTTGGCACGCTAACTTTGAATCAAGAAATTAACTGTAATTGAAGACAATTGCTCACTAACAGATTTCCATCTAATACTATTGCAAATTGAAACTAATTGATGCAAGACAAATCCGAAAACTACTTAATAAGCAGGAATTGCAGAAACAGGACAAAACTGATACACAGCTATAACAATTGATATGCACAGATTGAAACAAGAACAAACTGAATTCAAATTCAATTTCTTACTAATCGAACTCACTAACTTCTCTACTTGCAGAATAGAACCTAATTAAGGCTTGAGAAATTCAGAAATGTAAACGAAACAGCTGATTAATGTGAAAAACAGAAATGAAGTGCTGAAACAGAAATTACAGCTAGGAAAACAAAAGAAATGCGATTAAAACTAAGTCTCGATCATTCCTTGATTCAAAACCACCTTGTTCGTCACGCAAGGGCAAGCCAAGAACCCTTAAACTCGCAAATCGCTGGGAATTAGCTCCAATTTCAGATCTGATCACAGATTCGCGCACAGCTGCAAATCAGTGATTAAATCTCCATAGAAACCTCCTCCGAGGATCCAGATCTTGCTCCAAGGTGCTGATCGAGTTGGTCACGCCTCTGATTGAAAGAAATCGCGAAGAAAAATGAAGGAGAACTGAAGAAGAACGAAACTGAGCTGCGAAGACGCGACGCCAGATCTGAACAGGGCTTCAGCAGTTTAAGTAGTTAAACAGTGGACGGCTGAGATTGATTCCGCTTCATCCAACGGTGGATCTTCGTCCGATTTGATTCAAAATTTCCAGATCTTGATCAGAGGTCAAGATCATCCTCGTGGTAGCTCGGATCTACCAGATCTTCAACGGATGATCCAGATCACCTGATATTTGAATGGGTGGTTTAGAACTCTCCGATCATGATCCAACGGCTAGATGGTCTCTGATTAGCTGAAACTCTCAGATCTTGATCTGATCACTTGATTAGCCTTAATCCCAGCTCGGATTGATCAAAAGTTCTCAGATGGTCTAGATCTAACCGTTCTCTCATCGGACGGTCCAAATTAGTTGAGCTTGATTCTTGATCTAATCCACTTTTACTCAACTTTGACCCATCATACCTAGGTCCCTGATCATTGAAGCCTTCAAAAGTAGATCAAAAATTTAGTGACAAAACAACCCAAATATAACAAGATTTACATTTAGGTCCAAAAAGGGTATAAATTCTAAAACCTAGGCAAATCCACAATTACACAAGTAAAATATGGGTCAAACACAGATTTAAACATATAAAATGATCAACAAAATGACACTTATCAACTCCCCCACACTTAAGCTTGAGCGTCTCGCGAAAAGTACTAAACATGTATCCCCTAGTTTATTTCCAAACATAAGTAGAAGCAATTGAAAAGAAATTACCTAGGGTTGTTAATTCTCAAAAATCTAAACTCTATAGACTAGTATCTTGTCCTTAAATCAACAACTTAGCAATTCAACCTTCATGAGTCATTGAGATGAATTTTACTCTCTAAACCTCTCAAGGGAAACTTTTGGTGGCTCTCTTCCTAAGTTCTAAGTACATGATGAAAATGGAGCTCACTCATACACACATGCTTCTTGCACTACCATAGGCATGCTTATTATCTACTCTCTACCATTATTCAAGATTAGAATCAATCATCCATAAAAGTTTATTCACAAGTGAAAGATATAGAAGATGGTAAAAATTGAAATAGAAGCAAAGCAAATAGCGAATTTGAATTAAATGGAAGACTTGGATGTTCAAGGATATTCTTGATGCATTTTGCCCTCCTTTCAGTCCATATAATAAAATCAAAGTGTGGTAGAGTGATCTTTGCAATGCCCTTCTAAAATTTGATGAAAAGAATTCCTTCCTTTGTGCCAATTTCCTCTTGTGTGCCAATTTTTCTTTCTTTTCTTTTTGATTTTTCTTTTCTTTCTTTTCTCTATGAATCAAATGTAATGAGCAAATCTTCAATTGGATGAGAATACTTCACTAATCCATTGTGCCAAACTCATATGTGCAACTTTCTTCTTTCCCTGTTTTTTTCTTTTTCAAACTGTTTTTTTTCTTCTTTTTTTCTTTCAGCTGCTAATTCCTTTTTCTACAGCTTCTTCTTATTTATTCATTGTGATCAGCTTCCAAACTTCTCCCAATTTAGAGCACTCAAGTGAAACCAAACTCAAATTCTGTTTTTTTTTTTCTGTTTTCCAACTGTTTTGTCTCAGATTTAACCAATTGATTCAGACTGCAATCTCTGATTTCTCACACATTTTCACATACATGGAGAATTATATACTTCATAGAACTTCAGTCACAAATTTCAAGTTCATGCACAATCACTTCAAATTGTTAACTGTTTTTTTTTTTCACTTTTTTTTTTCATAATTTCCCACTTCACAGCTTGCTCCAAATTCAGATTATATCATTCCACAGCCACAATTCAGTACATCTGTTTTTGATCAACCAATGCCTCAAAGTAATGAGCAATTCTTACTTCCTTGTTTTTTTTTTTTTTTCATTTTTTTCCACTTTGCCATTTTTTTTCTTTAATGTAACTTTCACAGAATTCTGCATTACATCAGTTAACTACTGCCATTCATTCTACTTAGCAAAATCTAACTCTTGATACATCTTTCAATTTGCCATTCTTCCTCTACATTGCATTTTTTTTTTTTTTGTATCCACTTTTTCATTGATCTTCAAATATACAAATCTAGTGCCTCACTTGTTAATCCTTAACTACCTTCTTGCATTTGATACCAACTCCACTCAAATTGGAATTTTTTTTAATCTTTTTTTTTTCAAATGTTTCCATCACACTATCCACTCCCCCACACTTAATCTTTTGTCCGTCTTGGGCAAAATAACATCGAAGAACATCTCCAAACAAACAAGTCCCTAGAAAGCATGGTTAGGAATAGGAAATAAGGAAAGAAAATAGAATGAACATGATTTTTGCCAAAAATTGACATGGAAAGGTAAACAAATTTATTAGCCTCTATAGAAGTGATCTAAACATTGAAATATGACTTTGAAAGAACCTAAGCAAGTTCTAGAGTACAATCACATGTATGTTTCACAAAAATAAGGCTAACCCTCACTAGGTAAAAATAATTCATCTCAAGTCCTCAATCAAGCATCCATGGCCAAGTAGTACTCAAGCATCCAAGATTTCATCCATGAGCCTACACCCTAAGTTTTAACAACCAAATTTAATTTGTTTTCAAAAGACTCTAAAATGCTATGGAAATAACCTAAAGGGATACATTTATTCCTATTAATCAAGGAAAAGTGCCAAAAGACATAAAATAGCCTTTATAATGCCTATTTATTAATTCTACTCTATTCAAGCATTTATTAGCAAGAATTCATTTCAAAAGAAAATTCTACTTCTAGCAAGCATAAAGAGGAAAATGACAATGAAAGAAAATGCAAGAAAAAGTAAACTCCCTTTTATTTCTGGTGGTCGGAGTCTATCAAGGAATAATCTCCATCGTGGTAGGGGAGGAGTAGGAGTAGCTAAAACAATTTCCTTTATTTGCTCAATTTTATTTTGCATCACTCCCCCACACTTATTCTTCACAATAAAATGTCCAGGTGGCCGAAGGTGATTTAAATACAATAGCCACTTCTGAGGTGGAGTGTTATAAGTTAAAGCAAGTTCATCTCCTCCCTCTTTATTCTTTTTGAAAAATCTCCCAGGTGGTTGAAGACTGTCTAGATGTAAAACCCACTCAAGAAATCTCTGAGACCCTGCAAAACTATGTAAAACCTTCCTCAAGCGTGCAGGGTAAGATAAAAATGCAATATCATCAATCTCTACATAACATGTATCTAAAAATGCATCACATCCAATAAAGTCAATTTTGGGTACCTCAATGAATTTTTCACAAGCATATTCTACTTGAGGTATATCAAGAAAAGTTTCACAATCCATAAAATCAATCTCAGGTACCTCTAGAAGTTTTTCACATTCAATTTCAGCATAAGAGATAGCCAGAGATTCTTCACAATAAACAATTTCAATTTCAGGCTCTAAAAATTTTTCAAAATCAATTTTAGCATAATCTGTCTCATGAATATCATAACAATGCATAAAATCAAGCCTGGGTACCTCTAAAGAATTTTCACAATTATTTTTCACAAATGATGAATCAAGATATTCTTCACATGCAAATCTAGACATCTCCCTAAAATTCTCTAAAGGAAAAGAAGAAATACCTACCTGATCTGGATGAGAAATATCTATTGGATCTACAAGAAATACCTCCATCTCAGGCTCAAAATATGGTGAACAATCAACTAGAATAGGTGATCCTTGGGTACTTGCTCCAATCATGCAAGTCCCTACACTTTCTGAAGGTGGTGGTGGTCCCTGGGGCTCTGTGCAATCCCCTACACCTATAGAATAATCTCCTGTGCATGCCTCCTGAGTAATCTCTGCAACAACATCATTAAAAAGAATAGGGCTATCAAAAACAATATCATCACAAAATACAAAACAAGAAAAATCAGATGAATCCTCCTCTGAAACCAACTCTCCTCCCACTATGTCAAATATACCATCATCAGCAATGGTCTGTGCCTCAGCAGTCTCATCTATGGTGTCTATGCTCAGAATAGAACTATTTCCCTGAGGGTCCTTCATGGCGTCGAAAATGCTAAACTGGACTACTGTGTCTCCCACCTCCATCGAAAGGGTGCCAGCATATACATCAATTTTGGTTCTTGCAGTCTTCAGAAAAGGCCTTCCAAGGATAAGTGGGGATCTACGTGCAAGGTACTCTCCCTCCATGTCTAGAATGTAGAAGTCCGCTGGGAAAATCAATTCTTTCACTTTAACTAACACATCTTCAATTACTCCTGCCGGGCGGGTCTGACTCCGGTCTGCTAACTGAATCACAACTCCAGTGCTCTGTAGAGGTCCAATGCCAAGCATCTGGAAGACTGTCCTGGGCATGACATTAATAGAAGCTCCTAGATCAAGCATGGCATCATGTAGCGTGGTGCTTCCAATCTCACAAGATACAGTGAACATGCCAGGGTCTTCACACTTCTGAGGTATGGCATGGATGAGTGATGAAACATTCTTCCCCATGCTGACCATTTCATTCTCCTTAAGCTTTCTCTTGTTAACACAAAGATCTTTCAAAAATTTCGCATATTTAGGAACCTGTTTAATCATTGTCAGCAAGGGTACATTAATTTCAACTTTACTAAAAAGTTTTACCAATTCGTTGTACTCTTTTGCTTTCTCCTCTTCCCCTTGTCTTCTGGTTGGAGTTCTCCCATTTGGAAAAGGCAAAGGAATAGAAACTTCCTCCTCATGAACCGAAATGGGTGGGGCTGATTTTTGAGTTGCTGCCCTATTTTTTGGAGCTGCTGTAGAATCTGTCTCGCCACTGATTTGTGCTTCGTTTTCCACCAAAATTGGAGGATTGCTAGATGAAGAAGTTGGGCACGAGCTAGGGGTGGTATCCACTGAATTTGGAGTGGTTTCGGCACTGATTTTGGCTGGAAATGAAGATGCTGCCATGTTTTCAGAAAAATCTGCTCTTGGGTCATTTTGAGTTGATGCAACCTTCCCACTCCTCAAATAAATTGCGCTAACATTTCCTCTAGGGTTAGGAACAGCTTGGGAAGGTAGTACACTTGATCCTTGAGCTTTGCTTTGATTTATATCATTAGCCATTTGCCCAATTTGTCTCTCAAGATATTGATTGTGTTGTTGTTGTTGTTGTTGTTGTTGGAGCACTTGTTGTAGCATCTCCATCATTTGTTGTTGCTGTGCATCTCCTCCATTTGAGTTCCCATAGCCTCCTTGATTAGCATAGGTCCTTGATTGACCTTGATATGATGAGGAAGTAGGCTGAAATTGTTGGATTTGCTGGGATCTTTGGAAATGTGGTTGTTGGGCTTGTTGGGGCTGAAAACTTTGGTTCCAAGGCTGGAAATTTTGCTGTGGTTGTTGAACTTGTTGCTGTGGAGGTTGATATGGCTGTGGATAACTCAAATTCCCTTGAAATCCTTGTTGAAACCCTTGAAATGGCTGCTGAAATGATTGATTTGGAAGCTGAATTTGTTGATTTTGTGGCTGTGATTGTTGTTGTTGCTGCTGACTTTGCTGGAACATTTGTTGGGGTTGCTGTGATTGTTGTTGTGGTGGGCCTTGTTGGCAAAAAGAATTCCCATAATTCAAGTTTGGATGATCCCTCCACCCGGGGTTATAAGTAGGAGAATATGGGTTGTTCCTAGCTTGAAATTGTCCCCTAACCAAAGCTGCTACTGACTCATCTTGTTGTAGGTTGGGGCATAAATCTGAAGTGTGTTCCTTGCTAGAACAAATACCACATACACTCATCACCATTTGATTTGATTGTGGAGATGCTGAAGGAGTTGAACTTTGAATTGCACCATTAGCAGTCAATTGCTTCATAAATGATGTAATCTCTACCAATGCATTCTTTATCTCCTTCTGATCATTAGAACCCATCTGAACTTCATTAACCCCTCTAGTAGATAATGCTCTACTTCCAAATTACTGAGAATTTTCTGCCATATTTGAAATTAGCTCCCTAGCTTGATGTGGTGTTTTGTTAACTAAAGCCCCTCCAGCTGCTGCATCAATCAAAATCCTATCCATCTGTAATAATCCCTCATAAAAGTACTGAATGAGGAGCTGCTCACTAATCTGATGCTGGGGGCAACTGGAGCACAACTTGTTGAATCTCTCCCAATAGTCATAGAGTGTCTCTCCCACTATCTGCTGAATGCCACAGATACTCTTTCTGATAATTGCTGTTCTGGAGGCTGGAAAATATTTCTCTAAGAATGCCTTCTTCATGGAAATCTAACTAGACACATGCCCAGTAGGTAAATAGTAAAACCAATCCTTAGCTGCTCCAGTCAAAGAAAAAGGAAAAGCCCTCAGCTTGATGTCTTCCTCTGAAATACCCTGAGGCTTCATAGTGGAGCAAACAACATGAAACTCATGCAAGTGTCTGTTTGGATCCTCCCCAGATAAACCTTGAAACTTAGGCAAAAGATGAATAAGTCCAGATCTGAGCTCAAAATCTCCACCCAGCTCTGGATAGGCAATGCTAGAATACTGGAATGAAGCATCTGGTGCTGTCAATTCTTTCATAGTCTTTTGGTGGTCTGCCATATAATCAACTGAATAAGTAGGAATAGACTGAGAAGGAATAATATCAAAAGCCTCTGAAACACTGAGCTGGCTCCTCCTAGCTCTGAAAGTCCTCTCAATCTCAGGGTCAAAATCCTCAAGATTACCACCTGTAGACCTGGTCATAAAAAACAAGAACAAATCGCAGTACAAGTATAGAGAAGAATGAATCAAATAAAATCAACTCAGAAGGTATAGCAGTAAGTGCAAGAAAAATGAATCAAGAAAAATATGAAATGAGTACACAAGCAAAAATCAAACAACTCAACTAGTGTATTCCCCGGCAACGGCGCCAAAAATTTGATGGATCAAATTTAGCTAATTAAATTTGTCACGAAATGTGTGGATCCGTCAGAATTTAGATATTTATAAATGTGCTGGAAACCCTTTTCGCAATCAAAGAAGGAAGGCGTAGTAAAGGGGCCACAGGTCGTATTTTTCCAAGGGCTAGTTCAAGTTGTTCGATTCGTGCTCGAGTTTATGTGTCGTTAATGTTTTTTTGGGTTTCAAATATGATTTGGGGTTTAGTTTCGATTAGCAATGAAAATGCAATAGAAAGAAAAGAAGCTTAACTAAATGAGCCAATGAGATAAATGCAACTAATGAAATTAACTAATTGGAAATTCAATCTACCAATGCACCAAGTCGAATGTGAAGAACAATTTCTGAATTTAACTACAATCCAAATGCTCAGCAAATCAATAAAAACAGTGTTGGTAATTTTCGGAAACAACCTAGCTTGAAACCAATATTAACTACAAACTTAAAGAGCATCACATGCATACATGAATGATAAAATTCAAGATCAATCCGAATGCAACCCTAACTGATTCCAAGCAACATAGCATACTAAAAATTACTCTTAACTTGGCATCAAACAGTACCGAGGCTTCTTTTGATACAAAATACAAGAATTGCAATGAACTTGATACAAGGAAAGACACTCAAGTGCTAATAGCTGAGCTGAATACTTAAACTATAAACTAGCAGTTTAGAATGGACTGATCAATTCACAAACCAACATCGAAAGATACTAATGAAGTGCTATGCAGGACAAGTACAGAAATTAGAACTTGACAGCTAATGAATTCGGACTCAAAGGCTGGATTGCTGAATTCATGCACAGGAATGCAGTAATGGGATTTCAGACTTTGAGAAGTTGAATGCTACAACTCATTGAATGGCAAGTCCATCCAAACAACTGACATCAACTGCTGGAGAATACAAATTCAAAGCTTCACTGAGTCAACTTCAGAATTTACACTGCTGATATTCAGAAACGATTTGCTAGCAGAAATGGCACAGCTACTTGCATGATTGAAAAACAAATTCAACAAAACTGATACACATTAATGGATTCCAATTGCTATAAAAATGAAGCAAACTGTAATGGAGAATTTCAGAAGAAGAAACTGACAGTTGATCACAACAAAATTCAGAACTGAAGAGGAATTGAAACTCAACTAAAAACTGGTACGCAAGGGAAGCAACAGGAATTCTGAAACGCAGCAACTCAGCTGAATGGAAGTCAGAAATGCTACTGAATGCTAAACAAATTCGGATCGAATGCATTAACTATCAACTACAGGAATTGATCCATTAAAACTAAATTCAGAAACTATAAAAAAAACATGCAGAAATAGGACTGAACTGATACGCACAGAAAAACTAACACTAGGGCTGATACTCATCAACTAACTTGGCACGCTAACTTTGAATCAAGAAATTAACTGTAATTGAAGACAATTGATCACTAACAGATTTCCATCTAATACTATTGCAGAATTGAAACTAATTGATGCAAGACAAATCCGAAAACTACTTAATAAGCAGGAATTGCAGAAATAGGACAAAACTGATACACAGCTATAACAATTGATACGCACAGATTGAAACAAGAACAAACTGAATTCAAATTCAATTTCTTACTAATCGAACTCACTAACTTCTCTACTTGCATAATAGAACCTAATTAAGGCTTGAGAAATTCAGAAATGTAAACGAAACAGCTGATTAATGTGAAAAACAGAAATGAAGTGCTGAAACAGAAATTACAGCTAGGAAAACAAAAGAAATGCGATTAAAACTAAGTCTCGATCATTCCTTGATTCAAAACCACCTTGTTCGTCACGCAAGGGCAAGCCAAGAACCCTTAAACTCGCAAATCGCTGGGAATTAGCTCCAATTTCAGATCTGATCACAGATTCGCGCACAGCTGCAAATCAGTGATTAAATCTCCATAGAAACCTCCTCCGAGGATCCAGATCTTGCTCCAAGGTGCTGATCGAGTTGGTCACGCATCTGATTGAAAGAAATCGCGAAGAAAAATGGAGAACTGAAGAAGAACGAAACTGAGCTGCGAAGACGCGACGCCAGATCTGAACAGGGCTTCGGTTTAAGTAGTTAATGAAGCGGACGGCTGAGATTGATTGCGCTTCATCCAACGGTGGATCGTTGTCCGATTTGATTCAAATTTTCCAGATCTTGATCAGAGGTCAAGATCATCCTCGTGGTAGCTCGAATCTGCCAGATCTTCAACGGATGATCCAGATCACCTTGATCTTTGTATGGATGGTTTAGAACACTCCGATCATGATCCAATGGCTAGATGGTCTCTGATTTAGCTGAAACTCTCAGATCTTGATCTGATCACTTGATTAGCCTTAATCCCAGCTCGGATTGATCAAAAGTTCTCAGATGGTCTAGATCTAACCGTTCTCTCATCGGACGGTCCAAATTAGTTGACGCTTGATTCCTTGGATCTAATCCACTTTTAACTCAACTTTGACCCATCATTACCTAGGTCCCTGATCATTTGATGCCTTCAAAAGTAGATCAGAAATTTAGTGACAAAACAACCCAAATATAACAAGATTTACATTTAGGTCCAAAAAGGGTATAAATTCTAAAACCTAGGCAAATCCACAATTACACAAGTAAAATATGGGTCAAACACAGATTTAAACATATAAAATGATCAACAAAATGACACTTATCACCAAGCCATACCCAACATACAGAAAGATCAATCAACTGATGCTTGGATTAGTCGACTGATGCAATCGACTGATGCAGTCGACTGGCACAGTCAACTGGTGTCGACCAGAATTTGAAGCGACAGGCTGTGACATTCAAATTCTCAAGGACCAGTCGACTGGTGTAGCACCAGTCAACTGGTAACGATCAGAACAGTATCGACCACTATTTAAGAGTGCTCGTTTTTTGTTGTTCTTTCTTGGCGAAACAAGCTTGGGTAAAGCCTGTTAGTAGCCTAAATGTGCTTAGAGATTGTCAAGGTATTGTGGCGAGGTTTCTCCACCCACAAGCAGCGATAAGAGCTAGTCGAAGGTGTTCCGGGGAGTCATCCACTAAAGGATCGGGATCATCCACCTTACCGACAACCGTGGAGTAGGAGTTTCATTGCCGAACCATGTAAAGGTGATGTGTTAGCATTGTTTTAGTTTATATTTAAGATTTTCGCTTGCGCTTGCTAACCCTTGTAGGAAGAAAATTGAGAAAGTAGTTATTCACCCCCCTCTAGCTAAATGACGAGGTCCCAACAAGTGGTATTAGAGTGAGGTCCGCTCATCTACGGACTAACCGTCGAGGGAGAAAAAAGATAGAGAAAATGGTGATTGAAGAAAGATTAGGGGACGATATAAATGTTCCACCTTCCTACGACCGCGAGAGTTTCAAGTATTGGAAGATGCGGACAAAGACATGGTTCGATATGCATTGGAATCTCATAATCGTGCTAGAAGAGCCATTCGAAGTTCCAAAAGATAGACACGGGAAAAAGCTTTGACCATGATATTGGAATAAGGAGCAACAAACTCAATCAAAGGCGAACGAGAAGGTAATTTCAATATTACTTAATATTTTGCCTAATGATCTAATTAGTGGTGTAGGTGAATATAAAAATGCACATGTATTATGGAGTAAGATATTATCACTTCATAAAAACCCTACACAAGCTCACATAGTGGATGAGTTCAAGGAAATGAGCTCAATGGTCCAAGAAGAGGGGAAGGACCAATCGGATGAAAAAAGAAGCTCAGCATCCACTTCATCAAAGAAAGAAGAAGAGATCTCCACTTCAAGGATTGAGGGGGAGGAGAGACCATCCTTGATACCAGAGCAAGAAGAAGCATCCACCTCCACCAAAGCAAGGTCAAAAGATCACATCATTTACTTTAGGTGCAACAAGAAGGGACATTACAAGGACAAGTGTCCATTAGTAAGAAGGAGGTAAACCCTAATCCCAAGTCAATTTATTTAAAATCTAACATGGGTTGTAGGGAAAAGAAGGAGAAAAAGCACATAAGGTGTTACACATGTGGTGAGCTAGGACACTACCACACCAAATGCTCAAGGAAAGGAGAATTCTAGAAATTGGAGCATTTGAGGAAGTGGGAGAAAAAGAAGAAAAGCTCACATCAAGGGGAAGCTACAAGGGTAAGGGAGGTAATTCCTAACTTTAAGCATTTTTCAAATTCCTCCATGCATGCTAGAAATAATAAGAATTATTTACCTATGCATAATTTTGATTTTAGATATTGTGATAAAAATAGGGCTACTGTTGTATCTCAAAACCCTAAGGATTTTATGTATCATGATAAACCTAAAAGTTTTAAACCTAAGGACCAAGGCATTAATCCAAAGAAAGGGAGACACATGCTTAGACAAATGGGTAGATCTAGAAATGTCCAAGATGAACATGGTGATGCTAAGGTTAAGAATCTAGAGAGGGAAAATCAAGCCTTGAGGGCAAAGCTTGACAAATTGGAGAAAACCCTAGAAAGATTCATTAGGGGATCTAAGGGTTAAGGCATGGTGATTAGGGGATCTAAGGGTTAAGGCATGGTGTCGGGTAGTCAAAACCCCAACCATGATACATCGGGTCTAGGATACCGATCTATTAGATCAAATGCTATTGAAAAGTCATATACAAGGATGTCATATGATTATAACAAATGGAAGGCCAAAAATGGCAAGGAAAAGTCATTTAAAGGGAAGAAGAAGAATTTAAACAAGGACAAGGTGTACATAGTCAAGAAGGTTAGGATTGTAGGTCAAGAAGTACCGGAGGTACACCGGTGCGGTCTTGCCATTGTAGATGAGTCACCTAGAGAGGTGACTAATGCTAAGAGTTCAAGGGGGTGCTCTAGGAGTCAAGATGAGACCCATGGTCAATGGATCTCAGGAGGATTTTTTCAGGAAGATTAGATGAGCTGTGGAATGTGCCAAAGGATTTGGAGACAAATTTGAGTCTTAATCCTAGGGATTTGGCACATTAAAAGTAAGGTATCATGCATAAAAATGACATTGGAATCATATTGCATGAAAATTGGTTTTCAATGTATAGGTGTCATATAAATCAGTGCTAAGGATGCATTGTAGTTGGGTATGAGAACAGACATCCAAGGGAAGTCAAAACTAGGACTTTAGGTCAAGGTTCAATTGAACCATTTAGATAGTTTTGAGTTTTGTGTCAATCTTGGGATTGTTATAGATACATGTGTGAATGTATTTTTCCCAAGTAGATACAGGTACCACAAATCTCTCCACAAGATTTAGGAATTTTTGGAGATTTGTGAAATTTTTGGTGCATTTCTGAAGTTGGATCAGAAATGCCGAAAATATAGGGTACTAGTCGACTGATGCAGAAGGCAGTCGATTGGTACATTTTAATCTAGGAACTAGGATATTTGAGGCATCAGTTGACTGATCCCCCATCAGTCGACTGATCTTTCTGTGTAGTTTATCAGTCAACTGGCCCTGGGGCAATCGACTGATGTCACGGATCTTTAAAAGAAAACCTCGCGCAAGGGCAGCCGAACCTAGGGTTTCAAGGCCCGCCCCTTGCTGCCACTTCTCTCCCCCGACCTCTCTAGCCACTCCAAGTCTTCCCAAGGTCCTGAAATTGAGTTTCTAGCCCTCTTTCGTCTTAGATCCGTGTCTAGGTCATGAAAAGCACCCTCCTTAAGTCACACTTGATCATCATTCATCTTACAATGAATGGAGAGACGGTAATGAATTATTTGCCTTATTTTTCCCATTTGATCCGTGATTCATGACTAACTTTGCATTTTGTGCATGTTTACCTTATTTTTCTTCTTGATTGGGTCAATCATGGTACATGCATATGGTAATTGCATTTTAGGGCTAGGCAAAAGAGAAGGGTTGGTGAGGGATCATCCCAACAGCAGCCCATAGATCCGGCAGCACCTCGGTTCCGTTCTGAGGCTTGTCGGTGGGTATTTGAAAATGTTGACTTCATTTTAATGAATTGTCGATATCTCAATCAATCGTATTTTTAAGAGATCACTGCTCAAATTATTGAGATAATCACTCATTTTGAGTTAGAAAAGCTAGTATACTGTTAGCATTATGTCAACTTTGACCTCTGCAAGGAGTTTTATGCCAATCTTACATGTAGTAGTCCCAATGATGGGACGTATGAGTCTATGGTACAGGGAGTTACCATTCCTTTTTCATCTGTACTATTAGGATCCTTCTTAGGGTGTCGGGTGTCCGAAAATCCGTTTACATGTTTCCCCAATGTCACTGAGCCATTAACATTGTCTAATGTAACCATTGATCAGATTCGTCGTCATTATTTCGATAATCCTCGTCCTCCTCTGGAGCGTATCTTTATAGCTAGGCGCATGAGTCCAGTTAGCAAATATCTTGTATAACATTGTCCTAGACTGCATTCTGCCTATTGTCACCAAGGGGAGGTCAAAGATTCGACTACCTCACTTGGTGATGATGTATGTTTTAGAGAGAAGGCTAGACATTGACATCGCCCGCCATGTATTTGTTGGGTATGGCTTGGCGGGTTTCCTAAGCGAATACTTGGTCGTTTCGAGAGACCTCTGTAGGTATGGCTTGGCGGTTTCCAAGACAACCACGTGGTCGTATCTGAGAGACCTCTCTATGACTACGGATTAAAAATTTAATCCGAATAGAGACCCGTCCCTCTAACGACCGACTCATTGTCGTGTTAATTAATCCAAGTTACAACTTAGCCAAAACCAAGGTTAAGACCTTGTAACTTTTCGGATTAATTAACCGCGGAAAAGACACCGATTCGAATCGGCGGTTTTTGTGTTTATCTTCGGGGTCCAGTTAATTAATTATTATCTATGATCACGAATCAAAATAATTAACTAACATGCATGAAATGACGAGCTAAATAAAACATCTCACAATTGAACATATGAAAAGAAAAGACGGAGCTGGGGAGTTATACCTCGCCGTTTACCTCGCAGTCTTCTACCTTATGACCCTCCCCTCTTGGACATCGTGTGGGCGACGGTCTACCAAGTCACGGAGTCACCAAGACACTTGAATCAATCCTTCCTTTCTTCCTTACCTTGTGCCAAGTCACCAAACCCTAGGGTTAGGGTTTGGCTCACCGCCGGCGGCCCTTTAAGGAAGCAATGATGAAGCTGAGAAGAGAAGCTCTTCTCCTTCACCACACCCCACACCAACCTCTCTATCCTCTTCCTATCTCGCGACCGCTAATCCACAAGGAAGAGGAGCCCACGGGACCTCCCTTTTGTTTGTTAGTGATATGAGAGAAGTGTCCTAAGGTAATCGCCATATGATTGTAATCATTTATTTTAATAAATGAATATTCACTATTTGAGTATACATGATTATTTGATTAAGATCTTAAGCTCATTTACTGAATGTCCACAATACAATTCACAGCATGAGAGAATTTGTGATGAATTCACAACTAGTGATTATCTCTACATGTGCAATTGTGAAGTATTGAAATTGTCCCTAGTCGATGAATTGATAAATACGGACACTATCAATTCTGTTGATAGTAGCATGGGTTATTCTCTAATCAGCTGATTCTCACTGGCTGGTGACATTGAGATGTCCAGAGATAAACATGAATGCTAGTTAAGGGAACTAGTTCATTGGAGTGACTGGCTGTAAAACTTCATATGGTAGTCTACATATAGATATGTCAGTGAAGTTCTTACTGTAGCTTAAGTGCGATGTTCCTTTGACTTGCGGTGTTCAAGTCATCTTGGTCATGGAGACTTATACTTTGACATCTTAAGCAAGCATCTCCAAGGAGGTGTGGACCCAGGATGATTGGGTATAAGTCGAAGTGCCCGAAGATGTTTGAACAATCTACAAAAGATTCACCACTCCTTGCGAGGAGATGTATACCCGAAGGCAATCGTCGGATTGTTACTCGAAGCCTCTGGCCAGAGCATGACATGTTCAGAGTATGAATCTCTTAAATACATGAGAGTAATTAGAATCTATAGGACGAGGAAACATTACTTGGGCTAGGTGTGACATAGTCAGCCTAGTGGGGACTGACACACATAGACCATGTCCTGAACCAAGTGGGTATAAGATGGTGAAGGGAATGGGGCACGATTCATTATACCTGCTGAAGGGTTTTAGAATCATTTCTGAGGTCAACCGTTGATCTTTCAATTAATTGGGGATCATGATGTACTACTAGGTGTCACTCATGATCGTTTTATAATTAATTAGTTAATTATGGACGACCAACATAAATTGAAAGCTTATTTGGTCACACGCATAACGAGTAATTCAAAGGATTTAAAATGAGTTGAGAATTGGATTCTCCAATCGAAATAAACTATTTTTGGTAAGTCTAAACAATAGTCAAAACTGAATTTATTTCAGACACATCGGAAGCATAGAATGGCTAAGTCTTTTAAAGACTTAATGGGTGAATTAAACAAGTTTAATTCATTAAGAGATTTGATCCAATTGGGGTTAGATGGGTCGGCCAAGGAAGGGGGCCTCCTCTCTTCTTGTCATGGCCGGCCACCACCATAAGAGGATAAGGCTATTTTGGTTTGTTTTATAAAATAGACCAAAGGTTGGTTTATTTTATAAAAGGTTATATAAATTTTATATAAATTTTTATATAATGAACCATGAGTTGGTTTGTTTAATAAATTTATATAATGAACCAATGGTTGCTTTGTTTTATAAAATTTTATATAATGAACCAATGCTTGGTTTGTTTTATAAATTTTATATAATCATGCCAAAAGAAAGAGAGCCTTGATTATGGATTGATTGAGAAATTATTGCATTATCAAGAAGAAGAAGCTTGATCATGAGAGCCTTGATTATAGATTGATTGAGAAATTATTCCATAATCAAGGAGAGGTTTGCTTGGAAATTAAGAAACCTCTCCCTATATAAAGGACCCAAGGGGTGCCATGGAAGATGATCCATCCAAGAATTGCTTGGGCTCTCTCCTCTTCTTCTCTCCCTCTCTCTTGGCTGGTCATAGTCCTTCCTTCTTTCTTCTTACCGTGAGCACAAGGAGAAGCATCAAGGCGACGAAGTTCTTCCTTGCGACGATCTTCCTCTTCGGCCAACCTTGGTGGTGAGTCTTTCGATTTGATTACTCTCTCGGTTTTCGTCGTGTTCACGGAGAATCTAGTAGTTCTCGTGAACACGAAACTCGTGGCTTAGCGAAGTCATCCCGACGATACTCAGTGTGGATACAAATAGAGGTGGAACTTTCAAGGGACGCTAACGGTTGGATCTCGTCCCTTCTTCCAAGTTACGCAAGGTAATTCATAGAGAAATTTCCTTTTCTGCAAAAATTTTATATTACGATTATGTGAACACATTGCATGCTTAGGATATGTGTTAGAATAATTTAGGAAATTATTCATGCTTTTGTTTCCGCTGCATGTAATTATGTTACAATTAAAATACATGTCCGCGTCGGCATGCACCCGGTCCCAACAGTGGTATCAGAGCCGGTTAGTGTTCGACATAATCATATAATTGTTTTACGGAAAACTTTGTCATGATCTCAATTTTGGAAAATTTTCCAATTATGGAAACTTTCCAATTATGGTAAATTTTAGATTTAGGAATTTCAAAGTTTGGAAATCCTCATGAAATTTCGCAAACTTTTGAAATATCTCTGTTTCTGAAATTTTATGATAATTGTGAAAACTTTCTATTTTTGGAAACTTTCCAATTTTGGAAATTTCCTAATTTTGGAAATTTTTCAATTTTGGAAATACGTAAGTTTTCTTTGTACCAGAAACTTACAATAATTCTGAAAACCTTTTAATTTTGGAAACTTTCCATTTATGGAAAGCTTGTAATTTTGGGCACTTTCTTTTCATGAAAGTCTAGACAATTTATGGAAACATTAATTGACAATTAAATTCAAATTGGTTTTTAAATTATTAACAAAATTCTTTACTTTGGGGAGTGCCTCGGGGAGCCACCTAAATTAAAGTTAGTTGTTATAATTTAATTTCCTATTTTGAATATGAATTGTTAAAATTGATTTGGGTAGGCCTCGGGGAGACATCCAAATTATATTATTAACAAGTTCTTTAATTGTCAAGTTTAATTTGGTTATGCCTCGGGGAGCAGGCCAAATTAGATTTACAACAAATTTCTTTTCTTTGGGGAGTGCCTCGGGGAGCCACCCAAAGTAAATAATTTGTTGTAATTAATTATCCATAAATAAAATATGTGATCAAATCTTGGAAATTTTTGAGGTGATTCTCAAACGATAATTTTCTTATTTGATTTATGAGGTGATGCTCTTACATATTGTTGTCTCCAAAATTAATTAGGAAAAATTCTTTACTATAGAGTTTATTTCCTTAAATAAGATTTTCATGAAAATAATATGTGGTTGAATTAAGGGAATCTGTCTCTTAATTTAATAAGATTTGATTTAGAGAAATCAAAGTCTTAAACATATTATTTCTGAAATTGATTATGACAATTTAGGAAATTGTTTCCCAAAATAATTCCTTGAATAAAGTGTGAAATTAGATTCAGGAAATCTGGTTCCTAATTCAATTAATGAGACTTGATAAATTTAAGTCACATACATACTTTATCAAGGAAATCGTTAGAACATGACATAATTATATGTCATGAATGTGCTTAAAAGGAAAAGGATGAGACCCAAAACCCTTTACAAAATATTAAGGCCAACACCTTCCATTAATATGGTTAGAACCGGAGTTTTGTTTCTCGTTTGGGTTGATGGACACATCCATGCCCGGCTTAAACCTCAACATGTTCAAACCATGGAATTAGTTTATGATTAATATAGTTGGAGTCAGAGGTCAATCCTTAGTTTTGGTTGTTGGACACATCCAAGCCTGACTAAACGGTTGAATGAGTTCCAACCATATTAAAACTATTTCTTGATTAATGGGTCAGCCTTAAGCTTGGAGCATCGATTTGTTGTGCCACAGCCAAGGTCGATGTAAAGAGAGGTGCAGTCGGGTGCTATGTATATTGTTGCATATTTGTTAATGAGTTAACAACCTAATGATTTATGCAAACATTCAATTAGTTGATAGCATAATGTGATAGTTACATATGGATAATATGTAATCGGTATAATTACCTACCTTCATAGCTAAGAATAACTTGATGGACTCCAGCCATGGTTGTTCTTATCTATGGTTGGATATCAACCTATTTGGAGATGTTCCTACGATCTCCCGAATTGATAAAAAGGGTTATTCAATTCGAAAAATAAATAGGATTTAATTAATGTATATTGATGCATTCTTTATCATTCTTCTCACATAAGCTCAATTTGTATTTCTAGGATAATCACTTGATCATGTCTTCTCTGAATTTGCGTTCCATTTTGGACACCAATAAGTTGACTGGGCCAAACTTCATGGACTGGCTTCGAAACCTGAGGATAGTCCTCAAGGCAGAAAAGCTTGCTTATGTCCTTGAAGAACAACTTCCCAACCATCCTCCAGAAGATGCAACTCCAGACCAGTTAGTGGCCTATCAGAAACATGTGGCCGATTCTGAACTTGCGAGTTGCATCATGATGGCCACTATGGTACCTGAGCAGCATGAGCATATGGATGCTCATACCATCATCTTCCATCTTCATAAGCTGTTTGACGAGCAGGCGAGATCCGAAAGGTTCGAGGTCTCCAAACTCCTCTTCACCTCTAAGATGCAGGAAGACACTTCTATCTCACAGTTTGTGTTGAAGATGTTGGGGTACATTGAGCGACTAGGACACTCGGATTTGCAATGGATCACGAACTAAGTGTTGACTTAATTCTGCATTGTTTGCCCAAGAGTTACTCACAATTTGTGATGAACTATCGGATGAACAAGCTGGAGACTACCATTCCTGAGTTGCTCAACCTGCTGAAGACTGTAGAGCCTTCTGTAAAGTAGGATCAGAAGACGGTACTGTTAGTTGGTTCATCAAAGAAAGGCTCTAAGGGAAAGAAGAAAAAGGCCAAAAAGACGGAAAAGGCACCAAAAGGCACTTGCCATCACTGTGGCAAGGAGGGTCACTGGCGACGAAACTGCAAGGTTTATCTTGAGTCCTTGAAGAAGAAGGCATCCGATGCCCCATCCTCTTCAGGTATCTTCGTTATTGAATGTCAATCTATTTCCTCGTCCACCTGGGTACTTGATACTGGGTGTAGCTCACATATATGTAATGACATACAGGGGCTAAGGAATAGAAGAAGACTCATCAAGGGAGAAGTGAATTTGCGAGTTGGAAATGGAGCAAAGATTGCTGCTGTTGCCATCGAAACATATTTGCTAAAGCTCCCTACTGGACTTGTCTTAGAATTGGATAATTGTTATTTTGTTCCTTCGTTAATAAAGAATATTGTATCTATTTCATGCTTGAATGAAAAGGGTTATCATTTAACTTTTAGTAACAATTGCTGTTACAAAACTTTAAATGGTGTTCTTTATCGGACCGGAGCTTTATACAATGGTATCTACACGTTAGATTTATCCGGTAACATTTTCAATATCGAAGTTAGCAACAAACGTGCTCGAATAGATAATCAAATAGACTCCTATACGTGTCATTGTCGTCTTGGCCATGTAAGTAAGAAACGCATGTCCAAATTACACCAATGTGGATTCTGGAATCATTTGAACCCGGTTCATTTGATACATGCGAATCATGCTTAAAAGGCAAGATGACCAAATTACCCTTTTCTGGAAAGGGTAAACCAGTGGGAGAATTGCTTGGTCTAATACATACTGATGTATGTGGACCAATGTCAACTCTTGCACAAGGAGGTTATAGCTGCTTCATTACCTTTATTGATGATTACTCACGATTCGGGTATGTGTTCTTAATGAAACACAAATCTGAAGCTTTTGAGAAATTCAAAGAGTTCAGAAGTGGAGTAGAGAAACAGCTTGGCAAAAGTATTAAGATACTTCGATCCGATCAGGGTGGTGAATACTTGAGTCAAGAGTTTCAAGATTATCTTAGGGACAATAGGATATTGTCTCAATGGACTCCACCATATACACCATAGCATAATGGTGTATCTGAGAGGCGTAACCGAACCTTGATGGACATGGTTAGATCTATGATGAATCATGCAACTCTTCCAAAATCCTTTTGGGGCTATGCGCTTAAGACAGCTGTTTACTTACTAAACAGAGTCCCGACCAAGGTAGTCTCTACTACTCCATATGAGACGTGGAATAGTAAGAAACCTCATTTAACTCACCTTAAAATATGGGGTTGTCCTGCTTATGTAAAGCGGACTGTATCAGACAAATTGGATGCTAAGTCTGATAAATGTCTATTTATTGGATACCCTAAGGAAACGAAGGGTTACCAATTCTATCATCCCTTGGAACAAAAGGTGTTTGTTTCAAGGCATGCTGTATTTTTGGAAAAAGAATTTCTTTTACAAGAAAACAGTGGGAGTAGCATTGAACTTGAAGAAGTTCAAGAAACTCCAATATACATTACAGAGATACCTAGTCTAGACCCACAACCAATAACCCATAATGATGAGCTATCAGTTGAACCTAAAACAACACCACTTCTTCATAAGTCTGATAGGACACGTAATATTCCAGAGAGATACGGATTTCTCATAAGTGAATTGAACGACGTGTTACTCATTAATAATGACGAACCTATCAGTTATGAAGATGTTCTGATAAATTCAGAAAGGGATAAATGGCTTGAAGCCACGAAAATCAAGTATGGGACTTGGTTAACCCGCCTGAAGGGATTAAACCCATAGGGTGCAAGTGGGTTTTCAAGAAGAAAACCGACATGGAAGGTAATGTTGTTACCTTTAAGGCTAGATTAGTAGTAAAAGGATATCGTCAGAAACAAGGAATTGATTATGACGAAACATATTCGCCAGTAGCTATGCTTAAATCCATTCGGATGCTCCTGGCCATAGCAGCTCATTATGATTATGAGATATGACAAATGGATGTGAAAACAGCTTTCCTTAATGGAAACCTGCTTGAGGATGTATACATGATACAACCTGAAGGTTTCACATCGGTTAATAAAACCAAAGTATGCAAGCTTCGACGATCCATATATGGACTAAAGCAAGCATCCAGGAGCTGGAACATCCGTTTTGATGAGACAATCAAAGAGTTTGATTTCTCACAAAATCCTGACGAACCTTGTGTATACAAGAAGGTTAGTGGGAGTGCAGCCGTATTCCTAGTGTTATATGTCGATGACATTTTACTTATAGGAAACGATATATCAGTCTTACAGTCAGTTAAAATTTGGTTGTCCAAAACTTTCTCCATGAAAGACCTGGGAGAAGCAACCTATATCCTTGGGATTAGAATATATAGAGATAGATCAAAATGGTTGCTTGGTCTTTCGCAGTCTACGTATATAGACCGAGTGCTAAAAGGTTTAGCATGTCGGAATCCAAGAAAGGTTACGTTCCTATCAGGCATGGGATCAACCTTTCAAAGTCTATGTGTCCGCGCACAGAAGACGAGAGGATTTGCATGAATAAGATTCCTTATGCATCCGCGATAGGATCTATCATGTATGCTATGTTATGTACTAGGCCCGATGTATCATATGCTCTGAGCATCACAAGCAGATACCAGTCTGATCCAGGAATGGATTATTGGGTGGCTGTCAAGACAATCATCAAGTACTTAAGAAGAACTAAGGATGTGTTCCTAATATATGGAGAAGGTGATATGATAATACGTGGATATACAAATGCCAGTTTCCAGACAAATAAGGATGACTCCAAATCTTAGTCCGAATATGTATTTATTTTGAATGGAGGCGCAGTAAGCTGGAAAAGTTCCAAGCAAGACACCGTAGCGGATTCTACCACGGAGCGGAATATATTGCAGCTTCGGAAGCAGCAAAGGAAGCAGTCTGGATCAAGAAGTTTGTCTCAGAACTTGGTGTGGTTCCAACCATTGATGAAGTAATACCGGTTTACTGCGACAACATTGGAGCTATTGCACAAGCAATGGAACCAAGGTCTCATCAGCGATCCAAACATGTGCTTCGTCGCTATCATATGATCAGAGAGATTATAAGTAGGAATGATATACAAATTGAGAAAATTCCCACTGAAAGAAATTTAGCGGATCCTTTAACTAAGGCCTTGCCTCAAAGTAAGTTTGAGGGTCATGTTAGAGCCTGTGGTATTGGGTAGCGATTGGCATTAGGCCAAGTGGGAGTTTGTTAGTGATATGAGAGAAGTGTCCTAAGACAATTGCCTTATGATTGTAATCATTTATTTTAATAAATGAATATTCACTATTTGAGTATACATGATTATTTGATTAAGATCTTAAGCTCATTTACTGAATGTCCGCAATACAATTCACAGCATGAGAGAATTTGTGATGAATTCACAACTAGTGATTATCTCTACATGTGCAATTGTGAAGTATTGAAATTGTCCCTAGTCGATGAATTGATAAATACGGACACTATCAATTCTGTTGAGACTAGCATGGGTTATTCTCTAATCAGCTGATTCTCACTGGCTGGTGACATTGAGATGTCCGGAGATAAACATGAATGCTAGTTAAGGGAACTAGTTCATTGGAGTGACTGGCTGTAAAACTTCATATGGTAGTCTACATATAGATATGTCAGTGAAGTTCTTACTGCAGCTTAAGTGCGATGTTCCTTTGACTTGCGGTGTTCAAGTCATCTTGGTCATGGAGACTTATACTTTGACATCTTAAGCAAGCATCTCCAAGGAGGTGTGGACCCAGATGATTGGGTATAAGCCGAAGTGCCCGAAGATGTTTGAACAGCCTACAAAGGATTCACCACTCCTTGCGAGGAGATGTATACCCGAGGCCTATCGTCGGATTGTTACTCGAAGCCTCTGGCCAGAGCATGACATGTTCAGAGTATGAATCTCTTAAATACATGAGAGTAATTAAAATCCATAGGATGAGGAAACGTTACTTGGGTTAGGTGTGACGTAGTCAGCCTAGTGGGGACTGACACACATAGACCATGTCCTGAACCAAGTGGTATAAGATGGTGAAGGGAATGGGCACGATTCATTATAGCTGCTGAAGGGTTTCAGAATCATTTCTGAGGTCAACTGTTGATCTTTCAATTAATTGGAGATCATGATCTACTACTAGGTGTCACTCATGATCGTTCTATAATTAATTAGATAATTATGGACGACCAACATAAATTGAAAGCCTATTTGGTCACACACATAACGAGTAATTCGAAGGATTTAAAACGAGTTGAGAATTTGATACTCCAATCGAGATAAACTATTTTTGGTAAGTCCAAACAATAGTCAAAACTGAATTTATTTCAGACGCATCGGAAGCATAGAATGGCTAAGTCTTTTAAAGACTTAATGGGTGAATTAAATAAGTCTAATTCATTAAGGGATTTGATCCAATTGGGGTTAGATGGGCTGGCCAAGGAAGGGGGCCTCCTCTCTTCTTGTCAAGGCCGGCCACCACCATAAGAGGATAAGGCTATTTTGGTTTGTTTTATAAAATAGACCAAAGGTTGGTTTATTTATTAAAAGGTTATATAAATTTTATATAAATTTTTATATAATGAACCATGAGTTGGTTTGATTAATAAAATTTATATAATGAACCAATGGTTG